>WBNM01006654.1:0-29261 GCA_013399055.1 Ramphastos sulfuratus | reverse complement strand
CAGCTTGAGACTGTGTCCTCTTGTTCTGGTGCTGGTTGCCTGAGAGAAGAAAGCAACCTCCTGCTGGCCACAACCACCCTTCAGGTAGTTGTAGACAGCAATAAGGTCTCCCCTGAGCCTCCTCTTCTCCAGGCTAAACAATCCCAGCTCCCTCAGCCTCTCCTCATAGGGCTTGTGCTCGAGGCCTCTCACCAGCCTCCTTGCCCTTCTCTGGACACGCTCAAGCACCTCAATGTCCTTCTTAAATTGAGGGGCCCAGAACTGGACACAGTACTGACATGATTGGCAAGAAAAGTAAGAATAATGTGAGGTCTGTCTCTTCATTGTCACCTGCTAAATTCTTTGTGAGTGACCCAATCTGTAGAACTACTGAACTATGGTGACTGTTCAGGTCATAGCAGTAAAGCAGCCTTGTCCTTCAATGGCATCTCCTTGCAGAGTTAAACAGAAGCAGAATCCCTGCATAGTGATAACTGTGGTCAAAAACCTGCACATTGCATTTGGGCTAACTATTTAAAGTTGTCTATTAGAATATCAGGAAAACAGAAATAGGTTCCACAAACAAAGTTTTCTTTAGTTTTTTTTTTCTTAGAAGTGGAAGAAAGTTCTGAGGTAATAAAAAATTAGAAATAGCAATCACATTCAGAGACAATCAAGAGATGAATAGATTACTATCCTCAATACTAAAAGACAGCAAGTTCAGTAACTGCCTCCAGATGATTCTTTCTTCCATCACTAAAGAAGACATGGCTATTTACATGCTAAAATTTTCCAAAATAATAAGAAAAACTTCCAAGATGTGGGCAGATATCTGTAACATTTGGCCAACTGTTCTGTCTGCTACTAAAAACTGTCAGACAAAATTCAAATTTCAAATATTTTCTGCAGGTTTCAAAGAGGGTAAACAAACAGCATATGTTAGAGAGAGCTTCACAGTAACTACTCAGCAACAGAAGTTTTGTGTTGGCAGTGTTGTTGTATTACCTATCTACATTTTTGTTTGACCTTCACATACCATGGAGTCATTGAACTTTCCTGTTCTGATTCAGTTATACTCACACAGCATATATTTGTAGCTTGCATTTATGTATATCCTGAGTAACTAATATTTTAACCAAGCTATTCCAACTCTTCATGCCCCCAGACAATTGAGTGATGAGTGTATCAAAACAGCATCACAGAAATGAGAGTGCACTGATTTCTTTGCACTCTACTAAGGTTAAGTAACTGATCAGAATGATGCTCAGTAACATATGCTGAAAATATCTGTTAACTTACCTGTTCAGCTGATGTGGATTGCTTCTAGACCTATCAAGCCTCCAGTAGGAGGCTGGAGCTGATAGCAAATATGGGACTTAGGCTGAACAAGAACGAATGTTGAAGCTCAAGCTATCAATTTAAATTTATCTGTAATATCTGTGATTTTCACAAGCTGAAATCACAGCATGGTAATATGAGATCTCATCCCTGCTACGTAATACATCACCTCCATTCTCACCTCCCGCACTGTTTGTGTCTGACAATTAAGATTAGGAACAAGGCTTCCTCTGTGATGAAGATTTAGAGCTTCCCATGTCAAGTTACAGTGAAGACTGACAACAGACTGCCTAAGTATAGGGACAGATGCCTTTGACCTGACTGACAGCACTGAAAACCCTGAAGGCACCGAGAAGTGTTCTAGCCATTAAAATCAACAGCGTTGTTATTGTGTAATAGCAACACATAGAGCAAGATAATCAGCCATGTTTTAGAGCATTGCCATTGCCCCTAGAGAGGGTTTGAATCGATCCAATGTGACTTTTAGAGTAGAAAAATCAAAGTGAAAGAAAACATTTCACTTCTGAGAGACACCTGGATGCAAAAGAAACACCTGTTTAAACTGCAAACATTCACAGACACATGTACACATGTACACCTAAACTAGGGCTGAACTACAGCAGCTGCCAGACACTGACCAGCAAGCTTCCATTCCAGTCCTACTTTTCTTGCAGGATTATCTTTATTACTTCTCACTGAAAGCAGCAGAATCTTCCCTTCCATATGAGCACTGAAAAACTAATGCAGTTTCTTGGCACTGAGTCAAGTATGAGCAGGCGATCCGATATAAAAGCAGATGAATCCCTAACTCAAGCAGATGAATCCCAAACTTGTAGCTCCCAAAGATGACATTGCTCTTTCATTTCACCTAGGAAACTGGGATACTTCCAGCCTTTCACTGTATTTGCTTGAACTGGCTCTAAGTACAAAACTCATCTTGTTTTTCTGCTCCTTATGAAGGTTCTTCACCACCTGAGGATTCTGAGCATACACAAGGATCTGATAAAATGCATTCCAGAGTCCTGAGGGAATTGGCTGATGTAGTTGCCAATCCACTCTCTATGACATTTGAACAGTTCAGGCAGTCAGGTGAAATCCCTGGTGACTGGAAGAAGGGAAATACTACAGCTACTTTTGAAAAGGATAGGACCCCAGGACCTACTGACCTGTCAGCCTCACCTCTGTGCCTGACACGGAGGACAGCAAGGCTTTACAAAGGGCAAGTCCTGCCTCATCAATCTAATGGCTTTCTACAACAGAATGAGTACATCAGTGAACAGGGGAAGGGCAATGGGTGTCATCTGTCTGGAGTTCTCCAAGGCCTTTGGCACCCCACAACATCCTTCTTTCTAAGCTCCAGACATGGATTTGATGGTCCTTTATGCATAAAGCATGTCCAGTTAAACTGCAAAATCAATGTGAATATTTGTTTCCCTTGGACACAATCACTGAGGTGTGGCATGAGAGTAAGTTCTGGTAACAGGGCTGTGTGGGCAGGAGGTGCCTGAGCAGGGACAACTATACAAGGAGTTCATTTCCCCTGCCTCATTTCTTTTGCACTGCCATAATTCTATTACCTTCCATGCAGTTGGCTTTGTTTTGTTAATCAACACTCACAATTTCTCCAAGCTACCTCTGATGGCTTCTTTGTGTGAGGAAAATACACCAAGCAAATACACATAATTTTGCATTCCCATTATATGAGAAATGAAATATTAAATAATACAAGTCTGTCACTTGCAGCTGACCTGATGTTCTGAACCTACAAGTGTATATATATTTGTACATCATTTCAAACATGAGAATAATCCCATCACAACACAAAGTGCACTGTGGGAATAGTGANAGGGGCAGAATCCCCTCCCTTGCTCTGCTGGTCACATCTCATGAGTTATGAAATATGTGGGTTGTTTTTTTTTACTGGGATAAGCACGGGTAAATTATAATAAACAGAATTTCACATTTTATGTTACATAATAATAATAAATATAATAAATATAGAATAAATAAATAATAATAAAAATAAGAATTTTAATTTTAGAAAAATCTGCTTCTTTTTTTGCAACACATAAAATAGCAACTGGCCCTGTTACATCTCAGGAATACCTATCTGCTTACATCTTCTCCCAGCTGGAAATTCTCATCAGGAACAAGAGCATCAGGAACAATTCTCAGCATGACACAGCAGTCATTGCTACAACACAATTTTATGATATGTTTTGCAGACTATTGCCTATTCTTTGGCTATAAAAAGCATCAAAGCCATCAGTTTGCCACCTAAGAATTTTGAAAGTGCTATTTTTTCTGCTCATCAAGGCTGGGACCTGCTGTGAGAGCCAGGACAATGCAGTCCATTCTCAACAAAAGCACACTGAAGGCGAGCTGACTCAGCTTTGCCATGTAAGTGCACCTAGAGAGATGCAGTACAGCTCATCCCTATGTCTGTAAACATGACTTAAATATGGAACTGTGCATCTGCAAACTGCAATCTCCTTAATTAAACACCATAATACTTATACGAGTAAAATTAAGAAAAAAAACATTATGCAAAATAATTTTAACATTGCTAAACAATACCCTAAAACATTCCATTTCTCAGAATTGCATTTTAAGGCCAGAAATGCAGAGAACACATGTTAAAAACAAGATGAGTCTCATCAATACTCACCATTCAGCCACTTGGAGTTGTACTGGGCAGTGCGGAGAGGAGGAAGAGCTCCCAGACTGCGATAAATAGCTGGATCCCTTCCTGGAAAATCCATGGCTGTAGCAGCATATAATTCCCCACTGGAAGTGAGAAGAGCAGTGGAGTTGTGCTGAGGGCTGTAAGGACAACGAGCCATGCCACTGATTTGATCATGTATCTCTGTCAAATTATTTAACTGCAAAAGAGTGAGACAAAGGGATTAATATTGCCTGAAAATTATAATTTCAGCCAAGCCGCATCAATCTGAGCAAAATCCTGTCACTAACACCAGTTATCTGCTTTGGTGTTGTGCAACAGTAATGAGCTGGCCTTTGTGTCAATCTGAAACTAGATTATATAAAAAGTTATCTCACATTAAAATATTATCTGATCTTGCTTCTGCAAGTTCATTAGTCATCATGCCCAAAATTATAGAATTGTTAGGGCTGGAAAGGACCTCAAGGATTATCAAGTTACAGAACTGGACACAGTACTCCAGGTAGGTCTCATGAGAGTGGTGCAGAGGGGAAAATTACCTCTCCTGACCTGCTGATGACACTTTTCTTGATGCAATGCAGGATATGGTTGGTTCTCTGGTCTGCAAGTGCACACTGCTGGCTCATGTTGAGCTTCTCATCCACCAGCACCCCCAAGTCCTTTTCTTCAGGGCTGCTCTCAAACCAGTCACTGCCCAGCCTACACTGGTGTCTGGAATTGCCTGTGGTGGTTTGAGGGGTTATCCAGGTTATCCCAGATTTCCTAGAGAATAAATCTTATGAGGAGCAACGGAGGGAGCTGGGGATGGTTAGCTTGAGGAAGAGGAGGCTGAGGGCAGACCTCATTGCTGTCTACAACTACCTGAAGGGGTATCGTGGAGAGGCTGCTGCTGCGTTCTCCNCCAAGTCCTTTTCTTCAGGGCTGCTCTCAAACCAGTCACTGCCCAGCCTACACTGGTGTCTGGAATTGCCTGTGGTGGTTTGAGGGGTTATCCAGGTTATCCCAGATTTCCTAGAGAATAAATCTTATGAGGAGCAACTGAGGGAGCTGGGGATGGTTAGCTTGAGGAAGAGGAGGCTGAGGGCAGACCTCATTGCTGTCTACAACTACCTGAAGGGGTATCGTGGAGAGGCTGCTGCTGCGTTCTCCTCACAGGTAACTGGAGACAGAACAAGGGGGAATAGCCTCAAGCTGAGACTGGGTAGGTTTAGATTGGACATTAGGAAAAAGCTTTTCAGGGAGAGAGTGGTCAGGGACTGGAATGAGCTGCCCAGGGAGGTGCTGGAGTCACCCACCCACCCTGGATGCGTTCAACGGTGGTTTGGATGTGGTGCTTAGGGCTATGGTTTAGGGTGAATTTGGTAGATTAGGGTTCTAGGTTGGACTTGGTGATCCTGAGGAGCTTTTACAACCTGGATATGCCTGTGATTCTGCATTTCTGTGTATTCACCATACCAAATGGTCAGGAAATTAAAAAAAAATTCAAACTATTTGTTTTCTAGTTGGGTTCTCAGAAAGAATCTCCCAAGAAAAATAAGATTAAATAAGAAGCTTTCCAGTTTAGCCAAACTATCTTGCTGATTTAGTAGCCCTACAACTTTCAGCCATAAACCACAGTATGATGTTAAAATGTTACTCAAAAATACAGGTACAATAGGTTTAAATACAATAAACATGCTAAGGAGTTTTTGGTGATACAGATATTCTTCAGCTCTCTTCTCTCAACCAAATACAGACTGGGTGGTCAATGTCTGGAGAGCAGCCCTGAGGAAAAGGACCTGGGGGTCTGGGTTGATGAAAAGCTCAACATGAGCCTGCACTGTGAGTGCAGCCCAGACAGCAACCGAGTGCTGGGCTGTAGCAAGAGCAGTGTGGGCAGCAGGGCAAGGGAGGGGATTCTGCCTGTTTACTGTGCTCTTGTCAGACCCCACCTGGAGTCCTGTGTGCAGTTCTGGAGCCCTCAGCACAGGAAGGACATGGAACTGTTCGAGTAGGTCCAGAGGAGGGCCATGAAGATGCTCAGAGGGCTGGAGCAGCTCTACTATGTGGACAGGGCATGAGAGTTGGGGTTCTTCAGCCTGCAGAAGAGAAGGCTTCCAGCAGACCTTAGAGTAGCCTTCCAATATCTGAAGGGGGCCTACAGGAAGGCTGGGGAGGGACTATTGACAAGGTCTTGCAATGACAGGACAAGGGGCAATGGGTTTAAACTGGCAGAGGGGAGATTTAGACTGGATGTCAGGAGGAAGTTCTTTACAGTGAGGGTGGTGAGACACTGGCACAGGTTGCCCAGGGAGGTTGTGGCTGCTCCCTGTCCGGAGGTGTTCAAGGCCAGGTTGGACGAGGCCTTGAGTGACCTGTACTAGTGGGAGGTGTCCCTGCCTATGGCAGGGGGTTGGAACTAGATGATCCTTGAGGTCCCTTCCAACCTTACCATTCTATGATTCTATGATTCTAACCACAGAATGCTCTGCCTTTTATCCTGCCATCTGAGAACTGAGACTTGAACTGGAGGGATGAAATGCTGTAGCTCATACCGTCCGATTGGTGCAGATAGGAGTGAACGCATTGGTTCCACAGGTGAAGAGATGGTTGCCTCCAACAAGAAGCACTCGGATGTAGTTCTGGCATTCCTCCTGCCATGCAAAAAAAAAGAAAGAATATATTCAGTGATACTTCAAAGGACAGGTGTAATGGTTTGGGAGTTCCCTGCCCACCCACACTTCGTAAAATCCCCCAGACTAGACTCAGCCTGCTGGAAGTTAAGGACTGAAGCTCTGTTTACAGCTTAGCACAATGTACAAGCAGAGATATACACAACAGACAGGAATAGTTACAGAAATATACAAGTTAAAGGTAATACAGAAACACAACACCCCTCCCAGAAATCAGAGTCCCCAGCAGGGTCTCCCAACCCCCCTTCCACCTCCTCCCCACTCCTATTCCTTACCCCAAGGTTTGCCTTAAACACAAGGTGAGTTTGGAGGATCGGCCAGGGGGGTTAGAAGGAAAGTGGTTAGTGAGGTTACTCAGCAGAGAGGCCAAGACCAAAAAACAGCTAGAGAGCCTGAGACTCTCCGAGAGAGAGAGACTCTGTTATCTATATGTTCTTGTTCTTATCCATCTCAGCAAGCCTATGAGTGAAGTAGACATCACCTATGTTTGCTTTTCACAGCCTATAATCTAATTTTCTCTATTAAAATATTCCAATTAGCCTCAAACCAGCACAACAGGGGACACTTATTATGATTTGCTTTCCATGGTTATGTGTCCACACATAAAAATTTAGGGGAGCAAGCCTTGACCATAGCTGATATATTACCAGTCTTAATATACATAGATTTCCTTACTACAATACATGCATCCATCAGTCTTTGTGAGAAGTTCTTAGAAGGACAAGAATAAACCTCTTCAGTGCTGCAGACTTCTAAGTGTGTATTTCAAAGGTATAGCTAGACTCTGAAATGATAGATGTTGACCTAAATACTACAATACCATTTTAAGAGATTGGATGCTGTTTCTGAAGATAGATCAGGCCAAGAAGGAATTTGGGAAGGAAAGAGGAGAAGCAGCAGGTTGTCAGTAATGCAAGTGTGTTGAAATCAGCACAAATAAAATTCTTGAGATATTCAGATGCAGATTTGCCACTACTAGTTTTATAATTTGCACAAAATGTTTTATAAGAAGCATCCATATTTCTGTTAATTCAAAGCTTCTCCAGAAATTTCATTACCTCAATACATAGATGCTCAGCCCTGAAAAATAATTTTACCTCTTTTTTACCCCATTATGATGTGTGAAGATTTCATGATATTAATTTCTCTCACTTCAGAAGCTAGAAACCAACTGTAATTTCTACTGTTCATTCAGACAGAAAGCTTTTTTCTGCAATAATACAAACCTCCCAAATCTCTATGTAGGAAAAGTTCAGACACTGCTCCTCTAAAATTTAGTGTTCCTATCTAGTAAAATAGACAAGCTCAACATGTTTGGAAAAAATAGTTTCCTATAACCTTCCATATAAGTGCTTTCTAGCACTCCTTCACATGCCAGTCTCATGTAAAGCAGGAAAAAAAGAACCCAAAAAATGTTGATCATAGAATCATAGAATGGTAAGGGACCTCAAGGATCATCTAGTTCCAATCTCCTGCCATAGGCAGGGACATCTCCCACTAGTACAGCTCACTCAAGGCCTCGTCCAACCTGATCTTGAACACCTCCAGGGAGGGAGCAGCCACAACCTCTCTTTAATACAGTTATACAATTCTATCACAGTATCACAGTATCACCAAGGTTGGAAGAGACCTCAAAGATCATCAAGTCCAACCCATTACCACAGACCTCAAGACTAGACCATGGCACCAAGTGCCATGTCCAAACGTGCCTTGAACACCTCCAGGGACGGTGACTCCACCACCTCCCTGGGCAGCCCATTCCAGTGGGGAATGACTCTCTCAGTGAAGAACTTTCTCCTCACCTCCAGCCTAAACCTCCCCTGGCACAGCTTGAGACTGTGTCCTCTTGTTCTGGTGCTGGTTGCCTGAGAGAAGAAAGCAACCTCCTGCTGGCCACAACCACCCTTCAGGTAGTTGTAGACAGCAATAAGGTCTCCCCTGAGCCTCCTCTTCAGCAGGCTAAACAATCCCAGCTCCCTCAGCCTCTCCTCATAGGGCTTGTGCTCGAGGCCTCTCACCAGCCTCGTTGCCCTTCTCTGGACACGCTCAAGCACCTCAATGTCCTTCTTAAATTGAGGGGCCCAGAACTGGACACAGTACTCAAGGTGTGGCCTAACCAGTGCAGAGTACAGGGGGAGAATGACCTCCCTGCTCCTGCTGGCCACACTATTCCTGATGCAGGCCAGGATGCCATTGGCCTTCTTGGCCACCTGGGCACACTGCTGGCTCATGTTTAGGCGGGTGTCAATCAGCACCCCCAGATCCCTTTCTGTTTGGCTGCTCTCCAGCCACTCCGACCCCAGCCTGTAGCTCTGCATGGGGTTGTTGTGGCCAAAGTGCAGCCCCCGGCACTTGGATTTGTTGAACGCCATCCCCTTGGACTCTGCCCATCTGTCCAGGCGGTTCTGACACATATTTAAGTGGAATCATGTAAGTAAATCCATGTAACAGTAACAGTGCAGAAGTATCCCTATATAAAGTGTTATATAAAATGTTATATAAAATGTATTGCTCATTTGTCTTGAAAATAGACTTTCATCCTGGAAGACAAGAAATGTAGTCTGGAATGAATTGAATAGGCAGAAAGTAAGACTCCAAACCAAAATGGGCAAAATACTTCAAAGGTCTCAGAATTTATTATCTATACCTTTTCTCACACAAGACAAGAATAATACATTGTCTTATCTAACCGTGGCATTCAGCACAGTAATTTATTCTTTGGGCTGTTTCCATCCTGCCCTTTGCAGCAAGCCATGGAATGTAAGTGTAGGAAAAGTAAGTGGGTACTGACATTACAACCCATCCAACCTCTCCTCTTCATATTCCAGAGGTCCCTGAAATAGTGCTACTGCCAAATTATTTGCACACTTATCACCCACTCTTTTTGTTGAAAAATAATGTAGGGGTTTTTTTAAGTCTCACATTCCTGGGATTCAGAAGATTCTCCTCTTTAATAATCCCAAGTCCTGTGCCAAGCTCACAAAAATCCATACTGCAAAAGGGCAAACAAGATATCTCACAACATTTTTTTTTTCCTTGGGTATATAATGCACCAAAATCAAAACTGAAATAATAGCTTTTACAATGGGCTATTTTCTTCACACAACAAATCCACAGTAACAACAAAACAATCTGAACAACAACAAAAAATAGTCATGAATATAACAATCATCACTCAAAAACATATTGTAAAAGGATTCCACCATTTAGTCATTGAATTCTTCAGAATCACTTTTCTAGCTCTGGGGTCTGGCTCAGCTGGTTCAATTTTTAGATGTGCAAAAAAGAGCAACGTATTACAGAAGTGACATTGGAGAATGCAAAGGACTTCAAAACCAAAGTGTTTTTTTTTTAATTTGGAGAGTTGTGGCAGGCTTGGTGGCCAGCTTTTTCTCTACTTCATCTGGACCTCTATGCCATACTCTTTCCTGTTCTCCTATAAAAATAACTCTGGAAAACAGAAATTTACTTAGCAAGTACTTTGTACTTTTCTATCAGTATACCTGAAACAAACTACAAGCACTATAAACAATTCAGTGGGCAAGCAAGATAGGTTATTACTTCAGCTTAAGACCAACTCGACAGCTCAAGGACAATCTAGCTCCTTATGGCTATCCATGAGCAGCAAGGGCTTTTTGTACAGGTTAACTTGTTAAATGCATAGAATCACAGAATCATAGAATGGTAAGGTTGGAAGAGACCTCAAGGATCATCTACTTCCAACCCCCTGCCATAGGCAGGGACACCTCCCACTAGCACAGGTCACTCAAGGCCTCCTCCAACCTGGCCTTGAACACCTCCAGACAGGGAGCAGCCACANTTAAATTAGTGGATAAATGTCTAAGCCTCAGTAACAAACACTAGCCTTCAAAAGTCAGGTGTGCATTACAGTGTCAGATGTGACAGATGTCCCTATATATTTTCCCTTCCAGCAATTTTCCTCAGTGGCTCCTACAGCATAAACTTCAGAGTAACAACTACTGCTAACTGATAGAGGCAAAAATTCTGTGCAGATTTTTTCTCCCCCCCCCAAAAAAAAAACAAACCCCAAAACCCAGTTATGTTTAACTGACCATTATCTCAAAACTACTGGAGTTGCTTCAGGGTTCAAAGCTGGCTTCTGGTCTCAAGGCATTCCACCAGCAAACTGACTTTTAGTGTTGCTGCTAAACTCAATGCCCCTATACTACTTTCTGAGTGTCAGAGCTTCAAGAGAAACCAGGATTTGAAGGAATACTTTACAGAACCACAGAACCACAAAAACATTCAGGTTGGAAAAGACCCTTAAGATCACCAAGTTCAACCTATACTCCTACTCTACAGGTTTCACCTTAAACCATAGCCCTAAGCACCACATCCAAACCACCCTTAAACACATCCACAGTTGGTGACTCCACCACCTCCCTGGGCAGCTCATTCCAGTCCCTGACCACTCTCTTCATGAAACACTTTTTCCTAAAGTCCAATCTAAACCTGCCCAGTCTCAGCTTGAGGCCATTCCCTCCTGTTCTATCACTATTTACCTGTGAGAAGAGACCAGCTCCAGCCTCTCCACACTGTCCCTTCAGGTAGTTGTAGACAGCAATGAGGCCTCTCCTCAGCCTTCTCTTCCTCAAGCTAACCATCCCCAGCTCCCTCAGTCACTCCTCATAAGATTTATTCTCCAGGCCCTTCACCAGCTTTATTGCCCTCCTCTGGACCCTCTCCAGCACCTCCTCCTGTATTGTCTCCTGTATTACCCACAGCCATCCTTATTTCTCCACCACACCCCAGACTGGCCTTGCATACTTTGTCTCAAAGCTTTTCTGTCCTTTCCCTACAGCCACAGATGTCTGTCCTGAAATAGGAAGTTGCCCTTAAAAAATGTTACAGAAATGCAAGCCTCTGCAACTCCACACTTTGGGCTGGATCTATTTATACAACATCAAGCAAACAAGTAGGCTGATAACAGTAGCTGGAATTGTGTCTCCCAGGGGATTTCCTATGAAGAGGAACACCTCACTGCAGCACTAGATTGAATTCCTCCTGGTCTGGTAGCTGTCAGTTTTCCCAAGGAAAGGCTTTTGTGGTTTGACTAGGAGGAAGACTGCACCACAGATAAAGTTAATCCGTACCCATAAATCCTTACACACAGAGTATAGTGAACATCTTTTAGTTGTGAACACAAGGCAATAAAAGACAGACATAATTAAGTTATGTTTTCTCTGACCTTAAAACTATCCTTTGATTTTAACCTTGATCACACAAGTGAAAGCAAAAGAGGCATGCAGAGTTCAAACACACAGTTGTCATTCCAGCTGGGTAGGTTGCCTCAGTTGGTATCTCCACACTCTCCATCAATTCCTACATGAAGCTTTCAGGCTTTCTCAAGTAATACCTAACCCATTTATTCTCTCTAGCTATTAATACCTTCTATATACCTAGCAAATCCTGCACCTAAATGGTGAGTGACTGGTAACTCCTGAATACATTCTTCCTGCAGTGGGATGGAAAGAAAGGGAAAATGGAAGGACAAAGAAGGTGAGACCATTTTTAATGCCTTTTCTGAGTACTGTAAACTCATTTCTACAGTAAAATATATTCCTCCACAAAAACAATCATCTTCCACACATTAAGTTTTACTCTGTGCATTTCATAGAATCATAGAATGGTAAGGTTGGAAGGGACCTCAAGGATCATCCAGTTCCAAGCCCCTGTCATAGGCAGGGACACCTCCCACTAGAACAGGTCACTCAAGGCCTCCTCCAACCTGGCGAAGGAAAAAGGAGAAGGAAAAGAAGGAAAAAGGAGAAAGGAAGACGATGGAGAGAAGAGGAGAGAAGAGGAGAGAAGAGGAGAGAAGAGGAGAGAAGAGGAGAGAAGAGGNAGCATTTGGAGTCCAATTGTGAAGATTGGTTTTTTTTTAAAGTTTTATGTGTCAGTAATATTGACATGTCCTACTGAATGTGGGTGCTGAAAGCAAGTATGCTTTTCTATAGCAATAGCTCAAACCTCATTAACTTTAATCATTAAATAGTATAATAATAATTACAGATACAGACTGCATGCATTTCTAACAGGTTTTATAATTGATAACTAGCTTCAGCTTAGGACAACTACTAAAGAACACAGCATTCATACAGGTTCCATCTTAGCATTGTGCTTTAATGTGCTGATTTAAAAATGGTAGTTGGCCAGACAAAGAATGAATTAATTGAATGTTGAAAATATATTAATTCTCCTGCCTAAAAAGCCAGTGAATTTTGTTTTAGTTTCTTTATAGTGCCAGTAGAGATGAAATATAAATGTTCCTAAACTTGCAACTAATACACAGAAAAGGAAATCAAAAGTTTTACGAAGTAATTACAGAGTTATGTAAAGGTGAGTGCCAGGAGGCTGGAGCCAGGCTCTGCTGGGTGATGCCCAATGACAGGACAAGGGGCAATGGGTAGAGGTTGAGGCATAGAAAGTTTCATGTAAACATGAGGAAGAATTTTCTTCCCTGTGAGGGTGACAGGACACTGGAACAGGCTGCCCAGGGGGTTGTGGAGTCTCTGGAGATATTCCAAACCCACCTGGACACATTCCTGTGTGATCTGGTATAGGAGATCCTGCTCTGGCAGGGGGGTTGGACTGGATGAGCTTTCAAGGTCCTTTCCAGCCCCTGACATTCTGTGATTCTGTGAAATAGTTGTTTACTAATAGCTCTGTTTTCCTGTGTATTTCATAATTGTCTAGGACATATGCTGTCCTAGCACAGCTGCCTACCAGTCCTTTCTGACTACTATTCCTTCTGCAATGTCCCAGCTTTATACATTATTTTGCTAGGAGATCCTGCTCTGGCAGTGGGGCTGGACTGGGTGAGCTTTCGAGGTCCCTTCCAGCCACTGACATTCTCTGATTCCATGATTATTAAGGATTTGCAGCACTGAAATGAGAATACAGCTGTCCTAGTTTTGAGCCATGAGCTGCCCAGGGGAAAAGGGCAGAAAGGGATTTTACTCCCAAGGGAGTAAAATAAAAACACTTCACACAGGACTGAAAGCTTAAATGGAAATGCTGTTCACAACTATATAGAGAAATACAAAATACACAAATTCATGTTCAGCCTCGGCCCAGTTCTCCAACCTGGGCTTTTCCAAGAGCCTCACTAGGCCAACACCTTCCAAAACCTTCTCTCCAACCAGGCCAAACACCAGGCCTCAGTGCCCCCCACCTGACACCTCCCTGCATCCCCCCCCCCATACCAAGCCTGAATTGTGCAGCAAAAATTAGCTTTGCAAAGGCTGCAGAGGGATGCAAACCTCCCCTGCACTGCAAGAGACAAAGGTCTGTGCTGGGAACAGAGAGAAAGAGAAAAGGGCAGACCAGGCAGTAACGTCCTTCTACACAGGGGTGCAGGCTGATGGGAATGGAATAACAAAGACTACACTTTCCAGTGTCCACCTCTTGTACTCTGGTACAAACCTTACAAACCTCTGTCATTGTTAAACCCGTAACAACTGCCCATTGCACAGGGTATGTTGCAGAGTCAAAGCAGGAAACTGTTGGAAATTAAAGTTCTTGAATCATTTCAGAAAGCAATCATGTGGCTGCAACTCACAGCTCACTCTCCCTGTGTTGTTTTTTTGTTTGGGGATTTTTTTTTGCTTGTACATCAGCATCAGACTCTATTCCTCCAACTCTCTTTGGAAAGGGAGACAGGAAAAATGCAAAAGGTAGAGATTTGGACACTGTAATATACCTGTTATTAACATATACCTTTTATTAAAACAGAATAGCTGCCTCATGCTTACCTTTGATTTGCCTTTACTGTAACAGGCTCTTTTAGTAGCTTCATCACATTGCCACTCCACTGCCTGCAACCAAGAGGAATTAGTTAGAAACACAGGGAACACAGATACATAAACCTCAGAGCTGTCTAGGCCAATGCTTAAGATATGTGTTTGAGGCATACTGATGATTAGCTGTGGGTGATTCTATTCATAATTGCCTTACAAGTGTTTTTCTTTCTCCTTAGAAACGTAGTTTTGTTGCTCATAGCTTTTCAGTGTCTTAATCCTAACTGAAGGTGCCCATCCCCACGATTTCTTGTGCCTACTGCTACAGGAGAAATAACAACAATCACATCTGATGCTACTCAGCCACTTTTGAATGAGTCTTATTAAGATAAGCAGTCAGAAACACAGGCACAAGCTGACCCTCTCTCCCCAGCAGAGTTGGGCTGCATCACCACAGCACCTGAGGTCAGTTTACTGATTTTGAGCAGCAGAAAAAATGTGTCCTGTTGCTGTTCTTGCAGTATTCATCTCAAGCACCAAAGAGAAATTTGTTTCTCAAGGTGTGAGTGCAGCACTGACCAGAAGCACTAAAACATCAATTCAGGGAGAGGAGCAATGGGCAGACACATACAAGACAACAGTGAAATGGAGCAGTGCAAAACAGAAGCAATTTATCCTCATTTTTGAGCTGTCTCTCTGCTTCAACAGATTTATGTCAGGACTGTAATGCCTAGCCTGCATTACTACAGTTTCACTGCATGAGTTAACTCCAATTATTGCCACATTTAACATTCAACAGCTATGACTTAGGATCTCTGTTGCTCAGTGGAGCAGATTGTAGGCTTGATGTTTATGTGCCAATACATGCACATATTTGAATGCCTGAATATGCTCTGTAGTCAGCACTAAATCACTCTGCATTCTTTCACCTCAACAGTGCACATCCATGTGTTCTTTAGATAAAAAACACTGCAAAGCACCATACATTTTATCAGGAGGAACTGAGATTTCTAAGCTAACCACTGCTGCTTAATTATTGGAAGTGCAGCTTTTTCATTTTTATTTACCAGGAAACAATGACAGACCATTCATCCAGATTAAACACAGGGTTTTTTAGTACCTGTATTTTAATGGTGACTATATTAAGAGCAAGTAGACTTTATAATTAGTAAAAATAGTAAGAGGGTGAGAGCTTATTTAATCAAAAAGAGAAAATGCATTCGGAGTATAATAAGCAGTACTCTGATTTGTCTTTCAACAAGCCTAGGAATGAGCTTTTATCATTTTTGGGAAAGAAAAAGACAAAAACTACAGCCATTACTCGCATTTCTCCATCCCAAACCTTCTATTTATGGAGTTTGCTTTTGCAGATGAACAACTATGGAATACTGGGAAATGCATTGAAAACTTCTGAAAGAGTCCACTCAAGAATGACTCCAGCATTTGTAACACATTTTATGTAGCAGCATGAAAAAAAATTTCACACAGAGATAAAAAAGCAGAAATGTGTTAGACAAAAACAAATTTAAAAAACAGCAATGACTTAATTGTTTTGAATCTTTTATGCAAAAAGCAATGTATGTCCATAATGGAAATCGCAGTATAAATCAATGGGATAACCAACATAAACTCCTACTCAGTTGACCAGGACACCTTGATCCTACATGTTATATGGCATTAGATGAAAGTATCTGATACCAAATGTATTATCTCTAAACAAGGAGGGAAAAAAAAAAAGAAAAAAAAAAAGAAGTGAAGAACATGGAACTGTTGCAGCGGGTCCAGAGGAGGCCACAAAGATGCTCAGAGGTCTGCAGCAGCTCTCCTATGAAGACAGGCTGAGAGAGTTGGGGCTCTGCAGCCTGGAGAAGAGAAGGCTTCCAGGAGACCTTAGAGTAGCCTTCCAGGATCTGAAGGGGGCTACAGGAAGGCTGGGGAGGGACTATTGACAAGGTCTTGCAATAACAGGACAAGGGGCAATGGGTTTAAACTGGCAGAGGGGAGATTTAGACTGGATGTTAGGAGGAAGTTCTTTGCAGTGAGGGTGGTGAGACACTGGCACAGGTTGCCCAGGGAGGTTGTGGCTGCTCCCTCCCTGGAGGTGTTCAAGGCCAGGTTGGAGGAGGCCTTGAGTGACCTGTGCTAGTGGGAGGTGTCCCTGCCTATGGCAGGGGGTTGGAACTAGATGATCCTTGAGGTCCCTTCCAACCTTACCATTCTATGATTCTATGATAAGTGCCTGGAAAAACATAAGAATTACCAGTAGGAGATCAGAACAGAAAGTTTTAGTGGAATACAGGTGTTTAAAAGGAATGTTTGAATGAAAGATCTCACCAAAACTGAACTGAGGAGAATATGCAAAACATGAATAGCAGGAAGTAAGAAGAGAAAAAGATTAGATTACATGTAAAATCTTTATCAATAAATCAATTCTTAGTGACAAAATACCCATCTTTCAATTGACTCCCAAGTCCACTGCAAAAGAGTAATTTGAAGGACAACTATGCGACATGGAAATTTACACAGTGTCACAAATCAAGCAAAGTAAGTATGCTTATCAGGCACTGAAAGTTTGGGAAAACAAAATCAACAGACTTGGAGATGGGAAATTCAGAAGCCAGTGTGACAGTTCTTCAAGCTTTCCATAAAACCTGAGAGACCCATACAATGCATCTCTGCAAGCAGGTCATGGTTAGAGAAGCTGGGAACTCCAAGCGCGGAATAATGCAAGCAAAACATAGGTCAGGAAAGGCAGAAGCTTTAGTAACTCTGATCACAGTAGAGAGAATATTGGGACAGCATCTCCCCTTCTCCGCCCCTGTTCACTGCCAAGGGATCACAGAGACCCAACAAATATACTGTTTCAGAAAAAAACAGAAAGAAGAAAAACAATCATTTCAACATGAGCAAAGCCAGTTATCCATACCTGGAGTCATCGACTCCTTAAGAAACTATCTAACTGCCATACTTCTAACAAGGAATCAAACAATAAATAACATGACAATACAGATACAGCTCTTCTTGGAGGCTACAGGAGGGATGCTATCCAGAGGGACCTGGACAGGTTGGAGAGGTGGGCCCAGGCCAACCTCATGATGTTCAACAAGGGCAAGTGTAAGGTCCTGCACTGGGTTGGTGCAATCCCAAGCACAACTCCAGGCTGGGTGATGAATGGCTGAGAGTAGCCCTGAGTAAAAGCATCTGGGGGTTTGGGGTGATGAAAAGCTCAACATGAGCCTGCAGTGTGAGTGCAGCCCAGACAGCAACCGAGTGCTGGGCTGCATCAAGAGCAGTGTGGGCAGCAGGGCAAGGGAGGGGATTCTGCCCCTTTGCTCTGCTCTCCTCAGACCCCACCTGGAGCACTGTGTACAGTTCTGGAGCCCCCAACACAAAAAATTTTACCAACATATCACTTGGCCAAGCAGCAGAGCTGCAAGGTGAAGTTGAAAGGCTGTGAGACAAAGTGTA
Organism: Ramphastos sulfuratus; assembly: GCA_013399055.1. Taxonomy (NCBI): domain Eukaryota; kingdom Metazoa; phylum Chordata; class Aves; order Piciformes; family Ramphastidae; genus Ramphastos; species Ramphastos sulfuratus. Next base: position 11,361 of record WBNM01006654.1, on the reverse strand, counting down.
AAGGCTTAGGAGCATTAGGGAGGCTGAAATGAAGATAGACTCGTGGAGCCAGGCTTTGTCTTGCCTGCATTGGAAATCGGAGCACCTGCCATATAGCACCCAGGAACAAGGGGCATCTGTACCATCCCTGGGGCAGGTGCATCAGGAGACACATGAAAAAAAGGAGAGTCCCCTGCCTTCTTGCCACCAGGCTAGCAACAACAGAAAAGATGAGGGAAGTTGGAAGCAGGTTCCTGCTCGAAGTCACAGGCACCCCAATTCCCTTTCTACACCCTCCCCTCCCCCAGACACATTTACATAATAGGCATGAGGCTCTGGAGGTAGAAGGAAATGAAGATGGAGACAAGGATGCATCCAGTGAGTCACCCAGCGCTTGCCACTCACCCCCACACCTTAGGACCTTTTCAGTGAGGAAGAAAATGGGGGTAACTGTAGTGCATGACTCTCTTCTGAGGGGAACAGAGGGCTCCGTTTGCAGACCAGACCCATCCCACAGGGAAGTCTGCTGCCTCCCCGAGGCTTGGCTTAGAGATGTAGAAAGGAAGCTCTCTGCTCTGGTGCAGCCCTCTGAGTATTACTCTGTTAGTTATCCAGGTTGCTAATGATGAGGTTGCAGAGAGAAGCCCAAAGGCAAATAAGAAGGACATCAAGGCATTCGGGCAGCTAGTTGAAGGCTTTGGTGCACAGGTGCTGTTTTCATCAATCCCTCAAGTGGTAGAGAAAAACACTGAGAGAGGTGGAAAACACACCTGATTAACACATGGCTCAGACTGGGGCAACCATTGGAATTTTGGGTTCTTTGATCATGGGGAGGTTTCTGTGGCACCTGGTCTGCTGGCAGCAGATGGAGCACATTTTTCTCAAAGGGGATAAAGGATCCTTCCATAGGAGTTGGTGGGGCTGCTTCGAAGGGCTTTAAACTAGGTTCAAAGGGGAAGGGGATAAAACCAGGCTCACTTAGAGAAAACCTTTAGGATGACCTTCAGTTTGCCATGCCATTTGAGGTGGATAATGGTGGTAAATGTGACACTAAAAACCCAGGGCTCACTAATAGGTCAGCAACCACAGAAGTGACCCAGAATGAACAGACAGCAAGAGTGACAACTAATGGCTTAACTCCCTCACTGAAATGCTTATGTACCAATGCCTGCAGTATGGGGAATAAGCAGGAAGAGATGGAGATCTGTGTTAGGTTGCATGACCGTGACATAATTGTACTCACTGAAACATGGTGGNTACATACTATTCAGGAAAGACAGATTAACAAATTGAGGCAGTGGTGTTGCTCTTCATGTGCAAGAGCAACTGAAATGTGTTGAATTCTATCCAAGGAGGGAGGTAGAACATGTTGAAAGCTTGTGGGTAAGAATTAAAGGATGTGGAAAGGGGGGTGAAACTGTTGTGGGTGTCTACTACAGACCACCAAACCAAGAAGAAGATGTTGATTAGGCCTTCTACAGTCAACTGGAGGTAGCCTCTAGCACACACTCCTTGGTACTCATGGGTGACTTCAATCACCCTGAGATTTGTTGGAAAGCCCACACAGCCAGGCACAGTCAGTCCAAAAGGCTCTTGCACTGTATCAGTGATAACCTTCTGAGGCAGGTAGTGGAGGAACCAACAAGGAGAGGTGCACTGCTGGATCTTGTATTAACTCATATAGAAGGACTGGTTGGGGACATTATGGTCAGGAACAGCCTTGGTGACAGTGATCATGACATGGTGGAGTTCAGTACTGTACGAGGTAGAAGCAGGGCAATAAGTAGGATTTCAACCCTGGACTTCCTCAGGGCTAACTTTGCACTCTTCAAAGATCTACTTGCAGGAATCCCACGGGCTAAGATTCTGGAGGGTAAAGGAGCCCAAGAACATGTCTCAGTTTTTAAAGGCCACTTTCTCCAAGCCCAAGATAGGTGGGTTCCCATTAGTAAAAAAACAGGGAGATGTGCTAGGAAACCTGCATGGATGAGCAAGGAGCTTCTGAAGGAAATCTCATGGAAGAAAGAAATTTACAGCTTTAAATAAAGATGTAAAGATTTAAAAATCATGTAACATTTCTGGATACCGTAGTTAACAGCATATACAACAACCCCAACAGAATAAACTAATTATATAAAAATACATATGTCTGCAAGCTAACCAAATGGCAAACTCTCAGGGGAAAACCTGTTTATGACAATATTTGCCAAAGGAGTAATCTTGCCTGGACAAGAAAGAAGTGCAGGCACACTGTTGCAAAGCTAAGTGCCATCTTTGAAATCAGATTTACTCATATTCCCATATTCCTGAGTTCTGTTGCTGGGGAAGACAAGAATAGCACAGGCTGCAAATGAAATAAATTACAAAGGCATCTGAAGAGAGCTGAGTAGTTCAAACCCATGTACTTTGTTCCTTAAGGCTTCAGCATAGTTCAGCAATGCTCATCAAATGAAAACAGCAGGTACAGGGAAACATTTCTGTATATATCTATAACTTTTTTCTTTTAATCTTCAGGAACTTTGGAGGAGTTCCCCAAAAAAAAGAAATTCAGATATTCAGTGCAGTCTACTGGTAATTTATAGGGGGAAGACAGCTGAAAAACTCCTGATGTGTCCTGAACCTTCAGCACATTAAGAAAACAACAAAAAAAAAAAAACCACAAAAAAAAAAAAAAAAAAAAAAAAAAAAAAAAAAACAAAAACCCACTCCCAATAGAATAATGACAATGTGGTTTGTGTCAGTAGAAGATTAACACTTCAAAGTTTAAATTCTGAGTGACCAGATGGACACATATGGATTGTGTTATTTCAGGAAGCAAGTTCAAAATCAGGTTTACTTAAGGATATTGCTGTCATCCACTGCTTCTATGAAGCTAACAGACTCTCCTGCTTCATACCTTTTGCTAGTNAATCAAACAGGTTGGAAAAGACCTCCAAGTTCATCCAGTCCCATCTATCACTCGCTCTTACACAATCAACCAGACCATGGCACTAAGTGCCCCATCCAGGCTTTCTTCAACACCTTCAAGGACAGCGACTCCACCACCTCCCTGGGCAGCCCATTCCAATGCCAATCACTCTCTCTGTCAAGAACTTCCTCCTAACATCCAGCCTAGACCTCCCCGGCACAACTTGAGGCTCTGTCCCCACATTCTGTTGTTGGTTGCCTGACAGAAGAGATCAACCCCACCTGGCTAAAACTTCCCTTCAGGTAGTTGTAGACAGCAATGAGGTCTGCTCTGAGCCTCCTCTTTTCCAGGCTGCACACGCCCAGCTCCCTCAGCCTCTCTTCACAGGGCTGTGCTCCAGGCCCCTCACCAGCTTCATTGCTCTTCTCTGAACACCTTCCAGTACCTCAACATCTCTCTTGAATCGAGGGGCCCAGAACTGGTCTTCAGCAAAACTACATTGTCACAGATCTAAATAAATCTTAATTATGTAACAGTCACCAGTAGAGCCATAAGAAATGTTTGCAGTGAGATTTTTAGTTGAAGTCAAACACTAACAACTGGATTTGACAAGTACAACTTGAACCTGACCTAGCATAGTCCAACAAGGAAGTTACAATTCAGTTTTGAACACATACTGTTTTCTTCACTCTAAAACAAAACCACACAAAGTTCAATTCAGACTTCACATAAAATCAGACTGAACTGAAACGTGGCTTTGGTGCACACTGTGCTAGTTTGAGGCTAATTGGAGTATTTTACTGAGAGAAATTAAATCCTTAGCTGTGAGAAGAAAGAAAAACAATAAGAGTAACCTTTATCACTCATTCTTCTGCTGAGAAGTACATCTAGTCAAAATATAGATCAGGCACTCACTGCTCACACACTGCTGAGTTCTCAGTAGTTGTTGTTCTGCTCCTTCACTCTAGCAATCTGTGGTTTTCTGCCTTAACTCTAATCCGACCTAACCCTTTATTTCTTCTAACCTCCTTGTTGTCTTTTCGATATCTCACCTCAGGTCTCTCCAGATTTATCACATGAGATATACAGGGATTGAGCTGGGTATTGCTGAAGGGAGGGAAAAAGGGGGGAAAGGGAGGGTGAGGTTTGGGTCGGGATCCTCCTGGCAATCTGTTTTGGAGGGAATTTCATGTTTCTGTATTGCTTTTAACTTGTGTATAACTGTGTATTGTGTATATATCTGCTTGTACATTGTGCTAAGCTGTAAATAGAGCTTCATTCTTTAACTTTCAGTTGGCTGAGTCTAGTCTGGGTGATTTCATTGTGTGGGAGAGCAGGGAACTCCCAAACCACCACACACACTTAACTTCAAGTTTGAACTCAAGTTTCAAACTGATGGCAGGCACCTTTTTGTAAAGCTGAATTGTAAATAACTCTATTAATGTTTTAAACATTATCTTGCTAGTGTTTGTACAGTGCTTAAAATACTTCAGATTAAATCCCTCCTGTCATTTCCAGTGGGCAGTGGGAGGAGAGGAATTCCAGCCAGAGAAGAAACAAATTCCAACTCAAGCTATATAGTGAAGCTATTATGTTCAAAATTAAGAGAAATACAGACCATGCACCCATCTTTGTGAAGTTAAAAATTACAGAACTAAAATTACAATTTTATACTATTAAAATTACAGTACTGAAATTAATCATATTCTGTGTGCAGTTCTGGACCCCCCAGCACAGGAAGGTCATGGAACTGCTTGAGCAAGTCCAGAGGAGGCCACGAAGATGCTCAGAGGGCTGCAGCAGCTCTGCTATGAGGACAGGCTGAGAGAGTTGGGGCTCTGCAGCCTGGAGAAGAGAAGGCTTCCAGAAGACCTTAGAGTAGCCTTCCAGTATCTGAAGGGGGCTACAGGAAGGCTGGGGAGGGACTATTTATAAGATCTTGCAATGACAGGACAAGGGGCAATGGGTTTGAACTGGCAGAGGAGAGATTTAGACTGGATGTTAGGAGGAAGTTGTTTGCAGTGAGGGTGGTGAGACACTGGCACAGGTTGTCCAGGGAGGTTGTGGCTGCTCCCTCCCTGGAGGTGTTCAAGGTGAGATTGGACAAGGCCTTGAGTGACCTGTCCTAGTGGGAGGTGTCCCTGCCTATGGCAGGGGGTTGGAACTAGATGATCCTTGAGGTCCCTTCCAACCCTACCATTCTATGATTCTATGATTCTCTGGAAAAACAAATACACTTCAGTAATTTCTCTGCTTGGACCAAAAGATGTCTTTCTTAGAAGTTTAACTATTGTATTTTCAACAGGCAAACTAAATAAATGTAAACAAACCAGATCCAATGGAAATTAAACTAAATTCTCCAATCTACACTGATTTATTCAATTACCTTAGGAAAACACTAAAAGAGAATTATGGGAAGTGTTGAAGGAGTGAGTAATGTTCACATATCCCTCTCATTTAAGAAATAACTGTCAAGAGGTTCATGTCCAGCATGAACAAATTAAGTTCCCAGGCAGGACATCTGGTGGTGTCTTACAACCTAAATTATTCTATGATTTTTCAGAAAAATTATAAAATACAAAAAGGGGGGAGGGGGGAAATCAACCCTCTAAAGTAATTACAGTGAATCAGTAAATACAGGGAGGAAATTTGACCAAAATCATGCCAAGATTGGTCATTTAGAATGCGTTACGAAGAGACTTGTATTAGTTGTACTTACAGGTTAAAAAAAAACCCTTGTGGCTTTTACCTACAGTAGAAGCTGCTCATGTAGCTGAGTACAATTAGATCTCCTGGAAGGACTACACTTCTATAGCTACACAGATACCTATAACATATATGTGTAGACAGGTACACAATCATACGTATTTTTTTATATATGAATTTCTTCAAAGTGTAGAAACAAAATGCAATGTATTTCATAGGGAAATTAGCCAAGAACCAAAAAAAATCATAGAATGGTAAGGTTGGAAGGGACCTCAAGGATCATCTAATTCCAACCCCCTGCCATAGGCAGGGACAAAATGAACAGAACAGTATTCCAGACAGATGGTCCAGGTCTTCTTAGGCAGATGGCTCTGCTAATTAGATACTGGCAAAAATAACACTAAAGAGGATGGTTTAATTACACAAAGCCAAAAATTAACAACAAGATGATATTTCCTTTTTTTTTGTTTTGTTTGCTTTTGGTTTTCATTATCTGCTTGCTTCCATGTCTTATATCACATATTTAAACAATACTCTGAGGAGTTGGGGTATAATAGCTGTAACCATAATAATACGTCAGCAAACGTGAGTAATATCGCCCTATTGTTCACATCAGTCCAGCAATGCAATGCCTTCAAAAAGCAAAACGTGATGACTTGTTTGGAGAGAGTGTCTTGCAGCCTGCCTAATTAGCTCTCAATGAACTTGTATGCCTAAGTACAAAAGCTGAGTTTAAAGAGGCCATAAAGAAAGTGTCAGGATCATAAATGCAAAGAAAGAAGGTAGCCATCGAGTATACAAGTACCTGAGGCCATTTGAGTTAGATTCCTACCTTAGACATAAAAAATTCAGAACAGAGAAACTTAGAAGTGGAAGCTCTGAGGTGAACATTCTAGGGATAGGCCATGGAATGGCAACAATGGATAAGTTAATATCATTTCATTGGAGCATCAAGAGCTTTATGTCTGGAAGCACAGCTTGGACCTTCCCCTTGCTGCTTCTGCTGCACCTGCTGCTATCTTCCCCTGCTGCTGCTTTTGCTGCTGTGCCGCCGCTTGACCCCTTCCCCATCTTCCTTCAGGTTATTATATCCCTGTAGTAGTTGTACTCTCCCTATACTGTTATATGTAGTTTAAACTATAAGAAATGCTTTTTTTTTTTCATGACTTCACAAAAAAAGTCCATGTTGTGGTGAGTTTATTCTACCAGGGGAGGGATCCACCCTAACCTGGTACAGTACCATATCAGCAGCTGGAGAATTAGCTGTGGTTTTGATGGTTACCAGATACTTCAAAGCATGCTTTGGTATAACAACATTCTTGCTTTCAGCAAATATGTAAAGCTCCTTAAGAAAGATTTATACCTTTCTCTACTTCAGAGGAACCATTTTTCTTGATTTCCACAGTCATGATTCCTTGTCCTTGAAACCATTATTGCTGGAGGTGCTTATCTTGCCAATAGGCTCCTGACAAACAGCCAGCTTCAGAGGGTAATCATCCTCTGTGGGAAAAACTTGAGTAAAATATTAAAAAGGGACTTCCCTTTGACACAGCTTTCCATTTTGGCACACCAAAAAAGAACAGCTGGCTTCCGAGGACTAAAGGCTGTCATATGAAATGATAGTCCAACAGTCTGTGGACAACTTTACTAATTGGCAACAGTCACTGCAGTATCTCGCCACCAATTATCACACCTATCAGCCAGTTCTCCTGGGAATAACATTATGTGTGTTTTCATTTGTTCACAACCAGCTTTTACAGTGAGAAAATTACAGTTTCTTACAAAGTAAGCACTGTGAAATATCTGATGATAAACATCAAGTTACACTCAATTTTTTCCAGGCTTTGGAATTCTGTAAGAACAGAGGTCCCCTGATAGATATGTAATTTCATACTTAAGCCAAGTAATAAATGAAGCTTTACATGTCTTTCAAGGAGCTGATGTCAATTTTATTTCAAGCATACTGGCCTGAAATATATAAAAAAAGCTTACAAGCACATACCCTTTCAACCCATAAGGTAGACAAAATTTTAATTATGTTATTTTACTGACTGTGCAAATAGCTGTTGAAATTTATCAGAAATGATAACATTAAAATACAAATTTAAGCATAAAAGAGAAGAATTCAGAGTTACTGCAGTTGAGGTGGATTAGGAACTGGTTACAAGATAGAGTTCAAAGAGTGGTGATCAATGGTGTCAGGTCCAGTTGGAGAGCTGTAACTAATGGAGTCCTCCCAGAGATGAGTGCTGGGTCTGGTGCTGTTCAACATCTTCATCAATGACATTGATGAGGGGACAGACAGACAGACAGAGTCTGCTCAGCAGGTTTGCTGATGACACCAAACTGGGAGGCTGGGCTGTTACAGCTGAAGGCTGTGAGGCCATCCAGTGAGACTTGGACAGACTGAGAGCTGGGCACAGAGGAACCAAATGAGGTTCAACAAGGACAAGTGCAGAGTCCTGCATCTGGGGAGGAATAATAAACTGCACCAGAACATGTTGGGAGTGCTGCTGGAGAACATCCATGGGACAGCAATGTGCCCTTGTGGCCAAGAAGGCCAATGGGATCTTGGAGTGTATTAAGAAGAGTGTGTCCAGCAGATCAAGGGAGGTTCTCCTTCCCCTCTACTCTGCCCTGGTGAGACCTCATCTTGAGTACTGCCTTCAGTTTTGGACTCCTCGGTTTAAGAGGGACAGGGATCTGCCAGAGAGAGTTCAGCAGAAGGCTACAAGGATGATGAAGGGACTGGAGCACTGCCTGATAAGGAGAGGCTGAGGGACCTGGGGCTTTTTAGTCTGGAGAAGAGAAGACTGAGAGGGGATTTAATAAATGTTTATAAATATCTGAGGGCTGGGGGTCAGCAAGGGGGGACAGGCTCTGCTCACTTGCTCCCTGGGATAGGACAAGGAGCAATGGAGAGAAGCTGCAGCACAGCAGGTTCCAGCTCAACACAAGGGGGAACTTCTTTACTGTAAGGGTCCCAGAGCACTGGCACAGGCCCCCCCAGACAGGTTGTGGAGTCTCCTTCTCTGGAGCCTTTCAAGGCCTGTCTGGATGTGTTCCTGTGTGACCTGAGGTAGATTGTCTGGTCCTGCTTTGGCAGGGGGGTTGGACTCAATGATCTCTTTGGGTCTCTTCCAACTCCTGACATCCTGTGATCCTATGAACTTTCACAAACACTCAGTATTGGGCTATGCCACTGACTTCAATGACATAAAGTTCTGCCCAAGACTGAACTTTCATAAATGCCACCTAATCACCCACCTGTGCATTTCCCTCCTTCTCTGCTTCAAATATTTTTATATGTCACAAAACATCCATTTGGTTTATGTTTAACAGAGACAGGTTCACACAGAAAAGCGCAGCTTCAAACCTGGAAGTTAGCAACTAAAAACTTGAGGGTGTTTGGAGCCAGGGTTTTCAGTCCTGCTCCCAGAAACTTACTCAAAAACCTGAAACTATTGCACTGTGACTTTCAAAGTTTTGAATGTTCCATTCTAGAGTTTTGAGGCTTTTATAGTTTTTATGGACATTTAAAAATTGAATGTAGGATTGTGCCGAAGGGGTAAAACTAAATTTCGAACTTGGCAGCCATTAAGCAGGTACTACTGAGATTTCATCACATATATTTAATGCACATTCTGAAATTCTACTACACATACTACATTTAATGTACTGAACATATTATATGTAAATCCCTTAAGATTTAACATTTCTCTCAGCACATTGAGTTTTAAAGCATTCCCTGCTGTTTGGCAAATATGATTGATTTTAGTAGGCTCCAAAGCTTCTGAAAGCAACATTCCATCTATCTACCTGTCTATCTATCTTTTTTTTTTTTTTATTCTTCTTACAATGTTTTAAATTTTTAGATTGAATCATAGAATTAACCAGGTTGGAAAAGACCTCTAAGATTGAGTCCAACCTATCATCTAACCTTTCTAACCTTTCTAATTAACTCAGCATGAGCCTGCAGTGTGCACATGAAGCCCAAACAGCCAACCAAGTCCTGGGCTGCAGCAGGAGCAGTGTGGGCAGCAGGGCAAGGGAGGGGAATCTGCCCCTTTACTCTGCTCTCCTCAGACCTCATCTGGAGTCCTGTGTGCAGTTCTGCAGCCCTAAGCACAGGAAAGACATCAAACTGTTGGAGTGAGTCCAGAGGAGAGCCACGAAGATGCTCAGAGGGCTGCAGCAGCTATGCTATGGGAACAGGCTGAGACAGTTCGGGCTCTGCAGTCTGCAGAAGAGAAGGCTTCCAGGAGACCTTAGAGGAGCTTTCCAGTATCTGAAGGGGGCCTACAGGAAGGCTGGGGAGGGACTATTGACAAGGTCTTGTAATGACAGGACAAGGGGCAATGGGTTTGNGAAGCCTTCTCTTCTCCAGGCTGCAGAGTCCCAACTCTCTCAGCCTGTCCTCACAGCAGAGCTGCTGCAGCCCTCTGAGTATCTTTGTGGCCTCCTCTGGACCCACTCCAACCCTTCCATGTCCTTCCTGTGCTGGGGGCTCCAGAACTGCACACAGGACTCCAGGTGGGATCTGAGAAGAGCAGAGTAAAGGGGCAGAATCCCCTCCCCTGCCCTGCTGCCCACACTGCTCTTGCTGCAGCCCAGCACGCAGTTGCTGTCTGGGCTGCACTCACACTGCAGGCTCATGTTGAGCTTTTCATCAACACAGACCCCAAGGTCCTTTTCCTCAGGGCTGCTCTCAGCCATTCCCCACCCAGCCTGCATTTGTGCTTGGGATTGTGCCTACCCAGGTGCAGGACCTTACACTTGGCCTTGTTGAATTTCATGAGGTTGGCCTGGGCCCACCTCTCCAGCCTGTCCAGGTCCTTCTGGATAGCATCCCTGAATAATATCTGTGCCTTGGTATTTTTCTCCCAAAAGCTGAAAGCTCAGTGGAAGTGCAGCTGTTAACAGGGCACTTCTGTACAGCCATGGGGCTCTTATTTCTTTTTGTAAGCATCATCAGCTTTCTCCCATCAAATTATACTTCATTAAAAAATTGTCCCCTGATGAGTACACTGTAGCTTTTAGCTTTTTAACAGTGGATTATATTGGTCACTAATTTAACATCACAAATAAAAATAAACAAAAGGGGTTTATTACTAGGAATTATTTCTTACAAACCATCCTGCAGTTCTTCTGGTAAAGGGAGTCCTTTGAAGTCAGTGTTCCAAATCCCAGAGCTTTTACTATAACAAAATGCTCCAAAATCAAAGGGAGTCTTGTGTAACAAGAACAGAAGAAAGGCTAGAAACTGTGAAAGTTCTCAATATCCACTACAGAAAAGGAACAGTTTCCACACAGTAGCCTGTAATAGAAAACCCCCTTAGCATATGTCTAAAGTATTGAGGAGCTTTGGAATTAGAACAAATTCCATTCATTTCTAGCTCCTACTTTTCTGCGAATAGTGAAATAGGGTTGAAATTCAGACCAAGCTATTATGAGTAGCTATTATCTACAAAGTTTCTAAGACAGAAAGGCCCAAAACCTCAAAATAAATTTTCTATTTTAAGTGAAATGCATATAAAAATAAAGTTTTCTCATTATTCATGAGGGGGGAAAAGAATAATTGTTACCAAAAGAGAGGGGGAAAAAAAAAAAAAAGGCAATTCTCAAAGCATACTTCAGGTCTGAATTTTCCAACTGTTTGCCAGCATAAAGACTCTTATACTGCCTGGGGTCTTCAAAGAGAGAATAAGGCTCTACCTAAAGTTACCTGCAGGACTAGGATAAGAGTCTGTTTTATCATAGAATCATAG
>WBNM01006653.1:65222-105244 GCA_013399055.1 Ramphastos sulfuratus | reverse complement strand
TCTAGTTGGAGGCGTCCCTGCTTGCTGCTGGGGCGGTTGGACAAGATGGCTCTTGAGGGTCCCTTCCAACCCAACTGCAGTCTGTGAATCTGTGAATCATTCCCTTGAAACATTCTTTGCTTCTTTTAATTTCACAAGATTATACTATCTGTCTCAAAAATTCTTCGTAAGCTCTGTGTTTCTGCTGTGTTTTCTTCACCAGGTATCCCCTCACTTTTGTCCCTTCTGGAGAGTTTGCTTGGCACTGTTCTCACAGCACCTGTCAAGTCTTTCACTCTCAGGTACTGTACTAATAGTTTTTCCAGCAATATGCAGTGGAAGTTGTTGCCTGGGTTCATGGTCTTAAGATTGCTATTTTATTTCCTACAAAGAGAAGCAACAAGAGTAGCTTCCTCATGACCATCTTAAATCTTCTGAATGGACCAAATCCCAATACACCTTTATAAGTCCTGTTCAAGTTCTGTTTCTACCAAATTTTTTATTGCTTTCAGGATGGATTTTCAAAATATTTTTACCATCCAGCATTCCCATGTTGCATGTAGGAAGAAGAACCAGACTGTTTTGCATTTCATATAGATGTCTAGGGCAATATTATGTGTTTTGTGAGATATGGATAGGGAAATATATGTTCTGTAAACTTGACAGTGCTGAATCCTGTGTGAGGGTTAGTCTGGGAGCAAGTATTTATCATTTGCATGATCTCACCTCGGTCTGTTGCTGTTATTTCATATTTACAGTCTAGACTAAATAACTTAATAGTTTTTATGCAGTTTGTCTTTTAAAACCAGCTATAAATCATATATTCTAGATATAATCTTGGTCGTGGAAGCTTCAGCCTTGGCATTATACTTTCTAATGAAGCCAGCCTAGTTTGTTCCTTGTCTGGAATATTATAAATAAAGCAAGGAAAAGGTATACATTTAGATTGAACATCTCCTTTCTCTTTCCCTTGCCTTTCCCCTTCCTCCTGGTAAGAAATCATCTATTTCAGTGTCTTTCAGTCAAGATATGAAAGTAATTTTTATTTTCCTCCTTAATAAGGTACATTTCTGAGATCTGATTTTTTTCTTCTCAATAGCTTATTTCTTCTATGAACAATTAGCAAATACAGTTTTAATTACCAGGTGATATTTAATGGGTGCCAGGATTTTTGGAAGAAAAGTCTTGTAACTGCCATAATGAGAGTTAGTTTGCCATTTTATGATCCAGCCATAATTGCCTCTTAATACTTCATCCCACAGAGGAGCTGATACACATGACCCTAGCATATTGTTTGAAATATGCTGCCACTGGGTTTTCCATCCTGTCTCCTCTCCTTTCATGAGTTCTGGGTTCCTGTGCTTTATTCTTGGCCATTGGAATCTTGCTGAATTTATTTTTTATATATATATGTATGTATAAATATATAATTTAACTTTTTGGCTTGATTGATTTTTTTCAACCAGGAAGTTTAACCAGAAAGTGAAACAGGAAGTTTAATTTTAAAGTTTCTGATTTTTTTTACTAGACAACTCCACCTGCCTGAGCTGCATGGTCCTAATGAATGGCTTAATATTTCATTTCAGCAGTGAACTGCTGCTTAAATATTTCATTTTACTGTTGACTGCATATAGCAGGCATTCTTTTTTTTTTCTAGGTACTTTGTGGACCCAAGCTGAGAGCACTGTAATGCACACCTGCTGAGTAGGGGTTGTTCAACTATAACTTACAGGCTTTTAAGAATGATTTCTGTGCTCATTGTGCTAATTTCATGGTTTTTATTCAATATCCCTGAATGTTAATGATAATGATTTGGTAACCAACCCAAACCATGAAGATAACAAGGGGCATTTTTATCTTGCTCTCCTGATTTTTGTTCAGTTTTTCAATCTTTTTCCTTTCCAGGATAAGACAGAGGATTTTTATAGGTAATTTTGACCCTAATATGAAAACGTCTCTCAAAATAATTTCTCCAAAATTAGCACTGATAGCTAAACTCTTAAAGTTTTCTTCTGTGTGCTGTTCCGTATGGAGAAGTCCTATTTTATGTTACCCAAATTGCTTCTTTCTTTTATAAAGCCTTTGGGGTGCAGTTTCATCCATCTAAGTATTGTTATGCGCAATCCTCAGTAGCAGCATTTTAGACTCACTCATTTTGATTAAAGAAGGAGATCTCTAAGATGCTGGGTTTAAAAAAATCCATGTTCGGTTTGAGTTTTAAAATTGCATCTTTCTGAGGAGTCGATGATCAGCAAACCTTCTGTCACCTAGGAGTGAAGTGTTCTTACAACCAGGTGAGCTGATTGTATCTCAGACATTTTACAGCATTTACTGGCATATCCATTTGTGCAGGAGTCTGTCTTTAACAATGCCATTGTCTTGCTGAGGTCACCCAGTGCCTCCCTCATTATATTACAATCAGGACATCTTGAAATCTGTTTCATATTAGCGCTTGCAGCAACAAACATCCTTGATTGGCTTGTTCACTAGAGATTGTTTCCTCAAAGGCTCTAGAGTTGTGAATAGCCTTGCTTTTTTAATATACCATTTTTGTCTCTATAGTGTGATTGGCTGGAGATACTTGTTTAAAATCACTCAAGCTTGTAACCCCTGTGACTTCTTTCTCAAATACAGAGTCTCCTTTGCCAAATAGGTGAGCTGCCTGGAATTTCCCTGGTATCCGTGTTTTTGATGCTATCTTCATGTTCTTAATCTGTTGGAGTAAATCTGGATCATTTTGTAGTTATCCTGCACTTTGATGCAAGCCACAGGGAGGTACTGAGAAGCCCTCAGAGAGCACCCCTCTCCAGTCAGAGAAACAAAATGGGACAAGATGGAGAAAAGAAATGCAAAATGCTAGTAGGTGTGAGGTTAGAATTCAGCCCTGCTGATTGCCTGAGAACTCCTTGAGCTTCCTTGCATACAGACAATGGGGCTGTTTTTGTGAATCATTACGTGTAGCACAGCTGTAAAGTTTTATTTAAGTGGAATTTGTGAGCACTGAAAGGGGAAAAAAATATGTTTATGAACAGGAAACACACAAGTTTACCGGTGTCTAGTGTTTTGGAACAACTATCTGGTTAATCACCATTGATGAAGACCATCAAAAGTATCCAGAAGGCTGGAGGGAAAATATTTGGCATGAATCGATGACTGTGGTGGTAATTAAACATAAATCCCCCTTCAAAGTGACAGTTAAATGGATACGTGGCAAAAGCTGCCCATGATGTTCTTTGTATTAACTGCTCTCCGTCTCTTCAGGGTAGCTCACAGGAATGAAGAATTTGCTTCCCTTAGCTGAATATGGTTTCAGATGAAAAGCACAAGCTGCTTTGTTACGCCTTTGTGGGCTTGCCAGTCAGCCACTGCCAGGTTTCTTTGGGAAGCTGGAGCAGGAGGCGCGTTAAGCTTCTAGTGAAGGCCAAGTCTGGGTAATCGGTTCGGGTAAATCAGCAGAGCTGATTTGACTTCAGTGAAAAATCTTGCTGTTTAGGTCTGATTCTCAGTGATGCCCTTGTGTTTACATCATTAAAACCGGGAGCTGCAGCCTTTCCGTGACAGCAGTGTTTTCTCCCCTGTTAAACGCAAGGCAGTGGAGAATTAAGTCCCAGCTTCCAGTCGCATTTGGAAAATGGAAACAGCAGTGGGAGACAGCTTTAAAATGTATTACAGAGTAAAAAAAAAACTATAATGCACTCTTCATGTATTTTTCATCACCTTCCTTGTACGTGTGAATAGTCACACTGAGGCACAACTATATTTAATCCTTGTTTAAGTCAGCTTCTGTCAACATAAGCACGGACAAGACAATAAAACCTCACCCGGGAGCAGAAGCAATTGTAGTGTGAGTTACATCAGCTCCTGCTTTCAGGGCATGTAAGCCGTACCAGTGCTGCAGTTCCTGGGACCTGGCTAGGGCCAGGACAGCTACGGTGGACATTCTTCAGTGGGCTTTTACTTTGTAAGACAATGTCCTCTCCTGGCAGAAAGTCAGTTAACAAAGCAGTCTCTCGCTCCTAGGAGGGCAGAACCCTGTGGGTGGCCACGGGCACTGTTGACAGAGGGAAGTATGACTCTCACTGAGGTAAAGCAGGATACCAATAGGGTGACTCTGGAGCTGTGTTACTGCTGTTCCTACCATAGCACAAGCTCAGTCTCAGGAACTGGTCCGTCCACCTAGGTCTTAGTAAATGGCAAATGTGAAAGAGATGTTATTAACTGAAAGTCATTTAACTCTTGACCCAAATAAGTAAATGATACATTATGTTGCTATGGAACAGTTGTAACAGATTCTCAATCTCATAAAGAATATTTGACTGCGGCTTTGTTCTTTGTGGTCTCCTCTATGAAACAGCACAGAAAACAATTACCTGGTGAATAAAAAATTTGCAAACCCAGAATTTCACAGTTCCAAGAGAGGTTTGAATTGCTGATCTAATGCTGCTGCATTTATACAGACCTCTCACAAATCCTGACTGTCATGAAGTGACATCATAGTGGAACATTTTACAATGCTATTTGAAATGTTGTAAAGTCACAAACTAGTAGTGCACTATCTGAGATTAAAACCTTGGGACATCCAGGGTTTTTTTTCCCACTGTAGGAAAAGGATCCCTTCAGCAATGTTTGCAATTCCCTTTGTTGTTTCCTTTTCTCGTCATGAGGATAACATATTCCCTAGCCCACCACGAGATGGTAAAAGTACTGCTTAGTGTATTAACGTAGTTTTGAGGACACAGAATGGTCAATGTTATCATGCTGATATTATTTTGCATCATCTTTACTCTTTTTCACTTTAGTGAGTTTATCTATTGCATGATTCTCAAGACAGTTGCAGGCAAGGATGCCTCTGTGCCCTTCTGTAGTTCTGCCATTGTTTCTGTAAAGGTCATTGCATTAAATAGAAGCTGCAGTGATCTTTATGAAGGCAAGAGAACCTGCCTAAAAATGATAAAAGAGCAGCCACACACAGAGCTTTTGGTAACTCTGTCACCCAGCGAATGAGTTTCTTGACCTCTTGGGATTACATCAGTATATTTTTGCCTTGGAGTGAGGCTTGGTTTAAACCATAAACTAGTTTTGTCAGTGTAGCTACTCCAAATATAGCAAAATTCAAAGAGACATATCCCAGTCAAAGGAGGGCAACTGAAAACCTTTGTAGTAAACCTTCACAGTGATACACTTCTCTATAGGGAACATGGATGTCTGTTCTACTCAGCTGCTGCCAAGGCTGCTGAGATTGTGCTTTTCTTCCCTGAAAATAGCCCAAGACTAAAAACCATAGGGACCCCCTACTGCTTGTTCATAGTGGTCTCCAGGTAAACCGAGAGTCTGCAATCTCCAGTCTGCCCTGTGAGACTGCTGTATCACCCAGGACCCTGAACCATAGCTTCAGGCTCCTTGGGCTATGCCAACCTCTGGCACGGCTTGATGTGTCCATACCTATGGATCTGGGATCATGAACTCCAGAAGCTCAGCCATTGATTAGAGCCTAAAACATTTAGGGATCAATGAATTTTTTATATATATATATATATATGTACACCTTTTTTATTTTTTTGGTAAAAGAAATTCTGCCCTGCTGAAGGGACAGTCAGACAGATGTCAGTCGGTCAGTGGCAGGAGCTTGAGTTGTCCCACGGTGGCTAGAGCTCAGGTATGTCTGGAGCTTGTTTGCTTTCCTGACATCCCACATCAACCAGGTATTAAGGAGCAGGAAGATGGATACAAGTGTCCTGAATACTGTCTTGTCTGTTACATGTCCTGACTTTTGTTTACTGTTTGGTCACCTTGTTTTCATACCTTCTCCAAAAAGAACACTAATATTGTTAGACTTCTGGAATTCCAGAAGGGGTATTGTTTACCACCTCAGAAAGGTAACCAGTTCCATGCCTCAGTTTACCTCCAGTACCAGTCACCTGCCTCTAAGATGGGTGCTAATGAGACTGTGGAGGCTTACTTCAAATGGTACAGAGTAGAGCTGCTACAGAACCAAGAGCTGGGAGCTTCACCACCTTCAGAGTAGTGTCTGCAAGTAGTAGATGCTCCCTGGGACCTGGATTTGATCTTGGCATGAAACAAGAGCTGCCACTGATCATTTGCCTTTAAGAGGCAAAAGTGCTGTTGAGCATCTAGTGACCTTCCCTACCTCCAAATTTGGAACAGCTTATTTCAATATAACTAGAAAGATTCCTCCACTTCCAGGATGTGATGCTTCACATAAGGATCTGTGGAGCGAAATACCAGAGAAACCTCTAGAAGTGTAGAACTGGCCAGAAAGTGTAATTAAAGAAGCTTGGCAGAAAAGTATTTCCAAAGAACACTTTTCTATGAACTCAAACATCTCAGCAAATACTCCTCAGAGAGACTGAATGAAATGACAACAAGTTTTGAATGTTAATTTCAGCATTTTGACAGTTTGCTTAGCACAGGATCATTTTATTTCACTTTTATCATCCCCTAAACCTTAACTAACTTGAGAACTTTTCATGATACTACTGCCATGTGCCATGATCTGAGAGTGGTGTTTAATCCAAACATAGTGAATTGAGGTTGCTGCTTTGTAATGGTTGAAAAATTTTATCTGCTTTCTAGATCACAGTGTCTTCTGTTTGCATCATAGTGAAAACAGTAATGAAAACAGACAGCACTTTAATCTAGAAAAAGCACTAGTTCCAACGAGTAAGAAGTGACTGTTCTCACAGATGAGCAAACTGAAGGAGTATCTGTGCTTCTTCAGGAGACTTTTCCTGATGTCCTTTAGAATGGAAGTGTAAAACAAATGTAGTATTTTTTAGCACAGCATAATAGAATCATAGAATGGTAAGGTTGGAAGGGACCTCAAGGATCATCTAGTTCCACCCCCCTGCCATAGGCAGGGACACGTCTCACTAGTACAGGTCACTCAAGGCCTCATCCAACCTGGCCTTGAACACCTCCAGGGAGGGAGCAGCCACAACCTCCCTGGGCAACCTGTTCCAGTGCCTCACCACCCTCACTGTAAAGAACTTCCTCCTAACATTCAGTCTAAATCTTCTCTCTGCCAGTTTAAACCCACTGCCCCTTGTCCTGTCATTGCAAGACCTTGAAAATAGTCCCTCCTCAGCCCCCTTCAGATATTGGAAGGCTACTATAAGGTCTTCTTGAAACCTTCTCTTCTCCAGACTGAAGAGCCCCAACTCTCTCAGTCTGTCCTCATAGGAGAGCTGCTCCAGCCCTCTGATCATCTTTGTGGCCCTCCTCTGGACCCGCTCCAACAGTTCCATGTCCTTCCTGTGCTGAATGCAAATGAGACAAAGGTTAAGAAGAGGTTGACACCAGTATGAAGGTAGCATTTGCAGCTCATCTCACCATTCTGCAGGAGGCAGAGAGATGGAAGATGAAAGCCTGCTTTCTTTCCCTGACCAGGTGTCACCTGCCTCCTACTGAGAGAGAGCCTGTGCGATGCAGCTGACTCAGACTGTGCTGCCCAGCTTTCCTTAGCTTGTAGTGGTGTTGTGCAGGGCTGGGGGTGGTTTGCAGTTATGGTTGAGCAGAAGCTGGCCAACCACTGTGCACACTAAAATGTCTTTCTCCTAAGGCTGCTTCAGAGAGCAGCAGGCTGAGTTGCTTGCCTCATGCTATTGGACCATGAGCACAGCCTGCTGCAGTGTGGGAAAGAGAGGGCTGAACAAGGTAGGGAGGAGAAAGGGAGGATGGACTCCTGAACCGCCCCAGAGTGGGGTAAGAGGCAAACATTACTGTTGTTTTGATGAAGGAGAAATTGTTCTTGAGGCATTGGCTAACTGAAAGGCAGATCAAGACTCCTGCATGATGCTGGGGGAAAGAATAGCATTGCTAAATAGAAACATAGCTTCAAAGAGGTTTGTGGCTTCTGATAATGCTAGCTATCAGAGAATGATTAGAGGAACTTGTGTGCAGCTGAATATGAGATCCAATTTTTTATAAGGATCACAGAAAGTGCTGGTAGAGAAGATATGTTCAAGATGCCACATTGCTTTTCTTTCTGAGCAGGTTTTGCCAGCTGCTGGGAGTGGCTCCTTACCCCTGCTGGAAAATATTTCAGTACTTTCTCAACTGCTCTATTTTCTTCCAGCAGGTTAGATCACTTGAGGGCATCTATTCATCTGAGTGTGTGATTGTGAAATGCATTTCCTAGTAAGCAGACACTAGAAGTATCAAGATCACATATGGTAACCAAGGAAAGGAGATGGCAAGGTCTATAGGCGTATCTTTCACCTGCAGAACTACCTCAGGCTGATCAGCATAGAATGATGGCAATAATGACAACGTCTGTAGAGATGCTAGTACCATTGCTGGCACAGAGCTGTGGTTCCATGGAAGATTTCAGCGTCAGCAACCACCAACTGTCACCACTGTCCTCTTCGCCATTTCACAAGACATCTTCTCTCTTACTCAGACCGGCATGAGCAAGGTGCTTTTTGCAGAATTGTCTGTGCTGTTTGCAGGCAAAGGACTTCTACAGTTTAGTCTATTTATAAATAACACAGTTAATGTCATCTCAACAACAAAGAGTAAAGTAATTCAGACAGTAGCAGGTGTGACACTGATCTATTGTATTTAGCAACTTCATTCTCTTCCAAGGTGCTGTTTGTGAAGTGTTATGGTTGCACACGATTAATCACTTCATTTGCTGCTGGCTGGTGTGATCATCTATGCCCTGTTTAATTTTGCAGACTTGTTACTAGCTGCTTGTGACTTTCTTCAGGGAGCTTAACCCAGTTTATCCAAAAGTCCATAGTCCTAACTGTGTTTAGCTGGGGTTTATATTGTTCTACCTCCATTGCCTGCACAGCTGTGCGTGCTTCTTGCAGGCAAAAGATCTGTGCAGTCCTGTCTATTTATTGATCACAAGATCTACGCTGCCTGGGAGCAGGAGGGAAAACAGCAGAGTTAGTGGCAGGTAGAACACTTCTGTCCAATTACAGGTGAAAAGTCTTTGTCACTATTCCAGTTATACTCATCACATCTCTCTTTCTCTTAGAGCTTTCTGGACTGACCTGACCTGACCTTCCTTGGGGAGTGTTGCCATCCAAGCTGCATACTGAACAAGACTATCAAGACTGCATCCAGAATTGTGTCTTTCTCTGAGCTGTCTAACTGTTGGTAAATACTGTTGTTGTTGGTGGTTTTTTTTCCTATGTTAAACAACTGTCTCCTATATGTATAAAATCTTGAGCTGCAGATTTATGACTAGAACTGATGGTGAGACCCCTGAGAGAAAGCACAAGTGGTTATTTCAGCAAACTAATCTCTTTAAGATGGCCCTGTCTGAGCAAGGCATTGTACACTTGGTTATTTCCATTTTGTCATAGACCAGGAACTTACTGTAAACCCCTTGTCCCAAAGCTCATCTATATGTAAGTCTATATACACAAATAACATAGGGAAAATGCATATATTTGTTGGAATGATTATATCTTAGAGATAACTGAAAAGTGAGATAGTAGTGGTAGGCAATCAGTGGTACTGGTAAAGATATACTCACAGTTAAGGATTGAACTTTTCTTCTGTATCTTCCACTTTGTGCTTGCATCCTGAAAACAGACAATGAAACATTTTTCTTCTGATAGAAATATTTCTTTCTAAACTACAATGTGACATGATAAGCTGACACTTTAGACTTCGTCTGTCAGAAAGATACTGAGAGAACAGTTAAGACAAGAGCAAGGAGAGATTGTGTTAAAAGCAGCTAACTTCTTTCTGATAAGAAGCAAGGAGAGGAGCTCCAGCCAGCTTGTCACTACAAGAGACAAACCCTATGATCTTAAACACTTTCCAGCATCTGT
The DNA here is from genome assembly GCA_013399055.1 of Ramphastos sulfuratus. Taxonomy (NCBI): domain Eukaryota; kingdom Metazoa; phylum Chordata; class Aves; order Piciformes; family Ramphastidae; genus Ramphastos; species Ramphastos sulfuratus. The sequence continues at coordinate 95,456 of WBNM01006653.1, read as the reverse complement.
GCTTCGGCTGTGGCTGGGAGAGAGGTAAATCTGTTTTTTATCGTCCTCGCGCAGGCTGCAGTATTGTCAGTGTGGCTAACCTCGAATTGTGTCAAGGACAGGACATGCCAGTAACCTCAGGACAGAGAAGCATGACAGAGCAACAGGATGCTATAAATAGGGAAAAGGGGAACACATTAGCCAAAGAAAGCTTTTGAAGAAAGATATCTCTTTTTCATTTTGTGCTGTCTCTTGCATGTTCAGAAAGTCTGTTTCTCAGCAAAGTTGTGTCCAAACAAGGAAGGGTTATGTGTCTCCCCCATGCTGTTTCCAGAAAAGACCCATAGGCATTTTCTGGCCTATGTATACAGTAAATTTATCGATCTTGCTTCTTGGAGTATAGAAGCCTGTTCCCCTTTTACAGATGGTGAAATTAAAGTGCAACAGGTTGTAAGCTGAAAATTTCAAGACTTCACTTGAACTGAGGAACAAACATTCACTCAGCAAACATCAATGATGAATATTTGTGGCTTATTTGCTCTATACTTCTGCTGCTGTGGCCCAAAGTCAGGCAGAGGGGTGTTTTCCCCTCCATGTGAACTTCATTTCAGAAGAGTCAAGTCATGGCAGAAAGATTTTATGTCCATTATTAAATGAGTGACATGTGTGGAAGGGTGGTGCCCAAATTGGCAGGTATGTTCTATTCAGACTGGGAAAGACATAATTTTCTGATGTTTCCCGAAAGCTGGAATGTTTGTTTAAAAGACACTTTGTGAGTATCAACACATGGGATCCTTGAAATGAAGTATGATCCCTGGCAGCTGCCGCCTGAGATTATGACAGTGCTCATCATGCTCTGTGCTGCCTGCCTTCTGACCAGCAGCTGTGACTTTCATGATTGTGTTAATTCTGTTCAGTGTCTGCTCCCTTCCCGGGTCTGGATGGCTAGGATGAATCTACCCTCTGGGTTGCACTCTGATTTCAGGCTTTCTAGGCCCCTGAGCCAGCTGGCTTCCTTGCTTACAGGGTCTGGATGCCTGGCAGTCCCCTGGAATCCTGCCCTGTGATTCATCAAAGATGCTGATCCTGGTTTTGATACCAGATGAAGCCATGTCTTGCTGGAGAGTTCACAACCAGCTTTGACTGGTGCAGTGATTAATCAATACTCCCAGAGACACCGATGCACAGACACGTCATTATCTTTGGTTCCCTTGCTATATAATTATCACACATAATTCAGTGTTTCTCTCATGAACGCAGCACTTCCCAGTTCTGCTCCACCTGCCCCTTTGGCAGCGTCCACAACACAGAATAGCTAAGCAGGCTTCTAGCCTCTTCCAGCCTTCCTCCTTAAGCCCTGGCACACAGTTGCAAGGCAGAAGCGATCTAATGCCCATTACTCAATTTTCTTCATGCAGCTCATCCTTCTGTCAGCTTATCCTTTCCCCATATCTATATCTCTGTCCTTGGCCACTTGTGCTTGCTGCCTTCTGTCCCTTCAGTCAGATGATGCTGCTGTATTTCCCGCTGCTGCATAGGCTCACCTTTCTTCCCATCTCATTACCTCCTCCTTCAGTTTACTGAGCTCTCTGCTGCCTTCGACCTCTTTTCCATAGTACCTGTCACTGAGGAGCCACAGCTTTCTCTTCCCCTTCCTTCTTTTAGAACCTGCCAGCCACAGCCTTTTCACATCTCATCCCTTCTTCACTTGCTTTTCAATAAATCACTCTCTTTTGCATTCTTTCCAGTTCTCCTTCTATTAAATGCTGCCTCAGTATATTTTACCTCCTCTTCCACCATGTGTCCTGAAACCACAACAAAGTCAGCTTTCTCTTTGTCTTGCCTCATTCATCTCCTTTCCACTTAACCACTGCTCCTCTTCCTTCAGGATTTGTTCTACTCAAACTGTGCTGTTTCTTAAGGCTTATTTGATTCAGCTATGTGTATGGTTATGTGAACATCTAAATCTAATGACCCATTTTTGAACCCACTGGTAAGCTGAAACCTCAGTGATAACAAAGTGAAGGTCTTCAAAATACCATCTTCCTGCACTTTTCAGGAAGATTGATGGCTGGGTGAAGTAGAAAGATCTGCATTTGCCTTTTCTGCTGGAAAACCTGCAGCATAAACTGGCTCCAGTGAATGCAAAATTATTAATTATTAGTAAAGAAAAACTTTGATTGAAGTTGACATTTTCCTGGACAACAGAAAATTTAATCACAAGACACAAATTTGTAGAAAACCAGACATAAAGAATTCTATGGCTTACAAAACTGCTCATTTTTCACTCTTTCACACTGCTCGGTGTTTCACTGTTTAACTTTGAGGTCTGTCTTTCTTTTTTATTTCAGATTTACTTTTATCTTGGTTGACTTCCTTAATCAAAATGTATCATACAGATTTTGAGTTACTCAGGTTTCTGGTTTGACCTCCATTTGTGAACCCATTATTTCTGCATCTTGAGTTCATCTTCTTCAAGGTATCACTCTGTGTCAGAAATACCAGCAATGAATTAGAGTCAGCTCTTCAGAAGTGAGATCCTAAATCATGGACTTGCAGAGAGAGTTTCTTACATCGCTAAATAAAAATACAACTGATGCAAGAAATCAAGGCTAGAAGTCTTTCATAATTGAGTGACAGATAAGGAGAGGCAGTAGAGAAGAAAAGTGCTCTCCAGCGAGCCCGACGATGAGGGATGCTCCTCATTTTCAATCTGGGAGCATACAGAGCCATCTCTCCAGCAGAGTTTTCAATCACTGTGTTTCATAAATCCTGGAGACTGCACACAACTGCCTGCATAGGAGTGAAATTAAGATCCTGTCCTAAGTGAGAATTTGATTTTGCCCTGAACAGTGTCTGCAGAAAATTTGGTTGGTGGTGTTGAGCCTGTGAAGCATCATAGGTATAGCGCTGCAGAACAGCCAGCTTCTCTTCAACAGCCAGAAACAACTCCCAAGTGACAGCAGGTGCAGCTCCCAGCCTCAGAGCTACATTGAGCAACAAGAAATCAAGCCAACAGGAGTAAGGGACTTGCAGCTGACTTGTGTACAACCAGATCAAAGCGTGACTCTTACAGCACCATGAGATAAATGGGCATGTCATACATGACAGGCAATAACCTCAGCTCTGACTAACATGTGCAGAGTTGTGAAACATTGATTTCGTTACCTACATTTGACATTTAGGCCATGCCTCGGCTGGGACAAGAAAGCTTCTAGAAAACATTGTTTAATATGTGTCAAGACTTACTGTGCAGGTAGCAGCTTATGCTTTAAATTCATAATGCTAGCTGCCTTGTTGTGTACTTTTTATGTCGTGGCCATCAAACTGCAGTATGTTTGTACAATAGATGTTTGCTGCTAAGTCACAATCTGCTGGTACTGCATTGTTTGTGGGGAGGTGTGAAATTATCAGTCTTTGATAAAATAGCTTATGGAAGCAGGCTGCAGCTGAGGCACCAGTTATATAATTGCAGTGAGGTCTAGAGAGCTTCAGTGGGTCACCGTTTTTCTAGAGACTACAGACAAGTAGTTAAAAAATGCCTGTATCAGTTACAAGAAACATTAACTACGCAAGCATGCAGGAGGAAGAGAAAGCAGTTGTAGATACATTTAAACATAGTTTTAAACAAACAAAAAGGTCTGTCTGTTTTGTCACTAAGGATCTTCCAAATAGGAACATTTTAGGTGACATCCACCTGACATTGCAGACAGCCTGAACCAGCTACTGGGGGAAAAGTGTAAATTGCTTCGTATCACCTCAAGAGCGCTGGTTTTATACCTCAGTTATCACAATGTTCATTCTTCTCTCCAGACTATTGTAGTGCAAACACTTTAGAAGCATGCATGCCCTATTACCTTGAATTCTTAGGTCTCCCCAAAACATCCCTTGCCATTGGATTAAATGTCAAGCCTTCCCTCACCTGATTTATTTTGCTTTTCTTCAGTTGTCTGTTGATTCCAAACTGATAACATTTCTCTTTGCATATGCTGGATTTTAGTCAATAAAATTCTCAAGGAAACCAAGTGAAATGTGACCACTTGGGTGGAATATTTATCCCCAGATCTCCAGTAGCAGAAAATAAAAGCAGTGCAAAACTCTGCTGTTATCTCATTAAAACCTGTTTCTGCTTTCAGCTTATAACCTCACTAAATTAGCATCAGAGGAACAGACCTTTCTGTTAAATTTATTGCAGAGTTGTGCCAGCAGGACTAGTTATATTTTAGTAGTCCCTCATTGCCTGTTTGCACAAAATTATAGCAAAATCTTGAACAGTAAATTAAAATGGAACACAACCTCTTTATGGTAAACTTCGAGCAGTTGAAAGTTGAAGCTGCTGTTATGTTGTTACTGTATAAAAGCTGTTTTCTAGATTTAAAATTCAGTTTGATTAATTAAAAACAATTGCTGCAATTACTGTGCATGCTGGAGGAAGTCAGAAATTATTTACCCAAAATTGCTTATGTTTTATTTTACTGTAGATACAAGAAAGGCTGGTAGACTGACTCTCCTCCAGGACTTCTAACTCCATGAACTAGCATTGTCTGGGTGCCTGGCTTTGAATTATTCCCTGTGGTAGGTTTCTCTCTTACAGGCAGCTCTGTCTCTTCACGTTCAGTTCTGCCTCATGTGTATTTCATGTCTCCTCTTTGTGACCCAGCAGTTTGTTCTTCTGCTTATTACCTCTGTCTTTTTTTTTGGCAATGAGCCCTTCTTTGTCTTCTTCAACCATATGAATGTATTCATAGAATATCATATAGTAAGACACTGTATGAAACATAATCTCTGTCTAGCAACTGTTGTTGTGATCTGAAGCATGAGCCAGCATTGTTGCCCAGTGCAGTGAATTCGATGGCACTCAGCAGCATTTGAAGCAGTGTTTTGTTCTTATCTCTTTGCATGCCACGTGCTTCCTTCACAACAAGGATTCTCTGGGCCACTGTCCTACAGAGGACCATAATAAGGTGAAGTTTCTATAGGGAATCGAGGACTACAGTTTGCTAAAAGGATATATAAAATAATCTCTTTGATAGCACTGCATCCCTGTCAGATCCTGTTTCAACCGGCAGGCTGAGCAAGAGCCCCGGTTACCCAGGCCCCTTTAAACAGTGCTTGTTTGCACAGTCTGTTAACAGAATCTGCTCTATACAGCTGGTTTTATTTGACAGCTAACCTGCAAATGGACACTGACTGGAAGGTAAAATGACTGAAATTTTTTGTATAATTATGAAGAAGGTTATGGCCCCTATCACATTGTATGAGAAGAAGGGCAAAGATCTTAATACACTGTTTTGTTCTTGCTTGTGTCTGGACTGTTGAGGAACATATAGAGACCAGGCAGACCAGGCAGACTGCTGAACTTGCTTCAGTATCATCACAACATCTCTTTGTCTAATCTCCATTTTAAGCTGATCAGCTGATTTTGATGATACCCTCAAGAGACACTGTAGAGTCTGTGGGACATCTGCTTATTGAGAGTGCAGGTGGAAATTGTCCACCTATAAAACTGGCAGAAGGCAGATCCTGGATCTGCAGCTCACCTGAAAGCTCACCCAGAGTTGCAAAGGCACCTGGCTTTGTGCATCTGGACATCCTACCTATTCCTAGTGATGTATGTTCAGTGTGGTGCTGTTGCTGGATGTCCTTGTCCCAGATTACTACGGACGCACTCTGTGCACAGTTATGGTATTTGTGGAAGAATGATCAATGAAAGACAAGCTCGATGACTTCTAAAGACTTGTGCATTCTTTCAGGTAAACCCAGCGCAGCCCCCTGAACTATATAATTACTAGTTCCCTATGCATTTCAAAGAAAAGTCCTGCTTCTTTATTTGTGGAATTTCCTCTCAAAATTACCTCTGCCCAGTGCCTCATGTAGGCAACTACAATCTTTACTGTCTGTGAAGATGAGAAGAGTTTGTGTGACTCAAGATGGTTTTCAGGCAGTAGAGAGAAGGTCTTTAGTAGTTGGAAATGAGAGATCATGATTATTTTTGCAGTGTCTGTCATTTACTTACAACTTTGGAGGAGTCTAAGTTGTCAGGTATAAGATACTGAGATATTATTTTTTTCCTGCATGTGGAAATGGACCATAATAGTTATTGCAAGCTGGCCAGCACTCTCTGAATTGATCTCCTGCTTTACTGTGTGCTGATCACCCTTCGAGGACAAGCCCATTAATCTCCTTGAGTGAGTTTATGGCTTCCCCAGAACCCTCTGCAGCAGGACTCACGGTGATAGTCACCTCGCTTTACAAGTGAAGCTCTTTGAAAAAAATCAGTCCCAGTGCATTTAAAATACCTCCAAATCAGCCCAAAACTTTCCTAGAATACATATTTATCCTTTCCCAGTCTTTTCTCCTGGCAGTGCATGACAATGGTTTTATACCACACTACCATGTAAGGTTTTGCCTGTATTTGTGTAATTGCATAGCTCAGTCATGGATAATGTAACCATGATAAACTCAAGGTAATGACACCTTTTAGTACTGAAGTGTTATGTGTTCTTAGTATCATACAAAGAATGATTAACTCTTTGGGGCTGCAAAGAAATCTGTTAGCCAGACTCTAAAGTTGTGAGACTCCTAGGCAAGGTGTTTGCTGGTGTTTCAAGTTGGCAGTCGAAGGTAATTTATTTGATGAAAAATGAGCATTGCCAAGTTTTGCCACGCTGTGATTGTGAGGGCTGATGTAGCGACAAATTGAGAAGCAGGCTTATTTGGTGGCCTGCTGCTCTAGACCAGGCAGGGAGAGATGGTTACACTTGGTATTACAGGGACTGGAGGAGGCCAGGCTTCCTGTGCCCCGAAAGGCAGCGCCGATGCTTTTCTTTCACTACAGAATCTGTGCGGCTTAGAGGAAAGACCCAGCTGGCCCTGCACTCCATGTCCAGTGCTGTCCCTACAGACGTCCAGTGGGGAATGAGGAGAAGACAAACAGGAGTGATGCTTCTCCCTGTTACATTCATTCTTGCTGCTTTCAGCTCTAGCACTTTTGGGGCTGGATGTGATTTCAAAGTGCTCTGTAACCTTTAGAAGACCTCTCCTTGAGCTTGAGTGAACTTTATTATCTACAACATCTTTGTGGTGAGAAGCTGCCCAGGTCCACCACCTGTCACATTAAGAACTCCCTTTTTTATTTACTTTGAACCTGACTGCTGCCACACCTAAGGGTCCTAGCTAGTTTAAATAATTCTGAATGGAAATCTTTCCTTTAGCCTTTCAGTGCTGCTGCTAAGTTAGGCCTTTCTGCCCTTTGATAATACAAACCAGTAGCTTTTTTAACTGCCCTGCAACTTCTATTGTGGAAACCTTTAACTCTAGTGTATTCTTGTATACTTCTGTATGCCTGTCTCAGATGTGGAACTGGTGCACATGCCTAAGTCTGCTGATTTAAAGAAGCTTTGTCTGTTTAGACCAAATGAAGCTGTGACCCAGGATTTGTTTTTCTGTTTACTGCCCATGATGTAAATTTAATAAGTGTTTGAGCATTTTTACAGCCTTTGTAGCCTACCTTAAAAATAATCAATGATGTAAATGTTCAGAATTATCTCCTGACAGAATTTAGAGGAGTTTGCAAGGCAATGTAGATATGTGCTATTTTTTCTCTTTGAACATAGGCCTGCTTCCTAATTAAATGTGTTCCAGTATTACTGCTTTGGTGAGTATTTGGATTGTGAAAATAGTATATGCACTAGAAGTGCCTTATGCAGCTTATCCCATGGATAGTATGAGAACACAAGAATGTTTTAATAGTGGATACCTCTGTGTGAGTGTGACAGCTGGGGTGGACAAATAACCTCTGTGAATGAAAAGTCCTCTAAACTTTAGGAGGACATTTAGGAGGAACATTCAGTAGCATTCAAAATAAATGTGAACTTCTGTGAACCAAAACAAAGATTTTAACTGAGCAAAGTGAAGCCAACTAAATGCTTTATACAAAGAGCTTGTGGAAGAAACAGGAAAAGGTGTAGTCATAGCCTGCCTTTAAACCACCATGTTAAAAATCAACATGCAAATTGTTTATGCAGAAGTCAAACCCAAATCAAGCAAACTACCTCAGGCAGCCTTCCACCCACGCAAGGCTTGCTACTTCAGGCCTTGGAACAGCCAGACGGAGCTTCAGGGAATATTTGTGCTGCAGTGTCATAGTAATCCGGGCACCAGCTAACAAACCAAGCCATGGAGCACACAGCTGGGCTCACTGTGCTTCATGGAGCTGGTCACACTCTTACTGCAGGAGTTCTCTCTGTAAACATTAACTCTGATCTACACAGGTGCAGGTTTTCAGTAGTTTGAGTCATCCAAGGCAATTGGGCAGTAATGGAGACTGGTCACAAATTCTGATCAAGATAGCGGTGGACAAGAAGCAAGCCACACAGTGACTCTTGCATACGAACCTGCCATGTGATGAACTGTATTTCACATTAAACAACTCTGTCATTGCTGGCTGCCTCATGAGTCAGATTTTATGCCTTTATGAGACTGGATTTTAGCTTCGTTTTTTCCTAGTAAACTTTGGGTAGAAGGTGGCAGCCTGAAGAGTTTGCTGACACGCTGTAGTTTCCAGTCCTTTGGAGATCCAGAGGTTCAGTTCAGCTAGCTGGTTTTGTTAAAGGAATGCAATGAAAGGTCGATCAGGGGTATAGACTCTTGTACTTCACTAATTAAATGTCTCTAATGACTGAGAACTGGCTGGAGATGCTTGCTGCAGGAGGCAGGTTATTTGGTAGCTGCTCGTTGCAGGCTTTCCTATAAAATACCTGTTGTACGGTTGCTGTGCTCTGTAGACATAGGAAATGTATTTCTGTGTTGCAGAAGCAGAAGAAGTGTGTTTCTTTACAGTACCTCTGTGAGTCTCAGCTTACAGGGAACTGCAGGGCCTTCAGCACCGTTCTCAGCAGACACAGAGAATACTGCAGCAAGCCACAGCATCGGCAGTGCATGGGTGCTGGGTGACGCACTTCCAAAACAGTCACATTACTGCTGGGCTCTGTCACAGTGCCGGCTTTGGACGTCAGGGCCTGTGCCGCTGCCCACTAGTTACTTAAGCCATCAGCTGTTTTATCAAATAATTTTCTACCAGTTTCCATCAACCCTGTGTGGGCACAGGATGCAAAACTTTTCTGAACAATTTGTCACTCACACCTCAGCATGGATTCCAGGTCACATCTTCCTTTTGATGGCAAGGAATACGATCAATTCTTTACAAAAGTCCTGCCAAGAGCACACCATTAGCTGGAAGCAAGCTGGATGGCCTCCTGCAGTGAGCTGCCTTCTGTGCTACCTGATCTTTTAACTTGCGAGCCTTTGTTTTAAGTCATGCATGGTGTGCGAGCTGGAAACAGCTGCATGCAGCTCAGCGCCATTCACGCTGAACGCTGGGATTGTAGCTGCATTCTTCCATGCCCACATTTCTGCCATTTTCCTTAAGAAAGCTGCTAGCCAGGGAGCTTCCCCTTGGTGCTCATGCAGCAGCACGTTGGGAAGTGTAGCCTTGTATTCTCTTCCAGCTTCTAGCCCAAGTCAGTAGTGTCCCAGGTCTGTGATGCAATGCCATCTGTGTAACAACAAATATGTTCAGTCTGCAGGATCCCAGAGTGCTCTCCAAAATAATATACAAGTGTCATTTACTGAGCACTGTATGAGGCTTGTTAAATAAGTAACATCTGAATTTTGCAGCTGAGTAAATATTCCACCCATTCAATAAAACCTGCAGTCACAGCCTGCATAGGATGGGCCTCAGTAAAAGCTGAAAAGATTTGGCATTACCAGAGAATATAAAATCTACTGAGATGAGAGTTGAACCACTGAGTCTGTTAACAGCCAGAAAGAGTCCCCAGGACTATGGTGTGTGATGAAATCTTATGATAAAAAAGCAGCTCACCTGCATTCACTGAAGGTTTGAACCTTAAACCAAAATCTTCTATGCACTCTCCCAAGATAGCAATAAAAGGACAGGTTTGTCATTCCAACAGAGAAATAGAACTCTGCAATAACTTCTGACAAAAATCCAGCATCCGGTATTATGTAAAGAGAAACCATGGTGCCAGCACTAGTTACGTCCCGTTGCTGTCTCCTGAGAGCCACCTTCTATCTAATGATCTGGGAGCTCTTGGCAAATGTTGGCTGGCTGTCCTGGAGATAGCTGTTATCTCACCATTCTGCAGGTGAGAGCAGGAAAGGTAATGACAGGCAGACTAATAAAGTGATCAAAGTTCACACAACAACTTGACAGCAGAGCTGATAGAAGAAATGTCTTCATTCCAGTTCATCTGCTGTAGCTGTGTTCATCTACATTTGTAAGGTATATCTAACACCAAGTTCATCCTGCCAGGTTAATACATACCAAGTGTTTCCTGCTGAAAGATAGGTCACACACCAAACTAGCTAAAGCCACTTCACATGTTTAGCTTTCAGCCACTTCAGGTACTTTTCATTCTTGTAGGAAGAAGATTGTGACACTTAGACTGATGAAACAGCATGAAGGTTTCTTGCACTAGCCACCAATAATAATTCTGGCAGTAGCAGCTATTTGCTTCATGCCCATGGACATTTTGAAACACCTGAAACTCTTACTGTTTATATTTAAAATGTTCTTTCAGGTGTGGATGTTCTGATTAAGGATATTTAGAAAGAGGTCTGTTTGTGACCACAGCCCTACCATTTCAGGAGGTGAAATGGCCAAAGGTTGGGTATATATTTTTATGGTTGTGTTGCTGGTGAGAGAGTGAGGTATGGCTGGTTTCCATGCAGCACTCAGAGGAAGCTCTTGGCAGATAAGACACAATCTGCATCATTTGTTTAGGTGGGAACAGAAGCTGCTTTGCTCTTCCTGAACAGGCAGCATCTAATGTCAGTCCAGTGGGCACATGCATCTCTTCCTAAGAGGTGCTGTTGGTCATCTTCTAAGACTCTGCCTCTAGAAAATACTCCTCAGTTTCTTATGCCTTCAAATCTTTTTTGGGCTTTGACATTGTCAGTATGTAGAAATACATGTATATGTACTTCATAACAAGACAATTAATTTTTTAATTTCCTAATTATTTTCTCTGTGTAAAGTTTTGTGCCACACAAGAGTAAAAGAAAAAGTAGAAAAACAAAGTCAGTAGTAATTTTTACAGGTTTAAATCCATCCTGGATAGTGACTATCCTTTATGGAGTGGCAGAAGAGGGACTCTGGAACGATGAAAACCTGCTATATAAATCCCACTGCTCAAATAACCTGTGTTGCCATGAACATGCTTTTGACTTCTTAGTGGTTAACTCGTGTCTGCATAGGTCTGTTGTCACCAGTTCCCTCTCATGGCACTCCTGTTTCTGTTACCACATAGGAACTTGGCTGTAGGATCAACAGGAAATAGAAACATCAAAGGGAAATAATAATTTGTTTTAAAATATGTTTGTGAAAGATTATGTAAACTTTTCATTCTCAATGTCTCCAGTGACAGAAGAGCTAAGCTGTCTTCAGCCCTTCCCTGGAGGCAGCTCTGAGAGTTCAAACAAATCGGTAGTCTCATTGGAACATGATACGAATACACAGCATGCAGGCTGGGAAAGGTTGTTCTGCTTCTCCACCCAGGGCAGAGGGTAGTGGAGAATATGTTGTCACCTTTTTGGTCACTCAGCAGAGATCAGTTCAGTTAGGTGGTACTGGTAATGGACTCTGGTTTACCTTTGCTAATGTAAGGACAGATAGATTGTTTATGTGTTTCTAGTCCAGTTTACCAACCTCCTGCAGGGTACATGGGAAGAAAAGAGCACAAAGAGAGAGGCCCACCCATGTTCAGTCCTTACGAGACAAGAATCCTCACTTACATACTGCATGCATTTGGGCATAGCTCTCAAACAAATAAAGCTCTGCTGCCTAGATTCCCTGTGCGGATGAAAGTGTCATGCTGCGATTGTAGTTGAGATGAATTTTAATCTCACATCAGATTAAAAACTTAAACTGGCAGAGGGAAGATTTAGACTAGATGTCAGGAGGAAGTTCTTTACAGTGAGGGTGGTGAGGCACTGGAACAGGTTGCCCGGGGAGGTTGTGGCTGCTCCCTCCCTGGAGGTGTTCAAGGCCAGGTTGGACGAGGCCTTGAGTGACCTGTACTAGTGGGAGGTGTCCCTGCCTAGGCAGGGGGTTGGAACTAGATGATCCTTGAGGTCCCTTCCAACCTTACCATTCTATGATTCTATGATCAGCAGCGTATCCAAATTTTACTTCGTAAGTGAAAAAAGCTTGCATGCAGGTGGTACTTGTTACTGCCAACAAAACACTACTACAGTAGTCAAACATACGTTTGCTAGAAAGCAAAAGTGGGTCTGATAGCCTTCGCTCAGCAATGGCCAGGTCAGTACCTGCTATTGGTAGTAATGAAGTCCTAAACTAGGCAGTACTCTGCAGCTCGTCCTGTTGCTAAAGGTACTGCTGTGAGTCAGCCTGATCTGGCATAACTGGCAGAAGAGAAAGCAGCCTTAAGTGATGGTTAAACAAGTCATCTAAGAATCATAAGACTTTTCAAAATGGTGCATTACCAATGTAAAAAAGAAACCCGTGTGATTGTCAGAGATGCTGTGAAGTCACCACTTGAATGTTAACTCAGGACAGCTGAAAGGTTGATGAGGAAACTAAGTTAAATTGTGTTACACAACTTCACATTTTTCAAGTCTGAATAATTTGGCTTCTCTAGCTCTACTGGATCTTACTTTCCTCCTTTAAGGTAGGAAGCAATTGATCATCAAAAGAATCCAGAGAAAATGAAGAAGCGAGATAGCCAGTTCCTGGTAATAGTGCTGTGACCCTGAGCCTGAGCTTTCTCCCCAGAGCTTCCTGGTTATGGTGGGACTGCTGTCCAGTGGGAATGCTGGAGGTTAGGACAAAAGCCTTGAACAACCTCGATGTTTGGCAGAGAACCAATCCAGATAGGCATACCAGAGTAGCATGCTCACAAGAGCCCTCTAGCCCTTTGTGCTCACTAAAAGGCCTGGCATGATCTGAACCAGCTGGACTTTTTTTCCAGGAATAAAGGAGTTTAATAAGTAAGAAAGCAAGCCCTGAGTTATCTGTCACTAAAGCAAGACCCATTCCCAGAGCTGCTAGTAGATACCACACCCCAGTTGTAGGAGAAGGACTTCTTCTAGCTGGGGCTGGTGGAGGTGAAGGCTGTATTTCTACTCTGGTAGATAGTTTATGACTGCAGGGAGCCTATTTTATGAGATACAAAGTCATGCTTTATGCTTGTTTGTTAGCCACAGTCTTCCCTTTTTGCTAATGCTGCTGGAAACAGGAGAGAAATTCAAATGTAGGCCCTGCATGGAACTTTCAAATTTGCAGGTGAGATGCAGTGTCTGTTTTATCTGGCACTTGCTAGGAGGTAGATCCTTTTTCTTCATGTACTTGCTAATGGAAGGAAAAACTGGTCATTCAAGTTACATGTGGGATGTGTGATTTGAGAACGGACTGATAAGTGAACGGGACTGATAAATTGCTTTTGCTTGCTTATTAGCTGCTTTTCCATTTGTGCCAAGTGCTAGTAGATGCAGTAACACTGAAACGCCCTTGGGATATTAATAACTGTTTCAATTGCAGCTACTCTTTTACAGATACACAGAAATTAGTCTAAAGCAAAATAAAATAGTTAAGCATAACCAAGTCAGATATGTTTGTGTTGTCTGGTTTTGGGTTACAGCAGTATTTATGCCCAGAACTCTGTGGAGTTTCCTGTAACGTGCCAGGATGGTGCTCCAGACAGTCTTCCTCTGGCAGGTCTTTTATTAGCTGATCATCCTTTGAGAGTGTCTGCGTAAACGATTCGCAGAGACGGTGCTGGGAAAGAGGACAGCTGTGGTCAGTGTTTGGCAAGGCGATAGTATTTTCACTATAAGTCACAGATAAAGTGTTCCACAGTTCTATTTCAGGCTGTAAACCAGGCCAGGCTGTTCTCGAGTGTAAGTTTACCTTCACAGGAAATCCATTGTTCAGAAAACTAAGGGAGTCACCACACCCTGTGTGCACACAGATGGGGCTCTAGATAAGTTCTCCTTCTCCATGGGATGTGAATACCTCAAAATTATCTGATAAGGCTATTGTTAGAGTGCCAATACAAGAAATGATAAATTTATTTATCTGAGTTTATTGGGATAGGGAACTTGACCTGAGCAGCCAAATTAGCAAGTAGAAATTACAGTGCCCAGTCCAATGCAAAGGGAAATAATCACTCTGGGAAGAATCCAAAATCCTGGGGTCAAGGAAGAGTGACCTAGTGTACAAAAATACTGTCTATTAGCTTTGTTTAGTTGCCTGTGGGTGTATTAAACCCAAAACCTACACTGAAGAAAGAGTATTGCAGTCAATAATAATCACGACGTTCCCCTTCACTCTTGTGGTAGAAAGAGGAGCTGAGTGCAGCTCAGGAATTTTCCTGTAAAACTATGTTGATGCTGCACAAGCACATCTCCTCCAGAGGGAGGTCGTGTCCGGAGGAGAGAGTTCAGACAGCTTTAATGCACTGCGACAACAACGCAGACGCTACAACTCTGCTGAGTGTCATGCATCCAGTTAGTATAAAATCAGTCAGTATAAAATAAAGTCAGGATACCTTGAAATATTGTGGCAATTAACATCCTAGTGATGCTACATCAGCATATTCAGATGTTTGTAATTACCACTCGGCTCTAGAAATGCTGCCTCTCCTAGTCTTTAACAGTGCGAAAATGATGAGCCTTCTGTCTGTAAGGATGTGTTAGCTTTTCCAGGAGTAAGAGGTGTACGGAGATGATCTGGAACACCAGGGGGAAGACTTCCTTCTTTTAGTCTCTGTAGAAAAGTAGACCAGGAATGGAGTTTTGGATTAGATTATACTGAAACAGTAGATCGTAGATGCAATACTTTTATCATCTTTGGGAAATTTGGTTTGGGAAATTTGTAAAACTCAGTTTGTTTATACAATGCTTCTGAGGGTGTGAAAAATCTGATTCTGAAAGCGATGTACACCCTGGCTCCTCACACCAACAGCCTGGATAAATGAGTGGATTTTTAGAGGAAAGTGAAAGGCACATCCTTATCATCAGCATAATCCTGACAAACTTGAGACTCTTAGTCCAAAACTTATAGTGCTTGAAAGAAACAGGACAGAGCTTTGAAACTGGTCCAGCTGGATGACAATTGATGAAATGAAGTATTCCTGCTACAAGCAACTGAAATGGGATCCTACAGTGGGAAGTGCAGTTTGTAATGCAAGTTGCATGGCTGGATTTTAATCTGGAAACGGTTTTTTTCTGTGCATGGTTTTGGATGATCCAAAGCACGCTTTTTGGATAATTTGTGTTTTGCTTACTCCTTTGCAGGAACCAATGATCGTGTTTACATAGCTGTGCTGTTTGTGGCTTGGTTTTCAACAACAGACAGGTGGACATCCTTTTGTCCTTGCCTTTACAGTACTGTCTTTCCAGTATTGTGAACACATCGTCTACGCTCTGCTGAGGCCACAGACTGCTGCTGAGATAGCGAAGCTGTTCCTGCTTCAGTCACCCAGAAGAGACATCACTGTGCAGCAGTATTTTCCACATAACCACAGGCATCTCTGTTGTTTATTGAACATCCACAACATTTGTGATTACCTGATCTGCTCTACTTATTTCAATAGTGTTTGCACTTCACTCCTTTTGGCCTTTCATTCTCTGCTTGCTATAAAACCAGCGTGTGGACAAGAACAAAGTGGAATGTCACACCAAGCCCTGCCAGAATGCAGAGTGAAGTACTGTAAAAGGGGAGGTGTCCAGAAAGAATAAGTTTACACTGTTTCATATAAACACTTTGCTGAAATGCTTTGGATACAGATAAGCAGTCCTTGTGCAATATTTGTTGCAGTTTCACCTGCTTAAAGCTGGAAATGGAAAATGTTTTGATAAATGGGACACAAAAGTGTTGAACTGCTTTGCAGCTTCCAGTACTACATCTGTATATTATGCTGAAGCACAACCTTAGATCTAACAATCTTCTGACAGCACTGTCTCTCAGTAATTAAATTTGTTGTTTTGCTTTGATTTTTCCCTGTGAAGGAGGAGCCATTACCTTGGTTTGCACTTGTACCTGCTGGCATTTCCTGGAAATTGAAAAAATATGGGTTTTGGTGATACTTTTTAATGGACAAAGATGCGAGTTTAGATAAATGTTTCTAAAAGTTTGTTATAACATCAGAATTTGTGTGTTGTGTTGGGGTTTTTTTCACTTGTCTGTTTTTTTTTTCTTTTTTCAATTACTTGAAGCTTTGTTTTATCTCACCCTGAGGCTTAACAAGTGCAAGATCAGATTTCAAACCAGTGGAGAAACCAGGAATGGAGAAAGCATTCTGAGGGCTAGGAATGAAATATTCAATGGACCCTTTCAAACTTTCCTTAGAACTGAAGAACTTTGCTTTTATGTTAAATGACTAGTAATATTCCTAGCATTTAAAAAGTTATATTTAACACTGGCAGTTTCTATAATCTCCCTGCTATCGTGGGTTGATTTTCCGTTAACCCTGGTGACAAGTTTTCTTTAATTCTCCTGTTCCAGCTGCATTCCTGCAGACAGAAGCAGGCAGCTTTCTTGACTGGTGCAGTGTCTGAGTACTCAAAACAAGCTGACTTCTAAATGGAGGACAAACAAACTGTTTTAGATGCTGATATTCCTTCCCAACTCATCCTCCTCCCCAGTATATACAGTCTTTATTTAAGAGAGACAAAGGCATAACACCCTCCCACCCCAGCTTCATTTGTTCACATGCAATTTCTACATTTATCTCATAAATATATTGGATCTAGAGCTCTTCTTATCCCTGCCTTATTCCTACTTCATATTGAAAAATAAAGCTTGGATAAACCGTGCTAGAAATGGTATTCTTTGTAGCAGGTACAGAAGAAAATGCCTGCAGCCCTCTCCTGATGTTGATTTTAGTGGTGCTTGTGACATACTGGTTTGTAGTGGTCTGCGATAGATAATGCAGAATAGCTGGCATGAAGCAAGTAAATTCTGCAACCCGAGGTGCACAGAGAGGAACCCAGGTGAGTGTATGGCTTAGCTCTGGCATCACTATAGAATGGGACATTGCTCTTAAGTATTTGCAGGAGCAGTTAAACTGCAATAAATAAATAGTGCCCAGCAAACCCATGATAACTGGAAACCAAAATTGCTGCGTAACAAAAATCCCCACATCCATTCCAGGAGTATTTAAAAAAAACATTTTCCAACTCTGGTGATTCTTCCCTTCATGCTGCCTTCTGCTACTGTGATAGTTAAGACCTGAATTTGCTTCTGAAGGCTTTGAATCCATTGTTCAACTCAAAGAAGTCAGGTGTTTTCATGAAGCCATTAAGATTGCTTATGGCACTGGAACTGGTGGAGAACAGAAGACAGCTAACATTGCATATAGAAAGAAAAAAGTTCACAGAAGCAAGATTTTGTTTCCTGTAAGGATTAAACGAGGAGTCCAGTATGTGCTCGTGTATTTGGGGAACAAAGGTAAAGTATTTTTACGTTTCAACTCAAGTTGCTACTCAGACTAACTTCTGAGACAGGTGGCGGGATGTCATCACAGTGAAACTAGAGTTGCCCTGCTGAGATTCCACCTGCTAGGTAAAAGTGCTTCTTGCCAAATCGAAGGAATTACCTTAAGTAGACTGTTGAGTCTGCATTGGTGAAAAGCAGTTTGTTAGGGTTGTCGGATGAAGCACTAGACAATGTGCACTGAACAGCTAGCATGAGAAGCTTCCACCTTGCAACTGCAGAAATGTTTAATGTGTTTCCTTACCATAGGAGTGTCACGACGTTCTACTGTCATTTGCCTTTCCTACTGTAAATTTCCTTCTGGAGGGTTTAGGAGCATCCACAAAAATGGCTCTGACCTTGCTGTGTTTGTTGGAGTCCCAGTGAGGTTCTACCCTTAACAATGAGCTTTTTGTGGTGAAAAAATAAAATTAGTTCTTAGTCTAGTTTGGGAAATGTACTTTCAAACTTACATACTTGGTGTATTTAGCATTTCTAAAAAGTCAGCATTCTGCAGAAGCACTTCCTTCAGTAGCTTTTCAACACTCTCACTAGTCATTGCATTTTCCCTCTTCAACTATGTCATGGCCTAGCACTGCTCAGGTCACCAAGTCCTGAATATAAAAATGAGGCTAACAGTAGGAGCTCCTACAGCTTGGTTAGTACTAGGGCACAAACAGAAGTTACTCATGGCTGTCCAAGCTAGGTGCAGATGGATCACATCTCACTCACCAGGATGTCAGTGGATACTGGCACTGTATTGTTTTCTTTAAGCCAGTATGCCTATAGCACAGACTGTTGTGGACCTGAAAGCAAAGAATCCAGCAGTAGCATCCTCATTGCAGTAAGGACTCACTTGAGATGCATTTAATCTCACAACGTAGTAACTGCAACTGAAATCACCATGAGCACATTAATAAAACAACCTGTTTATTTTAGCTCTGATTTTTGTCCAGCTTGAGGACACCAAGTCTCAGAACTGTTTTTTGCTTTGTCCCCCAAACAGTGCTGCAGCAGCTGTCCCCTGAGCTCTATTTTGGCAGGCAACTGATCCATAACATGGGAAGTGAGAAGAAAACCAAGAGACACTTCACAGACCTTGTAAACACATTTGTGAATGTTGAGTGGTTATGGTGGGGGGAAAAAAAACCGACAGAGGGCTTGTGGAACAAACTGGAGAAGACAAACATGAACAAATCCACGAGAGGATCCACCGATGCGCAGGACAGCTTTCCTGAGAGTGGCAGGGGTGCAAGGATCTGAGAGTCACAAATTGTATCCCTGCCAGCTCTGCTCCTTACACAATCAGTGCACACTGAACACATTCCTACTGTGATCCCACTTCATGTCCTACCTTCCTGCATCTACCATTTCACCTCCCAGGGACACAAAAGCATTCCCAGCACACGTTACATGCTTGTAAGTGCATAGAGCTTTCCCAGGTGAATAATGAGGAAATTATAGTTGCATTAAATGCCCTGAAACTCTGCAGCTACTCTAGTATTTTAGAGTGTTTTGATCAACCGCAGCAGCAGAACAAGTCTTTGTGCTAAAGCAACACTCAGATCAGTTGTGGTGTTTGGGCAAAACAGGCCTTGAGTATCTCCAGGGATCACAAACCACCTCCCCGAGTCCTGCTCTCCCACAGCTTTCAGTCTCCTAACACAAAACCTTGTGAGATCTCTGCCATTTGTAGGGATCCCCGTATTAAAAGCCCCAAACGACCATACCGAGCCTCTCCCTGGGCAAGATCGCCTAGCGCTGCGGGAAGAGAGGCCCCCGTCGCAGGGTCTGCCCCCTTCCTCTGCTCTCAGCGGGCACCAGCAGGGGACGGTGCAGTGCCTGCCTCCATGCCCGATTCTCAGCGAGCATCAGCAGGGCTCGGGACAGTGCCTGCCCCACTCCTTGGCTCTCAGCGGGCACCCACCGTCGGCGGCACCCAACCCTGCCCGCCGGCACCCACCACTGCCCGGGCGATAGAGCCGGCCCCAGAGGGGAGACGTGGCCCCGCGCAGAGGACGTGACCCTACGGGGCCTACACAGCGCCCCCCCTCCAAGAGCTCCATCCCCT
Organism: Ramphastos sulfuratus; assembly: GCA_013399055.1. Lineage (NCBI taxonomy): Eukaryota > Metazoa > Chordata > Aves > Piciformes > Ramphastidae > Ramphastos > Ramphastos sulfuratus. Next base: position 75,891 of record WBNM01006653.1, on the reverse strand, counting down.
CGCGACTCGGAAGGGCCGCAGAAGCAGGGACTGGGCTGCGCGCTGCTCCCCACCCCGCCGCTCCGGAAGATGCCAGCTCGTCCCGCAGGCCCCTCCACAACCGCACTGGGGGCGGCGGCGGGGCCGGGGCTCGGGCGGGGCCGGGAGTCTGGGTTCCTGCACCTTGACGCGCACGCGCGGGGCCGGCGCAAGGTGACGGAAGCGCCGCGGCGGCAGCGGGGACGCGGCTCGAGCGCTCATTGGCTGCCTGCCCCCGCGGGCGCGCGCCCGCGGCGGAGCTCCTCCTAGTACGTTCGCGAGGGGCGCGCTGAGGCGCGCGAGCTGCTGGGCAGCTGTGGGCGCGCGCCGCTGCCCTCTGTCAGCTGCTCGAGCGGCGCTCCCCGCCCTCGGCGCGCGCGCTGCCTGTGCCACGCGCCCCGCTCCCCTCGATCCGCCGGCGGCGACGGCCCCGTTACCCGGCGGCGGGCTCCCGCCTCCGTCCCTTCGGCACTGCGTCTCCCCGTCCCCCTCCCGCTTCGCCCGGCCCCCCAGCGTCTCCCCGCGCCCGGCTCCCTCGGCGACGGCGGCGCGGGCCCCCGCCGGCGGCGCTGGCACTCGGGTAAGGGCGATGCGGGGGGCCGAGCGGGTGCCGCGGCGGCGGGGAAGCGGTTACAGAGCCGAGAGCGGGCTGCTTCAGCCAGGCTCTCCATCCCTTCCCGGGCCTGGCGCCGCCGTTGGTGCGGCTCCGGCGCTGCTCGGCAACCGTCGCCGACGGGGTGGTGGTGGTGGCGGGGAGGAAGTCCGTCCGCCGCCGTGTACCGGAGTCCCCCTCTGTGCACCGGCGTTCCCGTGGGTTACCTCACCTGAGAGGCGCCGGTCGGGTCTGAAGCTCGCGGAGAGCGCGCGGGAACCCGGAGGGGAGGCTGGGGCTCGGCGAGCGGCTGGGGCATCACCATCATCAGCCGGGCCGGGCCCCGGAGGGAAGGAGCTGCCTGTGCGTCCCCGGGAGCGGCGTAGCCCTGGGGTTCTCGTGTCGGGCAGCAGCCGCCGTCCCGTGCGCCGTGGCTGCCGGGCAGCTTCCAGCTTCCCTCGTCCTCGGAACCACCGTCCCGGGGGGATGCCTGGTTTAGGTTGAGGAGAACACAGGGAGACCAGGGCTTCGTGGTCGGACTGAACGCCCTGGGGGCAGCTGGCAGCTCGGGAAGTGCGTGTCTTACAGGGGTGCCGAGCTATCGGTTGTTGCCTGGGGCTTTTCCCACGGCGTCCTTTACCGTTTTTTAGTTCATTTAACCGCTTTGTACTTGGATTCTGCGCTAATAGGGCTCCGGTGATTTTTTTTTCATTTTTTTTTTTTTTTTCCCTCTATCCAAGTTTGTGCTTCATGTATGCTCATCAGGTCTTTCACAGGTGTGTGCGAGTGCGTACCTGCTGTGTTCTATATGCTCTCCACAGACCGGGCTGTGACCCTCTGCTTTCAGAAGCTCATGATTAAGGATACAAGAATAGGTAGAGACTATAATGCCGAAGTGGAGGTTGTACGAGAAAGCCTATGGGCGTAGACGTCAGCTGGAAAATCGCGTGTTAAGCGACTCTAAGTTCCTCGGGGCACTGCCTGCTGTCCTTGTGTCCTCAGTGGTACACTGTGCTCTGCATGATGTGCGTGTGGATATGGAGAACAACCGTGTGTTCAGAACATTCTTTACTTTGTGATCTTCTGTTAGCACCTTCTTGGGATGTGTATGTGCTGAAAGTACACGTCAGCTGAATGTGTGTGTCAGCATACACATGTACACTTAAGTACGTATATGTGCCCCAGATGCAGCATTTTGATGCCTAGCCTTTAACTGAAAGCTAATAACAGTAAATACCTCAGAAAGAATGCTTAAGCATGAAAAGATTTTTGATTTTATGGTATTAGTATTTTTTCTTTTTTCTAACTCGTTCTGCACTGTAAATTGTCAGAAACTTCAGAAAAGTCTGAACTGCAGAAGCAGATAAATGGCCAACGCTCCTTGTCCTACTACTGCTTGGGGTGGTTTTGCAGAACGCTCTGTTACAGTCTCTTCCACTGTCAAAGGAAGCAGATTGTTGGGAGTTGGTGACTGTGGTGTATTCCCAGTAGTGTATCTTTCTCTATTTCAAGTATGCTTAGTGCCAGATTTTTACAGATACTTGTTAGGATTTCATGTGTATGTGTCCCTTAAACTTGCAAACCAGCATATGGCAAAGCTTGCATATTTTTCAGTGACACATAATGAGACAACCTTTTTTCAGTGTTGAAAGTATAATTAATTGATGTTGTCTGAGCAAGCAGCTCAGTAATGGGGGAAGGCTAGGAGTCAACCTGGGGTGTTGAGTGGTGCAAACTCACAATTCTAGTGATGTAGCTGACAGGACATTTGACAGTTGGGAGATACAGAGGGTCGGGTTGGAAGCTGTAGCTTCCTTTCCTCCTTACTCTTGTGGCTTCATTTGTTTAACATTTTGTCAGTTTTGTTAGCTGAGCAACTGAAGAGGTGTTAGTTCTATCTAATACTAGAAAAAGAACAAAATGTTAGCTAGAGTTGCTGAAGTACAAGTGAAGGTAATTCACCTCCAGTGAAGTAGTAAAGATGGTGCTAAACCACAGCAGGGTTTCCTTTTGATTTGGCACCTGGGGTTTATAATCATCTCATTGAGACTACAATGAGAGGCTTGATTGTAGACTTGGGATGTTTATATATGACAAATATTGCAGAGCATTCATAGTATTCTTCTGAAAAAGTGTATTTCAGGTCTGTTCCTTTCTCTCTGTAGCTGTATAGAATTGCTGCTTTAGGTTTGGTCTGTTCTAAATCAGTTTTCCCAGTCTTGGAATATATGTAGAGTAAAAATAATAAATGGTGATTTTTACATACATATTATCTCATCAGTCTGTTGACATGTGAGGGACTAAAGATGAAGAAGATTTGAACTTGAGTATTTCAGTCCTGTTGGAGAATCAGAATTTTAAATAAAATATAATTAGTATAACCCTAGGCTGGTCTGGAGGGGGAGCTAGTGTCTAAGCCAAGTGTGACTGAATTTTATTCTGGACTTATTCAAAAGCTTGCTCTTTGGCCATAGAATATATTTCTGATACAATAAGGAAAACAAATGCAGATGATGCATGCTATGTGTGATTACATTAATATGCATTGCTCTCAGATGATGAATATATAATCTGCAAATGAAGTGATGTGTGTGTTTGTAGGGAAATTGTGTGTATGTTTTGCTATTATGCAACGGAAACTATCTTGGAAGAACTCTGAAGTTGCAAGATAAATCATAAAATGCCAGAATTAGGGATTCTTGCCAGAATTGTAGTTTGGACTGTAAATACACAGTTAAATGTTTCACTTCTCCCTGTTGCAATGCTTCTTCAGTATACAGCACAGGATGACAGAGATTGGTTTTGGTAGGCAACTCTGAGCCCTTTTGCTTGGGGTCGAATAGCATGTGGCGTTACTGTTTGTTCTATGCAGTTCATACCGTGCATTCTTAATTTCCTTCTCTGCTTTTTCGTCACCTGCAGTCCCTAGTGCCTGCACATTGCTCTAGTAATATTTTCACAGGAGCCTGTGGAGGTGTGTTATGGGTCCCTTCATGCTGCATATCTGATTTCAGGCCTTTAGGATTTTTCAAGATAATCTGTCAGCAATTTAATAATTTGCATATTCTAAAATCTTTGCTTATGAAAGTCTCTCTCCTATGTATTTACTAATTAGGCTTTTCTTTCTTATTTTTTCATAATCCTTTAACAGGGATCCATGAATGTTTATGCTAGAGAAGACCTCACTGCTTGATTTGCAGTGTTGTGTCTGTTGATTTAGACTGCAAGTACAAAGATTTGGATCTGCTGCAATGTTAACCCTGAGATATTAAGACTGAACTTACGGTGAGGATTAGACTGCCCATTGATAGTTTTTGCTGGTGTTTCAGATTTTTTTGAAGTTCTTTCTTCAAGTCCTATTGATTGTCCTCTTTTCCATCCTTTTGTTTCATGCTTGCTGGGTCCAGCAGGATTTCACTGAGAAGCAGTGTAGATGCCAGTGGTCAATCCTGATGCTAGCAGGTCTGTCAAGTGATGAGCTTGGTTTAACAGGGAACTTGTGTCTGAGCTCCAGTGCAGAAATGGGATGTACAAGCTATGGAATCTGGGGCAGGCTATCAAGGAAATAATTAGAAGCTTTGTCCTGGTAGAGATGACATCAAGAGAGCCGTTGGCAGGGGAAGTTAAGGGTAGCAAGAAGAGTTTTCTTCTAGTACTTTAGTAAAACAGTAAAGTAGTAAAATAGGGGCTTCTTTCTAAAAGTGCTGTGTCATTTGGTGACAGTGGACATGGGTGAGCTGAGCTATCCAAGTCTTCAAGAGGGTCTGCCAGGCCTCTGTGTTTCTTGGCAGGGCTTGAGAAGAGTGGTACCAGCAGTGGATGAGGGCTGAGTTGGAGATTGTTGAGGTTCCATGATCCATATGGCCAAATGGACTGTGCTTGAGGATGTTGATAGAGCTGGCCAGAGTCACAATGAGATTCCTTCCCATCATCTTTGAAACATCCTGGATATAACTGGAGCTTCCTGATGGCTGTAGGAAGGTGTGTGTTGCACCCTTCGAAAAGCCAAAATACAGCCCAAGGAGCTACAAAGCTGGCTAGCTTCCTTTCCACCCCTGGGAAAATAAGGGCATGAGTGTCATTTGAACCTGTTTCTAAGCAGGAGGAGGAAGTGGTTGGGAACAATCAGCATGGGCTTCTCAAAGGTAAATCATGCATGACTAGCCTGATTGCCTCCTGTGGTGAAATGGGTGTGGAAATGGTTTGGAAGAGGAAAGGAGGGTGGATTTCATTTATCTTGATTTTTAGCAAGGCTTTCAGCTCTGTCTCCAGCAGTATTCTTGTGTCCAGATTGGGACTTTGCAGTCTGAGCTGGGTGGATGTCTCTTACCTGTCCAGATGCACACAAAGTTGGTGGTCGATGTGGCTTACAGGGAGGTTGGTAATGAGTGGGGTGCTGCGGGGATTCCTCCTGAGAAGGCGATAGAGTGCTCCTGTGCTTGCAGATGGCACCAAATTGGGAGGGGTATGATTGAGATGCATGAGGATGGGGCTGCCCTTCAGAGGGACTTTGGCACTATGAGCACAAAGCCCATCTGGGGCCTTACGAAATTAAAGGACAAATGCAAAGCCCTGCAGCTGGGAAGGAAGAGCACCATGCAGTGACACAGGATGAAGACTGTCTGGCTGGGAAGCAGCTCTGCTGGAGAAACCTGGGGTCCTGGTGAGCAGCACTCAGATCATGGGCCAGCAGCAGCGTGCCCCTGCAGAAAAGAAAGGCAGCAGACTCCTGGACTGTATTAACAGGAGCATAGCCAGTAGGTGGAGAGAAGTGATTATGCCACTGTGCCTGGTACTCATTAGACCTTATCTAGAGTACTGCACAAACTTCTGGGATGCTTAATGTAGGACAGACATCAGTGAACAGAAGTAAAATCAGTGGAGGACTACCATGATGGAGCTGGAGCACTTGGCTGGGAGAGCTGAGTTCAGCTGGGGAAGAGGTGGCTTCAGGGGATCTAACAACAACCTGCTGGTATCTTTGAAGAGATCACTGATAAGATGGAGTCAGGCTCTGTAATGAGGTGCATGGTGGGAGGACAGACTGAAACAAAGGTTCAAACTGGTTATAAGGAAAAAATTTTCCCTCCATGAGCATAGTCAAGCTGTGGAAGAGATTGTCTAGAGAAGCTGTGTAGTCTCTCTCTCAGAGGTGGTCAAGACAAGAATGGATAAAGTTGAGCAACCTGGTCTGATCTTCTAGGTGACTTTGAGCAGGAAGTTAGATTAGGGGCATTGACAGCTGTGGATTCTTAGCTCCCAGAAGCCTTACACTGAAACGCAGCTGGCACAGACAGCATGTGTAGGAGACTCAGCTATGATGTGTCACAACAAAGTCAGTAGCAGTAACCTATGGTGAGCTTGACAAGCATCATCTGTGTGGCAGGATATGCATTTTGCTGTCTCTTGGGAAGATACTTATGGAGCTTAGAGCACTTGAGTGAACCTTTGAAAGAAAAAAACAGCCTTTTGTAATGGGGAAAAATGTATTTTTCTGTAGCTTGGCTTGAAAAGGGGAAAAATGTTTTGCGTGCAGTGAAAGCATTGAAGTAGCTCAACTTTGGCATGGACACCTGGCACAGAAAGAATGGGACATCTTGGAAAGCCTTTGGCAATTAAAAAAAAAAAAACTGAAAAATGAATGTTCTACAGGGAATTGTCTGGCAGCCTTAAAAATAGGTGATCTTTCTGGGTCGTTTGTCATGATGTGTACGTAAATTCATGTTATGTAGCTCACAGTGCATCATTTCAAGGTGGTGATTTTCTGACTTAAATCAGTTACGATCAATTCTGATTTATTTTTTTCCCTAAATACGTGATATACTACTGCCCTTACATGATTGTTGTTTCTTCCTGTTCTTTTCTCCTCTCCTTCCCTGCCCCTCCACATTTTCAGAGTGGGATGTGGAAGAAATAGTGGAGACCAAGCAGTCCTGAGATACGAGTAGCCCAGTAACTGTTCTGGAAGACTTTGAGCTATGAGTCTTAACCTCAGAAGAGCTGGCTGTAGCAAAGAGCTAGTGCTAAATGACAGGCTGTGGATCTTAATTTTAGTACTTCTAATTTTTGTTGCTCAAGCATGAGATGCTACAAGAGGAAGTTGTTGAATGACCATTTTCTGAGAGTTTTGCCCCTTTATTGGTATTTGCTAACCTGCAGTCATTAGGGATCCTCCCTCAGACAAGCAGTGGTTCCTGTAGCAAAGTGATTTCCAGCGAACTGTATAGTTCCTTCAAATATGAGATGATAATAAAGCGTGCTTAACATAATTTATTTTCAGGTATAGTGCATTCAGAATGAAATGAAACACTTCAGATATTGATAATTCTAGAATACATTGAAGTTTGTGCTGCTGCAGCTGCTTTATGATAGCAATATTAATTCTGAATGTAAATGCTTTTTAGGAGTCTGCTTTCATTATGTGTTTGCTTCATAACCATATAGTGGTAAGGTGAATAATTTTCTGTAATATTAGAGAGTATCTTTTGTGAGACAGTTAATAGCAATGACTATCACCATGACATTATTAATTCTGCAAGGTAAAGGCTGTTTTTAGAAGCTCCTGGAACAGCACTGTGAATATCTTTATGGCAGTTAATTCTGACTTCCTGCACGTTTAAACCTTTTCTTCAAAGCGTTCCTCTTCCAAAAGGTTCTGTAGAAGAACAGTAAGAATTCTGTTCCAACAACCTCCCAGTGTTCACCTCCAGTTATTAAATTACTTATGATGAACTTCACCATAATTTGGTTAGAAAACCTGCGCAGTGTCATAGTAAGTTTTTGTGGCATGTCTGATTTGTATGGGTGCAAGTACCTTTGTCAGACTTTTGGTTGGGTGTTTTGTGTGTGTGTGTAATAGATCTTTAAGTATTTACCTGTCATGCTGTTGGTATTACCTGACATGCAGGTAAACAGTTCATAAAATGTGCTTAAAAAAAAAGAAATTGATGTTATTAATGCATTCAATTAAATAAATGTCATCTTTAAACTCTTTTCCTGTAAGGAGATCTCTGTTGACTATATGACCTGTTTCAAAATGTAAGCATTCACGTTGCCTGGAACCTTTGTCTCCAGCTCCATGCCTCTACTGATGATGACAAAACATGTGACATACCTGAAGTGTGTGTAGCGGTTTCTGCTATGCTGTACTTAGCTGACATGATCTCTCTTTTTGAGTGTTTGCTAAGCAGCTTCTTCTGACAACCAGTAGGGATGCTCACCCAGTAGGTGACTTATGTTTAAGACGAAAGCCTCTTTGCTTTTGCAGTGTATGCAGGGTGTTGATGGTCTCTGATGTCTCTCTCTCTCTCCCCCCTTTGTTCTCCCACTCCAATTGTACAAGACCATTCATGTCTGGGCATGTTACATCCTCAGTTTCTCTCAATTGCTAGGCATGAGTTTGTTCCTTATTTAGGGCAAAGTTTGAATTAATGAAAAAAATTGTTTCCCCTATGCATGGTCTTGTTTCACTGTATGATATTGTGTTGCACCTTGGTATGCTTATGCAGTTTCTGCATTTCCTCCTCCTGTGGTCTGGGTTTTTAGTTTTTGAAAAGGTTTGTAAAGGCTTGCGTAGTTTGTGATCTTCTGGATGCATCTCTTTACATTTCTGTACACTAAACAAATCTCTCTCCATGTTCGGTGGGGATTGTTTTTTTTTAGCAGTGCAACCTGTAACGTCTTGATCTATTTGTTGCTTGGGGTGTTTTCAGGTTACAGCAGTTAGGACAGCGTGAATGACTCCTTCCTGATGTGGCTCACTGTTCAGGACACAGTGGCATTGGACAATGTTCTCCTTGAGTTGGTCTGCATTGCAGACACCTATTCAGCACTCTGGATCTGGGGTTGGACTACTAGACATTCTTTCTTCAATGTTTGTTGTCTTTTAGCTTCAGTGAGATGTTGCTGGACAAGGTTTTGATATTCCTAAGTTTGCCTACCAGGTAGATGGCAATTTGGGTAATACGACAGCTTGCATTACACCCTGTGACAACAACTTCTAAGGGAGCAGGAGATGGTTGTTTCTTAAATATTTTTTTTTTTTCCCCCTCCACTGGCAGAAGGACCCTTGGAATGCATGTGAGAGAGCCCTTTTAGCCTTCTGTCCACTCACAAAGGATAGTGGTCTTAGAAAATGAGGGACTCAGCATAACCCAGAGCCAAGGAATGCAGATCTCTAGAAGGAGCCGGAGGTGTATCTAAGATAGAGTTCAGTGTAATTTAAAATGCTGCTTTGATTTTTTTTTTTTTTTTTTCCCTGTGCAACACATTGCAGTGTCATGCAGGTAATGATAAATAATTCTGCAGGTTCTGTGTGTATAGGATTGCTGAGAGAACATTGTTCAGTTGATTGCTCTCCAGACCTCTCTATGCGTGTGCACAAAATCGCTTGCTTGCGCTTATCCTCAGGCACGCTGAACATGTCTCTGATATACCTCAAGTATCTTCAAGTTGTTGGACCAAGAATAGGAAATATCCTGAGTACTGAAATCTGGAGGTAAGGTCATAAAACCATGCCTTGAGATGTAACAGGATATGCTGCTATCTCACAGCCAGAGACATTTTATCATAGACTCTCCACAGAATGAGTTTGAGAGATCTTTTTACAGATCATTGATTTTTGCCTACTCTTCCAGCTCTACTGTTTTCTAAAGTCCTGCAGGAGATCAGATCCTGCTGTCCCTGCTTTGCAGAGAGTTACCAACTGTTTTCAGTGTAGAGTTCCAAGACTGCCTTTTGTGACACCTTGTCTTAATGCAGGTTGCGATTATGCCTACTATTCCAGTTGTATTGATCTCAGATTCATGCTTCAAATGCTGTAGCTGTTTAGGGTAGGCTTGCTTGTTCTTCACAAGTAAGGAAGGGGAAATGTTAGGTTTATATACCTAAGAGGATTAGTTGACTGGATGCATGTCTCCAGTGTTGGTCTGTTCTCAGTTATAGCTGGTTCCCTGCTGAAACATTTTCACCAGAAAATGTCGCATGTTTGGGACTATCTGAATCTGCTGCCTTTTTATAAAGGCATCTTTTGTGCTTTGGTAACCAGCACGCTCTCCTTCCTTACACAGGTTATTTCCTTGGCTATATCTAGGCAGTATGTGGAAAGTTGCAAGGCCACTCTCTGTGATCTTCGGATGATTATGGTGCCCAAGGACTGGAGGAAAGCAAATGCCACCTCTATTTTAAGAAGGGCAAGAAGGAGGCCACAGAAAACTACAGACCTGTCAGTTTCCCTTTAATCCCAGGGAAGGAACAACTAATTCTGGAAACCATTTCTAGGCAAATGATGGACAAGAAAGTTATCAGGAGTGGTCATCATGGATTCACCAAGGGGAAGTTGTGCTTTACCAACTCTACATTCTGTGATGAAGTGACTGGCTTAATATCAAGGGGAGAGCAGTGGGTGTTGTCCTCCAGAGGTCCTTTCCACCTCACCTGTTCTCTGATTCTTTGCAGTGTTATGGTTTGATGTTTGTTTTCTCAAGGGAGGGTGCTCTTCTCTTGGCATTGAACACTTTTCCCTGTAGCTGACACTGGAGGCAAAAAAAAAAAAGCAGAGTTACACCAAACCCAATATTGAGAGTACTCATCTCATGAACATGCAGGTCACTAGGATTTAAGCTTTTTAAAGTTTAATTGCAAAATGGCCTTCTGGGTCACAGTTGTGCTTTCTACAAGCATTTTGGTTTTTCATTGCATAAGGACTAGGAATGAGTCTGTATTTAACCGAATGGTCTTATGATACCTGTCAGCTTCGTTCCATTGTCTTGTCTCTGTCATAGCCTTGCTTTTTGTTGTAATTTGCAGAAAGGATCTGAGGATGTACAGTGTTCTTCACCTTACATCAGAGGCAGGATGGAAAGCAGCAGACCTTAGAAAGGGTTAAAATGAGTTAAGAAGACAGAGGGAGCCTAGAACTATGAGTCCAAATGCCCAAGGTGTGTAAGGTCCGAATGTGTAAGAGAGTTGTGGTTATTGGTTGGCAGTTTTTGCAATTATGGTTAGCTCTTGTTGAAATAATGTTTGATTAATACAGTAATATGTAATAGGGCTTGATTT
>WBNM01006653.1:0-65179 GCA_013399055.1 Ramphastos sulfuratus | reverse complement strand
TGCTTTTTCAGTCAGCTGTAATAACTGCACAGGAACTTCTATGCTAAGTTAGACTATTGGCTGTAGCCAAGTGAAGAGTTCTGGAGCTAGCGACAGCTCTGTGAAAAGCAGAGAACTGCTGGGTAGCAGGTAGCACTTCTACAGGGGTGCTGTAGTCATGTTCTGGTAAGTAGAATGATTGAAATTATTTTTTTTTATGTGACAGTGTCTTGTTTACCTGAAGGCATAATTTCAGTGTTTTTGATGTTTTTACTTGAGACAGTTGTTTACTGAGGGAGCTTTAAATGAATTCTCAGGTTAAACGTCTGTGGTTTTCTGCTGATATTAACTTGAACAAGGATACTGTTCCTTCTGGATGGTGATTTGGGTAACTCCTTAGTTTGTTTCACCTGTTGTTAAGATACACTTACCAACTTGTTATGTCAAGTTGACATCAGTTTTCACTTGAAAAAGGTGAAGTATTAATCCTTTTATCAGCATTTTTGGTTGATGTGATGTGTATTTTTTTGTCCGACACCCTTCCCGTGTCCCAGCCTTTGATCAATCCTTTAATGCAACATACATTTTATTGATTTGTTGACTTCAAGGATCCCAGCAGCTCCCAGCAAAGACAGACATGGGAGTACTGGTGGACAACAATTTTGGCATGAACCAGCAATGTACCCTCGTGTCCAAGAAGGCTGCTGGTGTTCTGGGGTACATTAAGAAGAGTGTGGCCAGCAGGTTGAGGAAGGTTCTCCTCCCCCTCTACTCTGCTCTAGTGAGGCCATACATCATGTATTGTATCNGGCTGGATGATCTGGGAGGTCTCTTCCAACCTGGGTGATTCTGTGATTCTATGGTCCGGAAAAGAGCAGACTGAGAGCAGATCTTATCTATACATATAAATATTTAAAGGGTGGAGGTCATGTGGATGGGACTGGGCTCTTTTCAATGGTGTCTGGCAGCAGGTACAAACTAGAACACAGGAAATTTCACTTCAACTGAAGGAGAAACTTCTTTCCTGTGAGGGTGACAAAGCACTGGAGCAGGCTACCCAGAGAAGCTCTGAAGTCTCCTTTGCTGGAGAGTTTCAAATCACCTGTGTAACCTGACCTAAGTGTACCTGCATTAGCAGGGATGGTTGGACTAGATGATCTCCAGAGGTCCCTTCTAACCCCTATTATTCTATGATTCTGTAGTACTTTGACCTGGCAGGTTCCAAGTTTGCTCTTGGTTGAGTACCATTCTGCTTTTGCAGACAGAGAGCCTGTCCTTAAAGTAGAGATTTGTGAAAGAATGATGTATTTTAGAAGGGAAGCATAAAGTTGGATACGATACAACATAGTGAAGGTTTTTCAGGTGTTATCAAGTCATGCCACGTTGATTAAGGCATCTGTATGATATTCTGAGTGTAGCTTGCTACAGATTGTTTAGGAAAAGACATGATTAATCTTGATGGTTTTTTATGTTTATATATTATGTGACTAATTTTTTTTAATGTTTCCAAAAGTATCGGCTAGTAGTTGGAAATATGGCTTGGTGTCCCCTCAGAAGTGTTAACCAAGGTATCAATGACATGGTTATTTTTGAAAACAGATGTGAAGAGTAGTAACCAGAAATGTATCTTGTTAAATTCAGAGTGCTATCTTAGGTTGTGAACAGTCTTCTCTGACTCTCACTCTTGATATATAGCAAGCGTAAACACAGAAACATGTTTTCACAGTCTTTGGATGGTTATTTAAATACACTTTCTCATGACACTGATGTGAAATGTTGCAGTGTGCTCACACCATGTTAGTCAGCAAAGGTGCATCCTGGGCATGCATGAGGATCGTTGTTTCCTGCCAAGAAGTCTGTAAGTGGTGGGTGTAATTCAGGGGCACCTGCAGGGCAAACATGTTTACTGAGTTTTTCATTTATGGAGAGGGTTTCCATCAATCTGACTTCTAGGACAGTACAGACCGCTTGTATATTGAATGCACTCCAAGTACTCCTCCAAATCATAAACAGACTGAGAATCTGGAGATTGATAACCTTTGTTAGTGGCTTTTCTTCTGAAATCTCTTACAGATTGCTGCATAAATTCCTTACCTTGCCTGGCAGAAGCAACCACAAGGAGATGGATTATTGTATTATCTGGCTTAGACATATCTTATCGAAAGATGTGATAGCTTTAACTGCTTTTTGATATCCTAAGTGCTTTGGAATAGAAGCATATGGAACACTACTTTGGACAGTTCTTGTCTTGGCTGTTGCTTGAGAGTGTTACATCACTGTGGTGTTTATTAGCTGCCATCACCTGTTGAAGGGTGTCTAGAGCTTAGAGCCCTTCGATTATGGCAATTTTTTTTGTTCATGTTAGGTCAAATGTGATAATAGAGAAAAAAGTGATAGGGACCTACAGTTCACAGCAGAGAATTCTTTGACTGCGTTTGGATGTGCTGTGTGAAGATTCACTGTTAGCTGGAAGGTGGATAGTCTTGAGGTGTGCATGGTTAGCACATACTAATATTAAATGCCCCTAATACAGTGTTAGAGTATTTGGAAATCCTCAGTGGAAATCCTTTATGTGGAGTGTCAGCTATACCCATCAGCTTGAAAAGTTTCTGGCTGGAATGTGGCAAACCAGCATGAAACATTGCCTTTTGAGCAGTGCTTCCTGATGGAGTTTGTAGTATTGCAGGGGCCTGTCTTGCTTACGCTGCCCTAATTATGTGCATCTAATTGGGGACAGTTACTTGGTCAGCACGCGTAGTCTGTGGAGAAAAGGGCTTTGAAAGGTAGAGTCATCAGTTCTTGAGAATGCAGTTTGAGCCTCAACGAAATGTTCTGTCTCATCTGTTTTCCTTGTGGTTTTTATTTTGGGGGTGTGTGTGGGTGTGGTGTGGTGTTTTTTTTTGTGTGTGTGGTGTTTGTGTTTTTTTTTTTCCCCTTGCTCTTCTGCTTCAGACTTTCTTTATCCATGAAATCTGAGTTTCATGTGGACAGTAATGGTGTCAAACTTGTCTCTGTAGAACTATGAGTATAGTGAAAGCTACTGCAAAATACACTTTACACCAGGCTTGAGATTACATCTGAGTGTTTTCTCTTTCATGCTTCCTGGAGTTCTTGGTATTGCTGCATTTTTCTTTCCTACTGTGATCGGGACTTAGAGGAAAATCCTGTGTCATGGTTCTGTATCTCTTGGTGTTTTGAGTACTGCTGTACCTTCTTTGCATGGTCTGTCAGCAGCTCTTGATTACTGCAGGACAGGGTGATCTGTGGCAGAGTGCAGCTGTGGTGATGAAGGAAAACACAAGTGATGATGGTATAATTTATGAAGTTCTTTGCTGTATGCCAACTATCTTGTACATATAGATTATACATAGCCATGTTACACATAAATGGATGTACATACACAAAACTGGATAGTTGTACTAATTCTATCTAAGACTAGTCACATGGGGCAGCTTGTAATGCAGCCATTGGATAGTGTAGGGAAACCTGAATTGCTAACAGTATATACTGGTTTTGGGAATGAATGAGGAACTCTTGGCTTTAGAGCCTTTAATCACAGCACATTTATTCCAGTGAGTCTGCTTTCTGTCATGCATTACAGACTGCAGGAGATAGATGAAATTCAGTATGATTAAACTAAACATGTAACTTTAAAACTGATGTTTGCTTTTTATCACTAAGCAGGGAAGACAGATGCATAATTTTCTAAAAATTTCCTTCATAAATTAAGTATCAGAGTAAGAAGAGGAATGCAAGATTGCCTAATGGACAGTAAAAGTGGGTGGCAGGAAAAGAACAGAAAAAGTTCAAGAGGAGCCTTTGTGCATATGTTTTAAGAATAGTCTCTGCTTAATATCACACTGCTTTTGTCTGTTTGTGGATAAACATGCTCAAGGAAATGTGTCAAAAATTATTCAAATAGGAGCAACCTAAAAGACCTGAACCCTCCCTGAAATGAAATATACCAGAAACCTGATACATGTTTTTTTTCTCTAACATTTAAGCTCTGTGAAGCTTGGTGTGTAGTACTGAAGAATAGTTTCAAAGGCATTTTCTGGTGTACGGAAATACATAAATGGCATCTTGATGTTGTTTGGTTGTTTTGTTTTGGTTTTTTTTTTTTGTATGATATTCATACTAATAGTATTCAATGCCAGTTTTCAGATACCTTCATTATCAGGCACCATCCACTGCCTAACAGGCAAATATCAAAAAGGTCTTTCAGGTCTTTCTCATCAAAACTCTGTGACTGCTTCTTGGGTCTTAATTGCTAGAATCTGAGCTTTGATAGTCTCCTTGACCTTTGTTTGAAGATCTCCCTTTGATTAGCCTGTCCCTGATAAACATGAGGCTACAGCACTGTTTCCCCTCAAAGAAAGCATTGTTGTGTTGTCCCTTCTCCTCAGCTCCGGGATGCCAAGTGCTGCTTGTGCCTGCTCGTAGCCTTTGCAGGGAGCAGCAGCGGCATGAAACTGATACCATCTGGGACATCTGCACAGCTGCTGGTGTGGCTCGCAGTCACAGCAGTGAACTTGATTGACCTGTTAAGGTCACCTTACTGCTATTTGACCAATCAGTCAGTAAAAGCAGAGTCAGTTATGCTGGTTGGCAATAGACTTGGGAATAAAATGCTGTGGTTTTTATTTGGTTCTTGCTTGAAAAGCTGAAAACAGCAGATGGAATTATGTATGAGTTCCTAGTGTAATTTCTGTAGTGGTATCCAGCTGCGTGCTCACAGTGGGAAGTTTTGAAAAACTTACCTGTTTAAGAGAGAAGTGAAAAAAAATGGAGGAAGGGACAGGATAGACATCTAAGGCACAATAGAAGATGCTATTTCTTTCTTTTCATCTGCTGCGGTATGAATGGTTTCAATACACACACAAATGGTCCTTTGTAGTTGTGTTGGTATTTCTCTTGTGTGTTCTCTTCTACTTCAGTATGAATTTGACTCTAGAAGACGGAGTAATGGTACTTGCAGAGGTAGCTGGTATCTATAATGAGTAGTAAGGTGTAAGTTTTTTATGTTTCAAAAACTTTATCTCCTTTATCTGAAGTTTGCTAGCCTGAATTAAATCCCACAGTTTAAAATAATCTCTTGTAATTCATGGCAAAGCCCTCTGGCTTTTTAATAGAAATATGAGATACAAACAAAATAGATCTTTTCTGGCTTTCTGCCACGTTCCTTCTTGTTGTGTTTTTAGCATCACAATTGTTTTTCAGTGACATACATGACTCTCCTGTGAATCTTGATGATTTAGATCTTACTACTTCTAAAAATTTTTTCTTTTCTTTTTTTTTTCCCCTAGGACTGTCTGACGCTGCATTCATAGCCTTGTCTTGAGAGGCTTTCTCTTTTGAACTGATTTTTTTTTTTAACCCATAACAAATAATCATGAGGCTGTACTGTACAAATTATTTCCTTCCTCAAATTCAAACACAGGTTTATTTCCTATTGAGTTTCTTGACCTCATTTCAAGAGAATAGGTTTTGCCAGCATTTCTGCCTTGATTTCTTTTTCATGTTGAATGTGTTCTCACTTAACAGATTTCTTAATTGGGCTTTCCAGACAGCTTTTTTCAGCTGCTTCTTTCAGTAGCCTGTGTCAAGAGAGAGTGTTCTCTCTGTGCGATTTCATTGCCTCTAGATATCCTCATGCTGTTGGTTACATTTCTAAAGATGGTTACTACTTTCCCCTTTTCTTAGTTTTGTATACTCTTCCAGACTTCATCTGCACTTAGTTCTTGTTTCCTTAAGCTGGTTTGATTTCAAATCCCTTTTGGCAACATCAACAGTAATGAAGTGGACCATTGTCTGGTATTGAGGACAGCTGGCATGGATTGAGGCTTGCCCTTTCTGCTAATCTCTCAGCCTTCAAAACAGGTAGCTGCATGCACAGTACCATTTGGAAGTGTTCCCAGCCATGGAATAACCCTTAGACTGTTCTCAGGGGTTGGAAGAGTGCAGTTGGCCTTTATCAAAAGTATTTCAGGACTTGTTCTGACATGATGATTTGCATTTCAGTCTGGGAAAGTTTCAGGCATTAGGCTATTGCTGTTTGTAGGTGAACTTATGTAAAGCCAATAGTAAAGCTAGTTACCAGTAGATGTTAACTCAGTTGTATTTATGATCTGCTTCAGGAAAGGCCTTTCCTATGAGTCACTAATAATGAATCTTGTGCTTTGAATCATTCTGCTAGCTGTCTAGGAAAAAAAACCCAACAAACCACAAAACAAAAGAATGAAAAAGAGCCATCCAACATACCTCTCAACAGTCCCTCTAAAGTCATCCACTCACATTTCCCTCTTACTGTAACTTTCTCATTTTAATGTTATGTGGAGTGTTTGGCTTCTGTGGCATTATGGATCTTGGAACAAACATACAACTTGAGATATTCCAGACAATATTTCCTGCCCCACCTTCTCTAGATGCCCCTCCTGGGCAAGTATGCCCTCTAACTTTGTGTGGTATCCCACTAAATGTGTTGTGCCACTGGAGTCCTATTTTTGTTTACTCTGAGATCTCCAGCTACTCTTGTTCTGTTTCCCAGAGTTTTTGCATTAGGCTGCAGAGATCAAGGGAGCTCTGAAGACAGTTTGTTTGTCACTTTTTTTCCTTCCTAGGACCCTTTCAGTAACCATGCTCCCCAGTCCTCACTTTGGAGCTGTGGTCTAGATAGCCATTTGTTATTTTACTGAAGAGGACAACCTTTACCTTTAATTTGCCCACTGGTGAGACAAATGACAGCAGATGTTCTTGCATGCCAGGCTGGGAAGCACAGATGGCACTTCACTGATGTTGTGATGGCTGAGAAGTGGGTCTCTGGGGAAAAGAAACTTAATGTATGTTTTCCTGGATTTGAGAGAGCTAAGAGAGGGCCAGTGCTTGCAGTGTTTTCCCAAATTCTCTTCAAATTTGCATTCTACATGCAAGTATGTAATGTATTAGCAGTGTCACTGTAGCACACATGAAGATCTAGGGCTAGGGACACTGAGCAACAGTGACCTCTCTTCTGAGGCTGCATCATCTTGGATCGCATGTTTTTCTAAATAAAAGGGAATCAAGTGGCTGGGCCAATGTGTCTTGAAGGGGAGCAAAAGAGAACTTGAGGACTGCACTGAGTCACATCGGTTTATTACATCCTGGGAGTCCTAACTTCTAGCAAGTGAACAGATTAAAAGCACATTTGTATTTGTATTTGGAATGTTATTTGATAGCTTAGTTTGGCCCTTTACTATGTCGATGAAAGAAATCAATCGGCGATGCACTGTTATGTGTACGGTATTGGTTTTGTAGACTCTTCTTGATTGATGCCTTGAGAAACCACTATGGGTAGAAGTTTCACATTGTGAAGGGATTTTATACCTTAGAACAACTGTTTTATGTTTTCCTCCGGTATGGAGAAGTACTTAATAAATAGGTGGAAAATCCAGTATCATTATATGTGCCATTAAAAATGGTGTACTCTTAGAACAAGGCCCAAGTGGAAAAATACTGGTAAGGAAAGGCAAGTGTGAGCAGAGCTATCTTTTAGGCTTATTTTGAGAAGTAATGTTTCCTTGTTTGTTTAAAGTAGAATTTTATTGAATGATTGTATGTCTTTCTCCAGCTGCGGTAGTGAAATGAAAGCCT
This sequence comes from Ramphastos sulfuratus, assembly GCA_013399055.1. Taxonomy (NCBI): domain Eukaryota; kingdom Metazoa; phylum Chordata; class Aves; order Piciformes; family Ramphastidae; genus Ramphastos; species Ramphastos sulfuratus. Next base: position 57,571 of record WBNM01006653.1, on the reverse strand, counting down.
CTTGGAGGGGAAATGTTCTCCGTGAAACTGAACCACAGAAGGAATCCTCTGCTCTTCACAGTGAGGCAGCCAGTTCCTGAGATCCCCTCTTCCGTGTGCAGTAGATGAGACGATTTGGTTTTAGTTCTTGCATGTTATGGACTGAGTGTGTTCCAGATTTCTTTAACTGTTATCAAAAAGGAAAAAAAAAATACATGTAAAAAGACTTTTCTTTCCCTCTGTTGCCCTGGGATGTTAATTTTTTCTTTATTTCTGTATTTAAGGGAACTTGCTTAGTACTGGCAACTGACTGATACCAGACAGATGGATTGATAGGTATCACAGAAATGAAGTTTGTTTTTTCAGCTCAATAACTGTTTCTTCACTGGAAAAAACACATTCTTTCTTGTCTTAAAACTGGAAAACACATCATCTGAGCTGCACTTGGCTTACAGAGATAATAAGTTCTCATTTTCTTTACCAAACATCAAAAACATTGTGTAGCATTTTAGCTTATTTTTGTTACATGGCTTTGTTGTTTAAATGGATTTTTTTATTTTCCCCATCATAGATTCAGTTACTTCTCTGCCAGCTGCTTGAAACTCTACAACCAGCACTGCAACAAGCTGGTCTGTGTGCTTCTGAAATTGCTGTTAGTAGAGAAGGCAAGATTGTCATACAGTAGTAGAGGATGATTTATGTGTTTGGAGAAATACACAATGACTGATGTTTAATTTTTAAAAAAAAAATTGCAAATTCACATACTCGAGAACTGAAAAGAACTCTTGATGTAACTAGACTGGTAATTAGAGATACGTGGTTGTGGTGTGACCCAGATCTGTGTCCCTCTCAGATGATGTGATCTTGTGAGAGTAATGCAACTCTAAAACAGCAGCTGGTTTATGGCTTTAGGAATGATTTTTGGAAACAACCACTAAAGGGTTATACAGAAGTCTGACCACAGTCTCACTCAGAATTTTGGGAAAGAACAAACTCTGTCTGATTATGCTGAAATTGAACTTGAACTTGGAGAATGAAAAAATCTGGCAAGTAGAGCCTAGGAAGAAATAAGAATAGTCTATATTGGGCATGAGGATGTGCACGGAAGAGAAGCAACTGGACGTAAATATATGAGAAGCATAAACTTAACACATCTTGTTTAAAAATCAGATGGTGAGGTCTAGTGTAACAACATCAGTAATGGAGAAAAGGAAACTGAGTGGGTCAAGGTGGTGTTTTATTTTTGTGTAAAGAGAATGTGTAAGATAAGGTTAATCCTGGAGTCAGAAATTAAAGGTCATGTGAGATTTCTTGATACTGAAATAACAGAAATCTCAGAGAAAAAGGATAATATTTAACTGTCATTTGTCATGAAGTTTATAATGTCACAAATTCCATTTTTGGGGGCCGCCACTGTCATCCTGTAGAGATCAGAGTGTAATAGTTATTGTTTTATTCTCCTCTTTCTGTGTGTAACTGACCTTCTGAAGCAGAGGTGTTTTGCAGTTGCTGAAGGTGAGATTGTGAGTGAAGTGTCTGTTTATTCCTGTTGTATTGGGAAAGCAGTTCAGCCCTAGCATGTGGGTTAGAATTAAATCAGTTTGCCTCAGTCAAGTGGGGAGGGGAGCGGGGAAAGGATTTCCTTTTTCTGTCTCTCTGCCCCACTCTTCTGTTTCTGAGGCAACGGAGGCATTTTCATTTAAGGCTGCTCTAGTTGCAGGTGCTCTCAGTGGGCTGGCATCCTGGAATTATGTTTTCTTGCTGTTGTGCATTCAGGTTTTGTGTCTTTAAAAAATTCTCCTAAATTTACATCACAGTTACTTACTGCCACAGCACCAGCCTTGCAGTTACGGGCACCAGACTTCTGAGTGCCTCTGCTCTGAATACAACCACTCTGTGCCTGATTCTACCTAGAATATGTCAGAGCAAAGCTGCAGCTCCCTTATGCTCCAAAACACAACAGCAAAAGTTTATTATTTATAGGATTCTTTTGATCTGTTTGCAGCAGGGCAAGGGGTTTCCATAGCCAAAAATATGGCTGTTTGTTATGTCTGTCACTTACCTAAATCCTCTCCCTTTCTCCTTCTTATAAAGTTTCAGCTTTCTAGTAAGGCCTTTTTCTTTGGAAAGAAAGGAAACAACACTCCAGGTGACTTAGAGTGATCTGCTGTAGATCATTAGCAGCTCAAATAAGCACCCCAAAGATATGCATAAAACAGAGATTGTGCAGATTGCTGGACAGACATTTGAAAACTAAAAAAAAACCCAAATCTAGTAAGATCAGGAGCAACTAATGAACAGCCATGACAAGGGGAAAAAGGATAGACTAACAAATGTAAAGAATCAAATAATTCCATCAGCTCTTGCTAGATGCCTTGAAATATTATAGTAAGAAATCTGCATACAGTTATGTACCAGAATCTATGCTTTGTTGAAGAGCTGGAGCTATTCATCAGTGTACACTAACATGTTTTTTGATAGTTAAAAGCTCGAATCTGGACCCTGTTAATCTGAGCCAGTTGTACTGGACTTTGTTTTAGAGTGGTGGTACTGAACCTCCTGTAAGGGGATATTTTTTATAAGCAGATTAATTTTTCTAACAATAAAAGATAATGACTATTCAGTGTTCACCCACCTGTTCAAACTCAGAACTGGGCATATAACTAAAATGTCCCCATCCATGTGGCTGTGTCATGACCTTTATCTCCCAAAAGATCTCTGTGAACAGGGCAGACCTATCTCGAAGGCACCACTGTCTAATTACTGCAGTGATATTTTAAAGTACTGTTGAGGTGGCTGAACAGCAAATGCAGAGACTTTTTGTAGACAGCTGTAGTTTTTACATTATAAATGGAATTCTGTGTTCAGGGATACATTATCAGTTGTAAGGTTTTGGGTAGTTTTAATTAAAGTTTTGAATGTCTCGGACTAGGTTGAACTGTGTTGTGGTGTTTTGGTTTTTTTTTTTTTTTTTTTGGTTTTTTTTTCCACAGTTCCATAAAGAGTTATTGGAATAAACAGTCTCATTGTGTGACTTGTGGTGATCTCAAAGCAAAAGGTTTTGTTTAATTCTTCTTAGTAATAGATTTATGGATGAGAAAAAAAAAATATTGCCCATGTCCTGTCTCTTAATATCATTGCAGCATTTGTTATGTCTTTGTGAGTGACCCTGAGCAGACTATGGGCTACAAGAAGGCATTCTAGAACCTCAGCACATTTGGCTGCAGAACAGTATCTGAACTAGGGTTAAAATGCCATTGTCGTACAGGTGAAAATCTGTTAACTGGAGCTACAAATTACTTATGTGTGTATATGTAGATTTTTTTTTGTTTTTTTTTTTTATTTTAAAAATTTTCATACTGTGGACGGATTTTCCAGGAGCAGAGGTTGGAACTTTGACTTTTTCCTTTTGCTTTGTCAACAACTCTTAAGTAGCTGCTTCACTCTGTATGTCAGCATGGAAATAGACCCAAATACTCATGCTTTCTTTTTTATTGTTCAGTGTGTTTTTATATAGGTACCACACTTAAAAATGTTTGGGACTTTTTGCAGGGCAGAGTGAGTTGGCCAGTCTGGTAGGACTATGGCCTTTTGGTACTGCCTGTAATTCTGTTGCTTATAGATCAAGTAACTTGTCTGCTTGGTGGAAGTTCTTCTCTTTACATGGAAGGTAAACATTTCTACTTTGTGTTTACTATGAGCTGGTCTGTCTAAATCTATTTTTCTATACATATGGCTCACATAGTGTGCTGCCTTCTACTGTGACTGGGGTTGTAAATATGGACTTCTTACAAGANTCCTCACAGGGCTTGTGCTCGAGGCCTCTCACCAGCCTCGTTGCCCTTCTCTGGACACGCTCAAGCACCTCAATGAAAAATGCTTCACCTGAGGTGAAAAGTAACCCTTACCTAGGCTGTGCTCTGATGGGTTCCCTGTAGGGTGAGCTCTCAGATCAGCTGGGCTCTGGCCCCTTAACTCTCCTTCAGCAGTGTTTCACCTCTCCAGTTGTGTGAAACAGATGAAGCTGGTTTGATGCGAGGAATAGTAAATGAACTAGTTTAGCTATTGTGGAAAGCGAAATCCTTGATGCTGTTCTTTTATACCTGAGGTAATTGTGTTGTGTTTTTTTTGTTTGGGGTTTCTGGGATCTTTTGTTGCAGAAAAACTTTATAACCTTGTTATTGAGAGCTGCATTAGCTGAAGTATGCCCAAACCATCCATCGCAAGTGGAAATGGAAACAGGCCATCTCACTTTTTCCAGTTCTGGAAGTTCTGACCTTATAAAGGCTGATTATTTTAAATAACTTACATGAAGAAGAGAACACAGAATTCAGTCTTTTCTTAATTTGTGTCATGTTGTTGCTTTTGAGACTTTCTGAGTTGCCAGTTCACCTTGTTCATTCAACAGTACAGCTGCTGAAGCTGCTCTTCAAGATAGACAATCACTTAATCTTCATTCCAAACTAAGACTAATTTTGCAGAATTCTCATTGCACTGAAAGACAATTATCTCAAGTATTTATCATTTGCTCTTCACTCCTGCGCCTGGTACTATTGTTGCTTTAATTGGTTTCCTCTTTATTTTTCTTTCCCAGTTTTATCTGTTTCCTTGAAGTCAGGTTCACAAATTGGCTTTTCTCAACACCCAATTTATTGCTCTTTCTGAATCCAATATGTGCAGCTTTTGATTGCTTTTCTGTTAAATGGCCAAGAATCAACACTTAGATCAGCAATGTAGAGTTAGTGAGTTCTGAGTTAGTGAGTCCACTCTTCTGAAATGTAGCAACTCCATGCCTCCGAAAGTAACATTTTGTTTATGGTCTGTTATGTATAGTCTACACAAGTATGTGGTACAAACCAACTTAACTTGCTTCTGCCTGTCCTACAGTAGAAGCTTGTTCTTTTCCATGTGGCAACTATTTCAGCTCAAGAAGTTTGCAATTTTAATTTTTGGCATCTGGTTTTAGGATGTTGATTGTGTAATTTTTCTCAGTCTTTTGTTTCTGAGGCCTGTCTGTATATGTCCTAGGAATGACTCCACTGCATTTTTTTCTGTGCTTTCATCGTTCATTTTCACAGATGCCTTGAGGGTCTATACTTTTGCTGGTTTTTTTTGGCAGTGAAGCAGACAGTTTCTGGTTTTTTTGGACCTCAGTATACATAGAGGTTGTTATGTATAGATTTTTATTTCTGTACAAGTGTGATGGTTTGGGAGTTACTGGCCCCCCCACACTTTGTAAAATCACCCAGACTAGACTCAGCTGGCTGGAAGTTAAGAAATGAAGCTCTATTTACAGCTTAGCACAATATACAAACAGATATATACACAATATACAGGAATATTTACAGAAATACACAAGTTAAAGGTAATACAGAAACACAACACCCCTCCCAGAAATCCGAGACCCCAGGAGGGGCTCCCAACCACCCTTCCACCTCCTCCCCACCCCTATACCTTACCCCAGGGCTTGGCTTACACGCAAGGTGAGTTTGAAGGATTGGCCAGGGGGGGTAGAAGTAGAGTGGTTAGTTAAGTTAGCAGAGAGGTCCAGACCAAAACAGCTAGAAGGCCCGAGACTCTCCGGGAGAGTCTTATCTATGTTTTTGTTCTTAGTCTTACATGTCTCAGCAAGCCTATGAGTGAAGTAGGTATCACCATTGTTTTCAGAGCCTATAATATAATTTTCTCCATTAAAATATTCCAGTTAGCCTCAAACCAGCACAAGAAGTCATCATATAAAATTCTGAGGGATTTTTTTAGTAGTAAGTGTTTGCATGAATCTCTTCAATGCTACACCAAACAGTAAAAGATTAAAACATGGGTAAAGAAAAAGGATAAAACCAAATAATCTTCTTTTCCTCTCCTGCTTTCAGAAAATTACCTAGGCTTCAAAATGAAAGTGAAGAAGAGGAGCGTCCAAAACCATTGCTTTGAACAGTAGTTATTGTGGGTAAGTACCGCTTTTCCTCTGTGATGTTACCTTCAATGAGACAAAAACTAGATGTAAACAAACTAGCTGAAGACTGATGCTACTTAAACAACTGTAAACTGCCCTTCTGTTGATAAATCCTTGTCAGCTGGAACAAAGCAAAGTCTATTTCTTGTTCCACCATTAGGCTTCAGTTCACTGTTTTATCCCCATAGTCATTTAGCTTGGATTCGTGTTTGAAAGACAGCTTGTTGCTTGGCTGGCTCTCTTAAATGTGTTTTCTTATTAACAGTGCGTTCTAGATAAGTCAGTTCTGATGCAATAGCAGAAACAGCAGTCTTTAATATCTTTTTCTTGCTTGGAGAAAGAGGTAAGTCTTGTATCAGCTGACCTGTCTGTTTACTGCAGTGGAAAATGATCCTGGGTTGAGAGACTGCAGAGAAGTTGGATGATTGGATTAAAATTTAGCAGGAAACAAATTAGAAGGATCTGGGAAAAAACTGGATACAAACATCAAAGCAGTATTTTAAGCTTGCCCTTTAAATGCCAAAGAAATAAAATAGGCAAATACAGAATAAGGAATGCCTGAGAGTTCTGAAAGAGATTGAAGGTGAAGAGCTGACCTTAAGCCAACAGTATCAGGCACAAATAAAGTCCTGAAAATATATCATATCAGGAAAAATATAGAGAAGCAGTGTTGTAAAACACTCTGTGAATTCCTCTGCTCAGCTTTGGGTAGAAATAGACTCAACTGGCTCAGCGTGGCCAGGTTTGAGCCATGCACTTAATATGTACAAACAACCCAAAATTCTCTTGCTAAGGTGGTGAGTCCAGAAGGCAGTAATACTGATGGTAAGAGCATTTGACGCAAGAGCTACGAGGGGAGGTTGAAAAATTCCAGGCTAACGTAATACAGGGAGCAAGTGCTGTTGCTGTAGGTCTTGTTTTGTGATATTCCAAAAGGGGAGATCAATGCGGCATGCGAAACACTGCAATTGACTGGGAAGAGTGTATGGCTTTCTTTGGAAGTTCATAGAAAGCAGCAAGGCCTGAGCATGTGTGATCTCATCTTAAAAGAGTGGTCTGATAACCTTCTGGTAACCTTGCTATGTTGCGTGTTTTATTGTCTAGTTTCTAGCTGTTTGGCTGTTTTTGTTTAGTTTTCTTAATTAACTATATCTTTTATGAGCAGAGCGTGGGGAGAACAGCTTTTGGGAAGCTATTCAGGGGCAACTTAGAATCTCTTTCTGTATGTTACAATAAGGTTTTTATTTTAAAATTATTTTTAGCTTTAAATATTTTCTTCCAATGGACAACTAACTTTTGATCTCAAATGTATCTAATTTAAAACTTTAATAGCCCAAATCTAAAACACTGGCTGTAAACTTGGCAGAATTAGAGATGGTATCCTGGTAGATATTACTAATTTATAGCTAAATAGTATTTTTTCAGTCACTGAAAAATTTAATTTTGAATATCATTAATAGTCTATACCATTGTAAATGTCTTGAGATAAGACTGTAATAGTGACCAAAGTGTCGACAAGATCAGAGGAAATAGCAGTGAGTATTTTGTCTGGAGTATATTTCCTGCTTTGTGTGTTCCTCCAGTTAAATAGGTGAGGCACTATGCTACAGGGTGTTTTTTGCTTGTTTGGCTTTTTTTTAATTATAAAATAGAGAAGTGAGATACTTTCATCAGAATTGTCTGAGTTAAAGACTTTTGGATGACATCGTCTTTGTAGATAAAATGATAGGTGGGAGGTGTTTGTCTTGCCCAGATTTTGTTGTTTCTCAGGAGAAATTGTAGTTGTCATGGAGAGAACAGCAGGATGTGGATCAATGCCAAGGTTGTATGTACACTATAGAACTATTCTGCAGTTATTTTGCCTTTGCTGCTTTTATTCTTTTAATGACGCAATCGTACTACACTGATAATTCTCTCTTACCATGCCTGTGTTTGGACTATGTTAAATGGTTGCAATTAACACTTCAGAAATTGGCAGAACCTGTCAGCATAGGAAAATCTTCATTTACCTGTGTTTGCACTTCATTCTTGGGGATTTTTTTGGTGACCTCTCTTGGTTGTAAGCATATATCGAAATAACCCAAGTCTGAAGGGAATGAAAAAAATTAGATGTCTTGCCAGTATGTAGGAAAAAACTGATGAGGACATAGGTTAATTATAGGGCACCTCACCTGAAATTGCTCCTGGTAATACTTCACTTTGGCTTGTAAGAATAACACTGACTTTGGCATATTTTGGCTTCAAAACTCAGCTTCTGCTGCTAAAGCCAAATCTCATACTTAAAATTGTTTTGTAAATGAAAGAAAGGCTTGAGAAGTGGGCCAATGCCAGCTGCATGAGGTTCAGTGAGTCAGAGTGCAAGGTCCTGCATCTGGGCTCAGCCAGTCCCACACAAGATACAGGCTGGGTGCAGAGTGGGTTGAGAGTAGATCTGAAGAAAGAGACTAGGGTGTTTTGACTGATAAGAAGCTCACCATGAGCTGGCAGTGCACTTATGCAGTCCAGAAGGCAACCATGTATTGGAGTGCATCAGGAGGAGTGCAACCAGCAGTTCAAGAGAGGTGATTCTGCCCATTTAGTCTGCTCTTGAGAGACCCCACCTTGAACACTGCATCCAGCTCTGGTATCCCCATCAGGAGGACACAGACCTGATGGAGCGAGTCCAGAAGAGGGCTGTAAGGATGATCCAAGTGCTGCAGCACTTCTGCTATGAGGATAGGCTGAGGGAGCTGGGGTTGTTCAACCTGGAGAAGAGAAGACTTTGGGGGCACCTTACAGGTGCCTTCCATTACAGGAAGACTGGAGAGGGACTTTCCATAAGGGTTTTTAGTGACAAGACATGGAGGAATGGTTTTAAGCTGAGGGAGAGTAGATTTAGACTGGATCTTAGGAAGAAGTTTTTCAGTATCAGGGTGGTGAAACTCCAAAATAGGCTGCCCAGGAAGGTTGTGGATGCCCCTCCCTGGGAGTGTTCAGTGCAGGTTGGATGAGACCATGAGCAGCCAAGTCTAGTTGAAAAGTGTCCCTGCCCAGGGAGGTTGGAGTAGATGATCTCTAAGGTCCCTTCCAACCTAAGCCATTCTGTGATTACTGAAGATCTGAAATGCACTTTGTAAGCCAGATAGTAATTGGTCAGCCAAACAAACCACTTTGAAGCAAGATTTGGGAGGTAACCTGGAAATATGAATATTACAAAAGACACGTCATGATTTTTTTTTTTTTTTAATTTTTTTTTCCCCCCTTCATGTGTTGTTTCAGAGAAGTTCTAAGCAGATGCCTTTGTCATGCCATAGAACCACAGAATCATTTAGATTGGAAAAGACTTCTAAGATCATGGAGTCCTATCATTAATCCAGTACTGCCAAGGTCACTGCTAACCGGTGTCCCTCAGCACTACATCTACACAGCTTTTCAGTCCCTCTGTGGATGGTGAATCCACCAGCTTCCTGGGCAACTTGTTCCAGCGCTCGACAACCCTTATGAGCCCTTTCCAGCCAGTCAAATGTAGAATCATCAAATCAACCAGGTTGGAAGAAGCCTACAAGCTCATCCAGCCCAACCTACCACCCAGCCCTAGCCAATCAACTAGACCATGGCACTAAGTGCNGCTTGGCTGCTCTCCAGCCACTGTCCCCAGCCTGTAGCACTGCTTGGGGTTGTTGTGGCCAAAGTGTAGAACTCTGCACTTAGCCTTGTTAAATCTCATCCCATTGGCCTCTGCCTGCCCATTTTGCCTGTCCAGGTCCCTCTGCAGAGCCCTCCTACCCTCCAACAGATCCACACCTGCTCCTAAATTGGTGTCATCTGCAAACTTACTGATGCTGGACTCAATCCCCTGGTCAATAAAGATGTTGAATAGGACCAGGCCCAGCACTGCTCCCTGGGGCACACCACTGGTGACAGCTGCCAACTGGATGTGGCACCATTCGCCACCACTCTCTGGGCCCTGCCCTCCAGCCAGTTCTTGCCCATATCAGAGTGAATCTGTCCAAGGGTCATGTTGCATCTTCTTCAGTAGTTTTATTGATCCTTTTTCCTCTTTAGACACTCAGCAGAATCTCACATGTCAGGCTAAAGGTAGAATCTGCCAAAATAAGTATTGGGATTGCAATTCTGCCCCTGAATATGTGCCTTTCCAGGAAAAATACTTGTGTTTTCACAAAGTCTGGATTTTAAAAACTGCTTTTTGCACCTTCCTGTCCAGCTGTATTAATATTTCTGGCATTCTTTCTATTAACCATAAAGATGTACTCCTTTCCCTTTGGTGCTTGACAGTGACTTAGGAAGTCAGAACTGCTGTACATCTCTTGCCTCTTTGTTGTTTGCATTTCAGGTGGTCATTTGTCTTAAAATACTCTTTCCCCTGTATATTACAGTAGCAGTACTGTGGAGGTTGTGCTTTTAATGGTGATAGTCATTCTCTCTGTATTTCCTTTCAAGCAGATGGTCTGCTAACTGGCCATGGTCGGGGATTGCACTCTCCTGAAGGGTAATTTTTCTGTCTTGCCCCATTGTCAGTGTTATGGATTTCATGGTTAGTGGTGTTATGGTGGCAGTTGTGTTGGGAGGAGCTGTTTTCACAGACCCCAAAGCAGCACTCAGCACCCTGCAGCTGGTCCACGAATGCGTGCAGCAGTTGGTAATCTTTGTGCACCATCTGTGTTGCACATCTTTTCTTCTTGGTTATCTTGCCTTTGTTTCACTGTGATTTGGTAGCTGTTGAAGTCAAACAAATATGAACAAATGATATCTGCTGCTGTTCTGTGTGTGTGCTCTGAGAAGAGTTTGTCTTCTGGAGGGTGGCAGGATGAAAGCTGGGGATGTTGAGCCCCAGTTAAACAGAGGACAGTAAAATCCACAAGCAGAGGTGTGGTAAGTGGAGTTTGAGTTTTCATAATTCCTGGAGTGTTGTGATTAGCATCCCACAGGGCACTGTAAGCCAAGCCATTAATCATCTCTTGGGGAGTGGTGTGCACCTTTCTGTGGTTACAAGGGTTCGTGAACAGGAGCCAGGATGTTTACAAAACACCTGTATATGTACTGTGCTATGCAGCAGCATGACATAGATGCTTGCAGGAATGAAACTTTTTCTAGTGTAACAATACTGTTAGGATAGGTTCTTAAGGTATTTTTCCCAAAATATTTTATGATGTTTGTATTTCTACTTTTATTTTAAGCTAACATCTGGAGTGAAGATGCTTACGCTAACTTTATCCCACTAGTTCCATTCAAACAATTTATCTGGTGGTTTTCAGTCTGCTGATCTCCATGTGTTCTTACTGTTTTGTTATGTTGTCCTTTTTTTTTTTCCCCCTTTGCTATTCCACAATATTAACTTATGTATATCTTGAATCTCTGTTTTTCAGCTCAGAACTGTTGCCACTAACTAATAGATAACTCTTAAAACATATTTTGGTATATAAAATGATTTGTATGATGAACCTGAATTACTAGGCTCTGTTGGAGGGGAAAAGTTGATTAATGCTGATACTTAGAAAGTTATTTTGCAAGAACTGAAAATGGAAGATTCATTTTACTTCACTGCTTCATGATGTATTGGAAATGGAGCATTTCTGAAAGCTGCCTCTTCTGAAGCACAAGCTTTAAGTCAAAAATAACTCTCAACATATTACGAAAATCCCTAAATCAGGACTATTCAACTGATCCCTAGATTTCTCAGCTAGCAGCTTATGTTTAGTTTTGGCTGTTCAGTACAACAGTGATATTCCAGGGAATATTGCTAGGATGTGACCAGTGAAAAAATAATCTCTGATTTTGGGAACATTTTACAGCAACATGTATTAGAGTGGATTATTATTTGGATGTCTCCCTAGAGCAGGAGCATAGCATGAAGCAAGGTCAAGGGATAAGAAAACTCCAGCTTTGTTCAGAAATAGTGGAGTGTAGTTCATGCATTCTAATGGCTTCAGAGTGTGCCTTAGTAACCTACACTCACCACCCCTCACTGTGCTCTTAATGTGTTCCACGTGCCTCTTTGGAGCAGTGAGCCTTCCGGCAAATCCTCAGATTCGGTAGTACTGGAGAGTGTTCCCCATTTGCCTTATTTTGGAGGATTGCTTACTGCCTCTGTTTTGTTTATGCCTTTGCATCAACTTTTTCATAATTTTGTAAATGTTGTAAACATCTCACCTGGAGGTGGCGTTGATGGCTGAGAGTGTGAGATCTTTCCTTAGTTCCTGCCAGCTATTAGGAGTAGATTCTGTGTCATTTCCTAAAATCTGTCAGTTTTCTTCAGCTCTGTACGTGCTAAGGCTCAGACCAAGCCATAAAAGAGGATCAGAAGAATTAACCGATAATTTCATATAGAAAATAATCAGAATTTGGTTGCAATTTAGTGCTTTCATACATATATGCTTCTTGCAGATCTCATTTCCCTCTAGACATCTACTTCTGTTACTGTCTTGTATTTCAATAGGATCTTAATCCTGCTCTGTGCCCATACACATGCAGGAAAGGGTTTGTGGTGTTTTTCTCCCTCCCCCCCCNTTTTTTGTTTTGTTTTCTCCCCCCCCCCCCCCCCCCCCATTTAGTCTATGTTCTTTTTTTAGCAGCATAGTGTAAACAAATGCTTTTTCCTTTTTTATACACACCTACAGTATTTTTCCTGTTACTCTGCTCAATTCTGTAACTTCTTTTGATTTTCAGTCTAATTCCCATCCTGTTGTTACGAGTAATCAAGTGTTGCTTTCATCTGGAAAGATTGTTCTCTTTATGAATTGATTATCTTTCTTCAGCAGCTGCATTGCTCAGTGTGACTGCTTGTTCAGAGTTCTCAAAGGCAAGAAGTCCCACTGGTCCTCTGGACCAGTTAATGCAGTTAAATTGAATAGAGGGTTCTAGGTTTTTCTGGTGTGTGTGCATTCAGGTTGTGGTTTTGGTTTTTTTTTTTTTTGTTGCTGTTTCTGCTTTTTGGGGCTATTTTTTGTTTAATCTTTCCCTGACTTTCATTTAATTAAACAAGATAAGAAATTAACTGTAAAAATTTTTCCTAAACCAGCAAGGAAGCCAAGCAATTTTACAGCAAGCTAAAAAATAGGTCATTGCTTAAACTTAGTTGTTTGTTTTTTTTTTTTTTCCCCCCAATGTCAAATACAAAGATTATTTTGGGATCTTTTTTTTTTCTCCTACACTTAATTTTAATATTGATAGTGTTCTCCTGAACGTATGAAAGTTATCTTAGTTTCTAAAATCATCAGAACTATGAGCGTGGAAAGAATGTCTTGATGATGTGTGATTGTAATGATTTATTTGGCTTCATGCCTTTTTTTATTTGTATCCTAACGTTTAGCGGTTTGGGTCTATAATACACTTTTTGATCAAGCAGAAAAAAAATCTGAGAGAATGAGGCAGGAGAGAAGAGAAAATATAATACTTAGAATCATTGAATCAACCAGGTTGGAAGAGACCTCCAAGCTCATCCAGACTGTGTTCCCTCCTTCTGTTGCTGGGTGCCTGGCAGAAGAGCCCAGTCCCACCTGGCTACAACCTCCCTCCAGGTAGTTGTAGACAGCGGTGAGGTCTGCCCCGAGCCTCCTCTTCTGCAGGCTGTACACCTCCAGCTCCCTCAACCTCTCCTCACAGGGCTGTCCTTCAGGCCCTTCACCAACCTTGGTGCTCTTCTCTGGACATCTTCCAGCACTTCAACATCTCTCTTGACTTGAGGGGCCCAGAACTGGACACAGCACTCAAGGTGTGGCCTGACCAGTAATAGCAATAAAATGCTTCAAGCTATCAACAAGCAAACTAACAAAAAGAAACTAAAAAAACCCAAAACAAAACAAAAAACTTAGCCAAACTGCTGGAAAAGCCTGTGTGTAATGTGGGAAAGCTTCCTAAGAAGAACTGAAGTGATGGCTCACCCTTCTCCTTGGTAATGTGCTGCCTTCAGAGCTTTATCTTAGTTAGCTTTAGTGCTCTTAGTAGGAACAAATCTTGTTCATGTGCATATATAGTACTGACTTTGCCCTCTAACTGTTGCTTCTGTTGGTTTCTGTACTAGAAAAGTAGAAGGTGACATATTTAATAGAACCCGATTTTACCAGAGTTGCAAAGCTGGTCTCTTGAGGTGAAAGATGTGTAAGTTTAAGTTCCATACCAAGTGAATCTGGAGAAACTGTGACAAAGGAGTTACTGGCTACCTATTTACACGTGGTACATAGAAGAAGAGCTAGTGCTGAGGTGAGCTGATCAATAAGGTATAATTAAATTGCCTGGTTTTGGCAAGGCTCTTCAATGGTCGCTTTTAGAAAAATGAAAGTGCTGGGAGAAGAGACACAGTCTCTTTTGTGAGTCTGAAACTTCATAAGGGAATAGAAAACTGGGAATACATGGATAGTTTTCATATTAGAAACAGTGTAATGCAAAGATTCATCTCATTCTACTAAGGAACTGTGCAGTGATATGGGTAGCTCATCATAAGAATAAATTACCCAGAAAGCAGTCTCTTGAGTTCTTCTTAATAGATTCTGTGTAGGAAACTTCAGCATTGTGTGTGATTCCAAATAATATTGACGTAACATTTACACTTTAAGTGTAGCTTTTTTGTGCACAACTTCAACATAGATTAGGAGTGAAGGAAGTTAGAGACGAGTGTGTATTGAGACCTGAGACGAGGCCTTCCTGTGGTAAGCTAAGGAATACAAGATATCTGAATGGTACCATGTGAACCTTTACATGTAGCATTTCATGAAGCTGTGGCTGTTTGAGTTCCTCTGTACAGTATGTGGAAGGCTGTTGGAATGCTGTGTGAAAAGGCTAAGAGAATTATTTTGTATTCTGCAAACAGAAAGCTGGGTTGGGTACTAAATGAGTTGTTACAACCCTTTGAATTTGATGACTTTCATGTGCACTTAAATTTTTTTCAGTTGCATTCAATTTCTTCTGGTTTCAGCCTCAGAAATGTTAAAATACTTTATTAAGTATGAAGGGAAACTAAAAGTTTGGCTGAGTTTTTAGATGGAATTAAATTCAACTCACCGCATTGAAGGTATAATTCAAAACAATGGCCTTGAATGTTCTCATTTGCTTGCTTATGATCTTAATATGCATTGCTTAAGACTAAGAACTGTAAAGCACTCTTTTTGTCTGGCAGTAGTTGTTTATTGCACAAAAAATTTCCTTTGGTCTCTTGTGATACGAATATTCTAATATTATTTTTTAAAGCCTGTTCTGGCTCTTGACACTACAGAGATGTTTTTATACTTATGCACACTTGAATGTCTTTAAAAACTTATTTGTTAATCTGAAACAAATGGAACCATTCAGTTTGTTTGTAGATCTGGTTGTCAGTAGCATCAGAAGTCCCCTCAGCAGTTTGGAGAATGTTAACAGATCCATTAAAAGCAAATCAGGACATTTGTTTTTTTTAAAAATACCCAAGTTGAGCTTCTAGTCACCTAACACTAATATCCCAGCCAGGTATACTGGGATATTTAAAAGGCATCTTCCATTGCGTATTTGCTTTTCAAAGATAACTTGTGTAAGACTGAAATTAAAGATGATCCCCAAATTCAAGAGTTTTTCCTTTTTGGGTTAACGTGAACTGGACCTAACATCTTGTATTTCTCTCTGGAGCCACAGAGTCAAATCACAGTGAAGTAAACTCAGTGTATACAATTTTTCTTCCGTCCATCGCTGCACAGAGATTTTTCCTTCAGAAATCTTAATAAATCTATTAGTAAGTATTTAGACCATTTATAAATGGTTTTATGTGAAAGTAGGAAGTCCTGATTCTTGTACATGCCCATTCTTGTACATGTNAGGTTGTGGCTGCTCCCTCCCTGGAGGTGTTCAAGGCCAGGTTGGAGGAGGCCTTGAGTGACCTGTGCTAGTGGGAGGTGTCCCTGCCTATGGCAGGGGGTTGGAACTGGATGATCCTTGAGGTCCCTTCCAACCCTACCATTCTATGATTAAGGAAGTTTTTTTCTAATAACTATTTCTGTGAGATCACCAGTGACAGTTTGCAGTCATAAATTCTATGCCTACCACTTCTTTTTTCCTAAAGGAAAACAAAACAAAAATCTGCCAAATATCTGATATTTGAAAACTAGTTTCTGAAAATCATTAGCTAATAACAATACCCTGGGTTATGACAGTAGTGCAGTGTCTTCATAATGCATGAATATTTCTGTGTGTGTACCTGGCCATGTTTCTCTCCACTCTTAGTGTTGTTGTCTTTAATAGTGATGTGACATGTATTCAGCTCCTTTTTGCAGCTGTTTAAGAAAGCTTACATCAGTTTTGACCACCTGCTATGTTCATCACCACTCATGCTTCTGGAGACTGATGATCATAGTGTGAAGTAGAATTTCTTGCCACCAGTCCTGCAGATATTTTAAACAGTGTTAGACTGACCACAGCAATGAGATTTCATTTGTGCTGAGCACATACTGTGGTAGTGAAAGATAGGACAGTGATAACAGAAGTGACTAGCAATACCACCCTAGGTAAAAACGGCAAAGCTATGTTCTCATTTAACCTAGGTGTTACAGTTTAATGAAGGGGAGTATCACTTTTCTTCTTTTAAAATCCAGAACAAATTAAAATGTTACAATAAAATTGCGGCACATTTCGTGAGAGAAATCCTGTGTGAGTGTTCCTTTACCTGTTTAACTATGTACAGGGAAAGACTAAGACTGTATCCACATGGATACAGTGGCAGCTACTAATGCTCTTGATGGAATTTATGTGGTATTAATCAGCACCTGAAGAGGTGGCTTAAGAAACCATAACACTGTTCTTTTGAGAAACTAATTATCACAGCCTGTTCAAGTACAGGTGAATTTGTTACTGCTCAGCATCTTAAAAACTGGAACAAATCTTACCAGTGTATTCCAATTAGTATTACATTTAATTTCAAGTGGATGTCTTCATGAAAGATCTGAAAACTGCAGATGTACATGGTCCAAGTTGATTCAAGTTTGAATAAACTATGAGTGGAAGAGTCTGCACCTGAGATACTGTAAAGATATGCTAAGTTATTTTGATTTTGGTGTCTTTACAAATTGATGTTTACAAATAATGCAGGTTATTATATAATGCAGGGTTTTTATATATATATATAAAAAACAAGAAGATTGTAAAATACAATTCAGTTAGAATGGGGGTGACCGTTTGATTTTATTAAAGTATGCGTTCTAGCAGAAGGCAGAAGCTGTTGGAGAACTGGTGTGTCTGGAAAGGTCAACTGAGCATAAGGAGTCCTTTATGGAGAAAGAATTCCAGTGTTTATGTTGGTAGTGTTGTATTAAAACTGTGGTAATGGATGAAGAGTGGGGAGGTGTTGCAGATGGAGTGTTTCATATTGCTTACAGAATCACCATCAAGAGTATCAGCAAAAGTGATTTTAACAGGAATTTATAAAAGTCTGATTTAAGTTTTCACTACCAAGGTTCACTCTGTTATTGCATGGGAGATTTCGACAAAGGACAGTTGAATTAGAATTGATTTACAATGATTTGCACTGACTTTGGAGGTACAAAATGGTAAGGGAGACCCTTGCGCTAAGTGATAATGTTAAGAGTGGATCCCATTGCTTTCTAAACTCCTCAGAGAGGAGGATAGGGGTGGTTGCAACCAGATTGAGCCCCAGACTTGGTCATCTTAATCTATACTTTTTTCCCCCCTAACAGACTTGAAATGTGATGCTTTCTGATTACTTAAATGAAACCTGTGAGTTTTGATGCTTTGGCAGTCTTGGTCTTTTACTCTATATACTGTATATATTGCTCCAAGAATGCAGCACTGGTATTCTGTGTATGGTGTTTTGGGTTTTTTTGTTTTGTTTTGTTTTTTTTTTTTTCCCTCAACAAGTCAATTTAGTAAATAGTATTTGACATGACTTCCATGAATGCATGTAAATAAAAAGGAAAAATGAATAGCTCTCCAGCATGCTGATGACAGAATGTCAATCTGAAAAGTTCAGAAATAACTCAGAGCAGTTAGGGAAAATTTAAACTGTGTGAACTCATGTAGGTAATCAGGGGTTCAGTTTTGTTTGTTGCTGAGAGTTCTGGTGTATTGATTGCAGCTGACACTTTGGATGTGTATGGGTGCTTCTGTGAATGCCAGTGGTAGGATCACGGTCTGAGTCAGGGATGCAGAGCAGTCCTTGGAATACAGGAAGACCCAGTTATGTCAGCAGCAACACATGATGCCCCGTAAGCAGAGTTTTATTTATCGCTCTGTTTTGAAAAGTGCACTCTGCCTAGGCTTTAATTGTAATCGTGCACACAGAATGGAATGATTTGTCAATTCAAACGTGAACACACAGTGCTCATGTGTGCAGGTTTCAGTAGCATATACAAATCACAGAAAAATAAGTTTGCCTCTTGTAAGTCAGGAGGCCAACTAATTCCTACTCAAATGCGACATAGCTTTGTGTGTCTGCTTATTTTATGACGATGATCAGAGCAACCTGACTGATCTGCCTGCAGAAAGGATATTTTAAAGCACGGCAGGAGCTGTGGAGGAAGAAATAGCCCTGTTTCACACGTTCACAGTATATTACATTGCCAGAGGTTTTGTTTCCGAAGTACTTGATGTTCTCAAATTGCTGCTCTGTTTCAAAGGGTGTAATTTTTTTGGGAAACTGTACTGGCTGGAAACAAACAATTACAAATTTTCTTGGGTCTTGTTTCCTGAATAGACTGCGTTTTGGAGCCCTTAACTGGTTTTGTCCAGTTAATGCTTTATTATTTCATAGATGAACATGCTAATTACTGCATTTACAAAACTAATTTTGGGGATTTTCCAATCAATTTGCTGTGAGGAATGGCTGGCACTCTGATCCGAACAAAGTTATCAGACAAAATGTGTCTTGTAATAGTTTGTTTTCTGTAAGCCTCCATACTCATAAAAGGCCATTTTATAAATTACAGTAAAGAGTTGTTTCATGCTTTATTTTGTCATCTACACAACTTCCATAACATTTCTTCTGTGGAATTGCTTAGCCTGTGTGGCATTCCCTTTGTTTGTTTAGGGGTTTTTTTTTTTTCCTGATTTCTTATGACTGGTCACACATTGTGGTTTGCTGCTTTCTATCTTTTGCTGCTGCTTTTGGTTAAAAGAAGAGTGTGAGAGAAGGTGGTCTTAAAGTAAAACTCATTTTCTTTGCTAACTTTTGATCTTCATTAGCATTGGCACACAAAGACTTTGTTTTGCCAAGGGTGACCCTCAGTTGTCAGGCAGTGTGGGTTTGTGGTGTATCCGCAGAATCCCACTCAACGCTGCCTACTTCCAAATGGATATGCTTGCGCTATACATCATTCTAGCCATCTCCCTTACAGTCACTTTTGAAATGGTTATAGCATAAACAGTCCCCATGATGTTGGTGAATGTAAGAGTTTGCCTCTCAGCATTTCTGTAGCTTGTAACTCACATCACCACCTCACTGGCTAGTTTACCTGTCACAGGGAGCAAACCCAGGTCATTGTAATCTTACAAAGCCGCTTAAGTTGTGCTCCAGAGACTTCTTTGTGTTGTTTCTGGCAGTGGGTGTGGACTTGAAGTCATCAGCTCCTTCTGAGCATTTGCTAAACGACTGTCTCTTTTGGTTATACAATCTTCCATCCTTGCACTTAGCAGTCATGTCACCACAGAGCCCTCGCGGGTGAGAAACAGCTTGTTATCTTACGTGGGGGGGTTAATGCCCGCCGCCTTCTATCCTCTAGAGTCCTTGTCATCGCAAAGTTAGCCTCCGTGTAAGAATCATGTTGTTACCATCTACTGTCAGATTCATGGCACAATTTCTGTCTCCAACGTTTCTTTCTCCTCATTGCCCCTTGACCTCTGAGCCTGGAGATGGAGTGGCCGAAGGTCTTTAATAGTCCTTTCAGTTTACATCTCCATCTAAAAATCTTATGATTTTAGCAAAACTGACTTAAACCCCCCACTACGTCACTTCTGAGCACCTCAAGTTAGATAGTCATATATAGAACGGAGTGGATTTAATTATTTTTTTTCTTGATTCACTGTTTTTTTTTTTTTTTTGCCTCTGAGAAAATGGGCAAATTTAGATTAACTTTTTTTTTTTTTATTATACAGTATTTGTATTGTTTCGATAATAATAGACTTTCTAGGCCAAATCAGTTGGTCTTACAGAATCATGTTTGTGAAATAAAATGTTCTTCATTTAAAAAAAAAAAAAAAAGCAAAACAACTGTTTTATGTTTCTGTTTAAAAAGTTCTAAATATACAAACACACAGACACCTAACCCCCATCTTGCATACCAAAGAAAACAGATCTCTAGTTAAGGCTGATAGTTTCTGACACTCTTCCTTGGTTTGACAGCAAATTCATGAGTTAGTGATAGTTATGTTGTTATGTTATAAATAAAAATGGGCTCTGAATACTTGACATAAAAGGAGTTAAACAAAAAGCTAATACCTTCAAAGGCCTTTTAAACTCAGTAACTTTTAAACTCATCTGTCATTTTTCCTTAATAATGTGTCACTCCAGTTTTGAGAGAAAAAGTTGTTGGCAGCTTTATGTGATGTCTTGATTTGCAACTTTCACAGCCCTGTTTTATTCATAGCCTTACTATTGTACAAAGTTGAGTTTTTCAGTTCCTTTACTTTTAAATAAAAGAACAGATTTGAGACGAGGAGTTCACTTGAACTGTGGTGATGGTAAAGATCAGACAGAAGAAGCAATCAGCTTATGGTGGCACAGAGCTCTGAGAAAGCTGTAAACCAGTGCAAATGAAACAGCATGAACCTAAATGCTGGTGCACATAAATAGCTTTCCATACTTGAATTAGCTCATTAGATCTCTCCATTGTGCTTTGCAGTGTGTAAAGCTCTACGTCCTAAAGTAAAAGGCTCTTTATCTGTGAAAATAGAGCAGTGTTTAAAAGAAAATTGGAGTGTGAAGGAGAATTTTTACAGGTGAAGATACATGTTGTGGCATGGTGGAATTAAGGCAAGCACTTTATCGTATGGCTATATTAGTTTTTACAACCTTTAGTAAAAGGTCTCGTTCTAATAACAGCAGTGTGCAAAATGCAGGTCATGGTAAATTAGAAAATGGTGATCCAAAGCAAGTCTGATTATTTAGATGAATATCACTTCAGACATTCTTTCCCTGATGCAGCCCTCAGAATTGTGTTCCGTTACCAGGTTGTCAACTCTCCCAGGCACTAGGCCTCCCATGTCTAACAAGGAAGGCTTTTAGCTCACAACTATCACACTTTTTTTTTTTTCCCCCCCCCTTCCCAGATTCTGAAGTCTGTATTGCTTTGACTATGTTTTGAGTTTGCAGAACCTCTGGCTGTGGACAGCACTCTCATTTACTTACGGCTGCCAGTGTCATGCAGTTTAGTGTAACCATGACCCCAGTCAGCAGATGCCTGTTTCTCATCTTGGCTTAGAAACATCCAGCTGAGCTGTGAACAGGCTGATGTTGAGGTTCTTGGTTGTTAGACTTTGCATGTTGCTTTGATGCCAGACGAAGACCTTAACCTCTGATTTTTTTTTCCCTGTTTGTAGCCAATGTTCTAATGTTTGAGAAAAGGCCGAGGGAAGCTGGTGGAAGATTTGGTGGAGAGATTCAGCACCAGCAAGAATGGAAAGATCAAACAGTACCTAAACTTTGTCCATCTTTTTGTACCACTCTCCTCCTTCCCCAGGGTATCTACATGATGCTACTGGTAAAAAGTTCTTGATTCCACCAAGCAGGAAAGGGATCTGTACTTCAGTCCCAGCAAAGGACTGAATCAGAAAGAAAAACATTTGTATACCTGATTCTCATAAATTTGGATTCCAATGCGAAGCTATGAAACAAAATAACATCTTGGGGAAGGGGAAACATCTCATTTTGTGAATTCGTTGGCTGGGGAACCACATGCAGTATGAAAGATGTTACCTTACTGTTGGGTGTTCAAAGTGATGCAGAAAATTAGCTGTTTTCTGCTTTAAGCTTCTAGTGAGAAGGTCAGCTCAATTTAAAGGGAAAAACCTCTGATAAGATTTGGAGAGTATTAGCTAATTTTTAATATCAGGCTTTTTGTGGCCGTTGGAGAAAAGGAATAAAAAGTTAGGCCACTGTGGCTCAAAGGTTGTCTGAAAGATTGGCCAGATCAGTAGGCGTGTTGGGATACATTTTAACTAGGGCATGCTAGAGCGCCTGGGGGTCCTTTCTTCTGCAGAAGTGGCAGCAGATCCGTGGCTTGCATGCCATTTAGCTGCAGCTCACGTTTCACAAGCACATCCAGCGAGCAGCAGTGGGTCATGCCGACACGGGGGGCTGTGGTTAATAGAAATCCCCAGCTACTGCAGGAAGTCAGCTGGCAGCAGTGCAGTTCAGCAGGATGTCTTCACCAAGCCTTGTTCAGGGGAGCTTCTGAGGACTTAATCTTTTGGGGTATGTGCTGTGCCACATGGCTATTGACCATGTTAAGATTTTGGTACGCAGCTTCATGGGCTAAGAAGATTTTCCCTCTCATTCTAGAGTTTTGCCAACCTCCAGAAGTATTTCACAGAGTTAAGGGTATTCAGTTCTGTGCTTATTAAGCACATGAAGAGTTCTGAGTTCTGTTAAGAATGGGATTGTCTATTTCTGTTTAACTCTCATCTGACTAATGTAGGGCAGAAACTCTAGTTCTTTTCAACCTCTTGATTGAAGTATTCTATATTTTTGTAAGCAGCTTTCATGCTTCAATTTAAGGGAATTAGCACCTGTTACCTCATTTAATAATCTTTTTCACTAGCTGGTTCCTTCACCTGTTAGGCACTTATATGTTTAGAAACTCTTCCCTCTGTCCTCAGGAGCTGAATTTCTCTGGGCTAAACTCCTAATCTACAGATTTTGTTGGACCTTTTTTGTAAGTGTCCGAAGCAATCCAGTGTCAGAAAATCTTCCTAAACATGAGTGTTATCCTGCTATATTCTGTAGTCTGTTCTCTTATTACAGTGTTTCCACAGATACTAACTCTGCTATTTTTCTTTTGGAATGAGGGGTCTGCAAGGACTATCAGTATTACTTATTACTATACTATAACTTATTACTCTGGAGGAAGATCATGATTGATGTTGGAGTTGATGTTTGAATGTTGATTATTAATTCTTGACTGTGGCTCTATTAGCTGAGGGTTGTATGGAGTCAATACAGTAAGCAAACAAGAAAAATAAACCTTTGCTTTTTCTGTAGCAAACGAACACAGTAATTATATGTTTTATCTTATAAAGACATTTGGTTAGTTCAGATAAGAAAAGAAGGTAACTTCTTATTTTGCTGTGTTTCTGGTTAATATCTTAATAGCTAAAAGGGACTGTCAGACTGAAGGCTGCTTTATCAATTCTTTATTAAAGTAAGTCCATATGTATAATTTCCATGGAGGGGAGTGTGTTGTTTCTGCAATTGGCTCTTTTATCTTTCTAAGAGAAAATTCACCAATTACTGTTTATCTGTTTGGCAGAGAATTCTTGCATGCATTTGACAAGTTAGATGCTCTTTTAAATTATAATTCATTCTTTTGTTTAAAATTCCGTCAACTGCAAACAAACCCAGAAATTACTGCATCTTTTAAAAAACTTTCAGATGTAATGTGTTACAGAAATTGTAAGCATTTGTATTTATTATCTAAAACAAAGGAGTGCTTAATATTTTCAAACAGTATTTGTTTTTACCATTGATGTCAGTCCTTTATCTAGTTTGAAAAAGTTCTTACTTCTGATTAGCTCTTAACTGCTGTTAGACTATTTCAAGGTCAGTGGTTCTGTGTGCACCTCCAGTTTAATCCCTCGGTGCTGTGGGCGTGGCTCTGAAATGCTGCCACTGGGATTCCTGAGCTGTACATATAGCAGCATTTGGAGAAGGCTTGGTCTGTGATAGGAGAATTACTTCAGTTGTTGGCTTACGTTTCTTTGGGTTTGTTCTGGTATCTGACCAGATGGTATATAGTTGGAGTAGGACAAGTAGTAATATTTCGTACTCTGTTACTTTCTGAGGTTTATTTTATGAAAATATGTTCCATACATACAGGGGCATGGGACACTAAGTTGCTCATAACTTCGATGGGGTTCTGTCTAGCCTGTCTCCTTATAATTAGCTCCTGAAAGGAGACCAAATGCTTGCCGTGGACCTTCTTCCTGTCGCATGCACGTTCAGGTAGCCTTGTTCAAGTAGCCTGCTTCTTGCTCCTTACTGCAGATTTTTTGCTTGGGCTGCAAGCTGGTGTGCTGGGATGTTCTTGAGAGCCACCTTGTTCAGCTTCTTGAACCTCCCAGACCTGAGCATAGTCACGATACCTCCAAGAAATGAGGTTTGTCTCTCTTTCCCTGACCTACTCATCTTAAAGCAGCATTCCAGTGGTTGTGAACAAGCAAGCAGAATGCTTCTGCCCCCTCATGCCATCTGTCAGAAAGAGTGGAGGCCACTTCTAGAAAGCATGAAGCTGTGTACATAGATCTAAAGGATTGCTAGAGTAGGAACAGTGTGTGTATGTTGTCTCTGATATGAAACTGAACCAAGAATACCATTCTGAGAGCTGAACTGTGGTTTTAGGTTAAGAACTTACAAAGAGAGCTATGATTTTTGCACAACAGCAGCAATTCTTTTTTGGCATTTTGAGAGTTGTATTCTTTTGTCATGGAGGTCTTTTAAAGGGCTATTAAATGTATTTCTATTTTGATTTCTCCGTATCTCCAGATCTGTGATTTTTCCAGTTGCATTAAGCAATTATTTCCACTGACTTTTAATATTTTAATTACAAGAAAAAGTTTTTTTCTTTCCAATATTTCCTTATCATATATATACTGTTAATGAAAGAATATGGATGTTTGTTCATTTAATAAAAGCTAGAGTTAAAAATAAATACTCTATTCTTGATTCCCTCTCCACCCCTCTACCCCAATTACAAAATTTGGACTGGTATTTTGAACAGAGAGTAAGGCTTAGGTATAGACATGGGGACACAGTTATTTGACAGAAAACTGGTAAATGGCTGAGTTACTTCAATTGCTTATGCAGACTTGTATCTTGCATTCAAGATGTGTGACATCTTTCAGCTGTAAATTTGTTAGTATCTGTAAATACTAATGAGTTCAACTTCAAACATCATTTTGGGGATGGCAAATATTAACAAGAGAAACTGGGAGCTTGTGAGACTGGCTTGTATGAGTTGCTAAATCAATACAGAGCCTAAAACATTCTTTAATTGTTTAGATAGAATACGAGCTAGTAATCAATCTAGGTATAATTAAAGGTGGTAGGTAAAAATATTCTGATTAAGTAATTGATCTTTATGGAAAATCTATAATTAGTTAAATAATGAGCAGAAGATGTGATATTTTTTAAATGGAGAATTAGGTTCTTAATGTAGCAATACGAGGGCAAAGCAAAAGGAAGATCTTGTTGAATATGAAACACTTCTGTTTGAATGTAAAACTGAAGGGACCTTCTTTTTTTTCCTTTTGAACAGTTAATTTCCAGCTGCTGCACTAGTGGAACTACTTGTTAACCTCCAGGCTCGTGATGCAGTTGTGTTTCTTTTCTGCTGTCATGGGGAGGGTAAGCTGCTCTTGACACATGTCACGAAGTGATCAACTGACTTTAAATATTTACTGCCATTTGTATGAAAGATCATACACATTGTATGTTTGCATTCATGTGTGGAAGGTTTTCCACAATTTATGTAAGCCTGGATCTTGTTGTTTTATGAACACTAAAAGCCCTGTCTTTATGGGCCTACAGTCATTCTTGACTGAAGGAGCCTAGGGCTGACATCTCTAGCCCCACCCCCATACTGGCATTAAAGCCTCTTGCCACTCATGCTGTTGTGTGCTGCTGCTGCATCTGCTGAGTTTCCTGCTTGCATTCACACCTGGCACCTACATCACTGCTATGACTGGGACTTCTGTGGATGATAGTTAGGTTCTTAGGAATGGGAGACCATCTCCCTAACAGATCAGACTGGAACCTGCTGTAGTGCTGAAATTTTAAAAAGAAAATTAGCTGGAGAGACTGTGGTTAGGATACTTCCAAGAGCTGTTGGAGAGAATAGAGGAATATGTTCTTCTTCCCCCCCAAACACCCAGGGTGAGCACTTAGAGATAAAAGTGATATTTTATTAGATTATTTTGGAAGGCGATGTTATGAGAACGTAGTCAGCTATTCTTGGGATCCCTTAGAAAACAGAAAAGAACTAATCTAAAACTGCAGGGAAGAAAATGTAAATCAACTAATTGTCAATATATGGTGTTTTGACATGCTTATGCACTGGGAAATGCCAGGGTATGGGTAAATCCAATCAACTGTAAGACAAGAAACCATGGTAAATCTCCAGGGATAACTGGTAAATTAGAATACAAGGCTTGCTCTGGTAAAAGAAAAGTCACATAATACTCTTAGGTAAAGATCTTTGCTATTCAATAACAATGTAATAATAACACTACTCTTCGTTGCTTATGTATTTTCCTGCTTCACAAAATATATTTGTTAGTGTGGCTTTCCCACACCTTTTAAGTTTGGTAGGTTATTTGGATGTTTAGTATCAGATGATGTTAATGACTGTACGTTATGATTCATCTCAGTTTGAATTACTGGTGTGTGGGATGAGTTTTCTCTGACTTCAGGCTCCTGCAGTCCTGAACTTAGTTTACAGTATGAAAACTCATGTACAGCTATGTAAAATTACAGGAAGATAAATACTGACGTTACATCTTGACTTTTTGTCAGGAAGGTAGCTGTGGGACGTGTCTGCAGGCAGAGGTCTTTCAGAAACCCAATGCACACTGTAGAAATTGGACAGTTCAAAACTGCAATCACTTTTCCTTTTCCTTTCCCTTTTGTTCTTTAATTTCTGCCAGTCTTCATTGTAATAATTGAATTTATGTAAAGGTCTTGCATGGATGTTGAAATACTTTTGACATTTTGTATTTCCAGAACAGTATGGAGGGAAAAAAAAAACCAAACAAAAACCCAAACCACAGAAGAAAAAATATGAAAGGCACATTAGGATACAAAGCCAAAAGCTAAGAGTAGTTAGAACTCAAGCATAATTAGATATGCCACATTTGAGATACAGGCTGACTGTTTAATGTTAGTTCAGAATGTTCTTCCTATTTATTTTGATAGTTTGGCATCTTCATTTTATATTTAACTTCATGGTGACCTGGCTTATAAAAAGAACAGTGACATCATCAGAGATTCATAGGAATCAGATAAAACCTGTTGTCTTCTGCATGTTATGTAAAGTGTTTAAGAGTGGTGGCACAACTCTGGTGCTTAATATTTTAAGTCCATTAATTGTTTAGGATAGGATTTTTTTTTTTGGGGGGGGAGGAAGTGAAACTCAACTCAGTGTTACAGAAAGCCAAATTTCAGGTGTCTCTACTTTAAAATGACTGCATAAAAGCAATATGAAGGTGCTACAAGAACAATGTACTTGAAAATATTTACTGTACACTGTTAATTGTTTGAGATGTTCAGTCACATAAACACAAATGGCATTAGTTACATTTCCCCCATATACTCTTGAAAATTTCATAGGCTCTTGAGAGCCAGAAGTACTTGCCCAGTCTTATCCTCAGAACAACAGAGAAGTACTTGAATTTATCATTCCATTTCCTTCCTTAGGAAGCTTGTCTGATATTTCTTCAGTCTGAGTTGCTATTTATCCTTTTAAACCAAGTGTTCAAGAAGCTACTTTTTCATTAATAATGAGTTCTAAAATCTGTTTTCATGGAGTAGTTGGCCCTTTAAAAATATAGTCGTCTTCTGTTTGAGAACACACAACCTTTAATAACATTGAAAATATTGTTTAGCATTTTAAATATCATTGTTAAAATATGCACACCGCATCAGATCAAGGACTTATGTGGCCTGCTGGATCTCTGAGATTGGTGTGGGGTGACTATGGGGAAGTCTGCAAGGACCAGGATACTGCTGTGATGCTCTCTGGTGCATATTCTCCAGTTTGCAGCAATATGTGGCCAGGGATTCTGAGAGTATTGGGTGCTGTCTTTGTGGGTGGCCTTTAGTGAGTTTTAATCTCGCTTGAAACGGTCTAATGACCTTTGAAATGTAAACTTATAATATGTGCAGTATTTGATCAAAACGAGGTTGGCGCTCTTTCACGTGTTTTGAGGAATACCTTCTTTTCTTTTGAATCTCTTGAAACCAGAAAGTTTTACTCATCCCCTTGCAGTAGCAAGTAACAATTACTCATTTTTTTACTTGCGGGAACCATCATGGTTTTAAAAAGTTTGCCACGTGAATTTCTGAGCTGTCGTTTCCACTCATCTTTTTAGCCACCTGTGGTTCCTGAAGGCCATTCTCTCTGCTAATATTTGTAATTCTCTCCTGCATCGATTCTATTTCTATCATGTCTCTTTGAGTTGCTTGGATCAAAATGATATGAGGTAATCAAAGTCCTGGCACAGTGATTGCATACAATGACATCATGGTAACCGTTTCTGGTGGGCTTTATTTTGAGGTTGTGGGTTTTGTTTTTTTTTTTTTAAAAAAACCTGTGAGGCCTTGGTTGCTTTTTGTCCCATGCTAAGCTGATGTTATATCACTGCTAAAGTAAATTTCTAATGGGTAATGATTCAAAGGTCATCATACACATCTCTATGCATTAATAGAAACTGTTTTTCATCTTTCATTTGATTTCTTCGTTAGTGTCTTGATGTCCTTCAGATCATTGCTATCAGCTTTTGTACTCAATGTGCAGACTTAGCTGCCTCTCTTTTCACCTTGTTTTCTAAATCACTTTTGAGTATATAAACTCTGTGAGGTCCCTGATCATGTATTCCCCTTAAACTGATTGCCTAGTCTTACCGTTAGTTTCTCCTCCTAATGAGGTGGCGACTCGCATGATGAACTTTATTCTTCTATGCAATGTAGCCTCCCTGAAACATTCTGAGGACCTTGTTGATAAGTGCCGTTTGGAAATCCACACTGACTAGATCAGTGGAGGAACCATTAGAACTGGTTCTCTCTTGCCTGTATATGTGTTTACATCTTCAAAGCAGCTGCAATAAATTCGTGAGGCACAATTTCACCTTCCAAAAGCTGTTAGTACTTTTTCTCTTTGATTGCATTCATGCTTAGGTCTGTGGTTTTATTTCATCTTCTTATTTCTGCTGGTTTGCCTGACATGAAGATTTTTTCTTTCTGACCTGAAGTTGCAGGATACTTGGCTGTAGCCCTTACAAGGAATTCAGCTTACTGTTTTCATTTTCTATTCCTTTGCTACAAGATGATAAGTGAGAGGTTACACTAATATAATTCAACAGTTGCATTCTTTGGCTTCTTAAGTGCTGTTGATGGAACACCATCTATTCCTGATGACTTGTATTAATTTTGTGTATTTGTTTGCTAGCTTGTTCCTCTAACACTTGAGACAGGATAAACACTTCCTCTTACAAAGGAGGTACCTGCTTAAACTCTTGTGTTATGAAAAATAGACAGAAAAAAGGCAAAGTATTTTTCTTGCCAAATTCTCTAAACAATTCTTACATACTCCCATCATTTTTTGATAGTCTCATGTAAACTGTCTGCTTGGGCTGAAAGTTTACCATTAAGTTTTATGTCTTTAATATACCAGAATTTACAATCTTGTCTATCTAATCATTTGGTCATGCTTGCACTTTTAAAAAAAGATACTTTCTTTGCTAATTATAATAGTCATCTTTACCTGCTGCTTTAATTAAGACCATGATATCTTTCCAGGTGGCATGGAATCCACTTCTCTTTTAAAACAGTTCCTCTTCTAGAAATTAATCATAGCTGTAGTGAATTTCTTTACTTTGTTGCTCCCAGAAGGAGATCAGATCTGAGTATATTATGCAGACTGCTATCAAGTGGTCCTCTAGCAGAACCTTTTTGATCTTAGTTCTGCAGACTGCTCATAATTAAGCCAAGAGTAGCTTTTCTCTTAAGCAGTAACTTCATGACGTCAGTAGCATCTGTTTATTTCCATCGCAATTCCCAGCATAATACTTACCCAAGTCTCCTGTTGTTTTGCCTTTCCACAGACTCTGATTTCCCTTAGTGCATTGCAGTCACAGCCAGACATTTTCTCGTGGATTGGTAGTATGAATGTAAGAATATCCTTTCCCACTTAAACCTTAGATGTCAGTCCATTGGGGTTTTATATTAATCATTGCTGCAAGTAACCTTGCTTGCTTCACCTCCAGCAGCAGTCCTCTGTGGGTTTGATGTGGCCTATTCTGTTTCATGTCATGTGGGTTCCTTTTACTTGTGCTGTGATCTGTAAAGCTTGTGGAAGAAACCACTATCTTCCTGAAGGCACTCTCACACTCTTGCCCATCTACAGCAAAAGCTATTTAAAGCATTCCTAGAGATCTGTAGAAAATGACACTGTCCTGCTGTGGGATTCTGACATTACTTTGAAAGAAAACTGATCTGCTTATAACCTGCCTCGTCACAGATGCGTTAGGGGGAAAAGCCCCAGAGAGGTGCTAAATTTCGTTAGTAATCAGTTTTCAAATGGTTTATCTTGTGTACACATCTGGGTAGTCTTCAGTGGTTTTTTTTCCTGCTTCTTTCAAAAATACACAAATAAAAGTCCTCCTGTGGGGTAACTACCAGAATTTTCAAGTATTTTTAATACTCTATTACATTTTTTTACACCTGGAAGTGCATGCTCCGGGTGTATCTCCGAGATTGGGTGAGTTTAGAAGTTATTGCAAGTTGGGAGATCTTTTCTCCAAACTTGAAACAGAATAAAAGCTCCAAATTAAAGAGAAGTTGAGGTGGAAGAAGAATTAAACAGAGAAGAATAATTTGAGAGAAGATGGATGCACATAGGATTTCACAGGAAATACGGTGGACGTAGAAATTTGAGAATGGGACATAAAGGCTGTTTTGGAAATGGGGGTAAGTGTATCTTTTTAAAGAGGTAGAAACGCTACATTGCAGGGAAGGAGGAAAATAGGTGAGAAGTAGTTGTTAAGATTTTGGAAACACCGATCACTTACATCCTTAAAGTCTTTTCAAGATACAGAAGCAGGAGATTCTTACTCTTAGTGAAGGAGGTTCTACCAAGCAGAAAATGAGTCGAGGCGATTTTGCATTTTTTTAAAACGGTGCAGTGTTTTAGGTGAGAGAAGACCCTCCCTTTGGAACAATTTTTTCATCTTTGTAATTTTAATAACGTTAGATAGTTTTAAAGTGGAAGAAAAATGCTTCCAGAAATCAGGTTTCTAAATGCCATGCTTGATTTTCAAGTATGTGAGTGTAGCAGTGCCACACGGGTTCTACTGGAAATCCCCCTCTTCTCTGCCTCTTAATTATTCAGTGCTTAATTGGTATTATAGCTGCTACTGGGCCAATCTACATGCAAATAGCAGAAGGTATAATTAGAATGGCTGTAACCCTTCTGTTAGAGGGTGGGAATCGTGGTACAAATGGAGAAGAGAGTTTGTAAAAGTGAAAAAGAAATTAAGATAAATTTGTAATTGAATAAAAGCTCTTTGTTCATAGAAAAGGTGATTATTGAGCTTACTACAGAAGGATATTGGAACTACTTTAATGTGTGAAATGACACATAAATTGGTGAATATTCCTTCTATAAATCCCAGCTTTTCTTCTGGCCATTTCAAACCCAGAATTAATTGCATATTATTTATGTGGCTTGTTCTTGAACTTGGCCCATTTTTTTTGTGGAAAGTTAAAAGCTTTTTTTTTTTTTTTCTTGTTCTGCCTAATAGAAAGCAGTAACATTTTCTTCCATCATTCCTCAATATTCATGACAATGCATTTAGCTTAATTACAATTCCATACAGTTACTGGAATTATAATTTCAGGTGGTTTTTTTGTTTGTTTTGTTTTTGTCTTTTCACAGAATGTGAATGAAGAATGATGCAATATTAATGCTTTCCATGTACAGCTCCACAAGGATCTTCTGGAAGGAGTTACAGTGAGGTACAGGGAGAGTAATTTTTCCTCCGGTACTATGTGGTGAAGCAGAGAAGCTGAAATTGTCTACTTCTGTACAGGCCAAGGACTTAAAATGTTTGTTGTTTTGTGAGCAGAAGCAGTTCTGGAGTGAATTGAACTTCTGAAAATGCGGCCATGGACTGGCTCCTGGCGTTGGATTATGCTCATCCTCTTTGCTTGGGGAACTTTGCTTTTTTATATTGGTGGACACCTGGTACGAGACAGTGAGCACCCAGACCACTCTAGTCGTGAGTTATCCAAGATACTTGCCAAACTTGAACGGTTAAAGCAGCAAAATGAAGACTTAAGACGGATGGCAGAGTCTCTCAGGTAGAGTCTAAAACTACAGCTTTCCAGAGAATGGCTCAAATATGAAATGCCAGAAAAGAAATTCCAAGAGTTCTTTGAGGTTTGGATTTGGGTTTTGATGGTTTGGAGTGTTTTTAGTAAAATGCTTAACAATTAAAAGGATAAGTGTTTTAACTGGTGCTGTAACTAACTGAGAATGCATTGCACAACCTTTAATATACGTTTAGCTTTGTCCTGATGTAGTAGTTATTTAACAGTCATTCTGTAGTGGTGTCCTAGTGTTATTGCCACAGTAACAAGAGTTCTGTAGGTGATAACTCCTCAGTGCAAACCAATGATAACTGCCAGTGACTTGTCTATATGTCTCTATGCAGAAACATCACCGTCACCTCATGAAACCTGAAAGTGCTGATGGATCATGGGAACAAATGCAGATATGTTGTAGGAAGACAGAGAAGAGCAAAGCTCAGTACTAGAATTTGCAGAATGTGGGAGAATGGTGTTTATTTCTAAAACCTCCCAAGTGGGCTGAATTCACTGGTGATCTCTCACAGCAACACACTCACAAGGACCAGGACGTGTGCTGCAGAGTTGTGGCTGGGATCAATTGTGTGGAACACGGACAGTAAGGGGCACTGGCAGTTACCTCTTCATCATGTCTCTTGGATGGTTCTTGCATGGCAAGGATTGGTTTTGGACTTTTCCTTTTAATATCCTTCATGAGCAGATTCTCTTTTGGATTGTCTTCCTTGCTATTTTGCTTCATAAACCGTAGGAAGAATGAGAGAATTGCACAAATCTCTTTGTTTTCCTTAACGGGGTGTTTTATGGTTTTAGTCCTTTTCTTAGTCATAGAATCAGTCAGGGTTGGAAGGGACAACAAAGATCATCTAGTTCCAACCCCCTTGCCATGGGCAGGGACACCCTACTCTAGATCAGGCTGGCCAGAGCCTCAGCCCTGGCCTTAAAACACTTCCAGGGATGGGGCCTCAACCACCTCCCTGGGCAACCCATTCCAGGGTCTTAGCGCTTTCATGCTGAAGAACTTCCTCCTCACGTTCAGTATGAATCTCCCCACCTCCAGCTTTACTCCATTCCCTCTAGACCTGTCACTACCTGATACCTTAAAAAGCCCCTCCCTAGCTTTTTTGTAGGCCCCCTTCAGATACTGGAAAGCCACAATAAGGTCACCTCAGAGTCTCCTCTTCTCCAGACTGAACAGCCTCAACTCTTTCAGTCTGTCTTCATAGGAGAGGTGCTCCAGCCCTCTGATCATCCTTGTGGCCAGGATGCCATTGATACCTAATCTTTAAGTCAGTTCATGGAATGAAAACTTCATTCAAATTAAGTCAGACATATGGACTTTTTAACAGTGAAATGTATTCATTTCCACTGAAGCCTGTTCTGATGTTTCTTCTGGTGCCTCCTCTCTCTTTCATGCACAGCCAGGGCTATTTGATCCGGTAGTCTGGGTATAATTCCCTGCTTGACTGCAGTGTCTTGCCATGACACACTGTTCCTGCTTCCTGGAGTGCACTGTCAATATGGCTACATGCTCGTGAGCCTTCTTTGCTGAGAAAAACAAATGTTTGAGTTCTGAATTTGTGAGACCTGGAGAAATACCTCTGCATTTGCAAGGTGCTGTAGGAAAGTGGGGGGAGATGATGACCCCATTGCCCTCTACACTAAGCAGAGATAACTTCACTTTGAGTAATATGGCCATCAGTGGCTGAGTGGGCTGCAGCTTTCTAAGCTCAGTTTATTCATACAAGATAATAGCAGCATTGGCAGAAAGCTTAATATATTGTTGTTGACCAAATGGTGTAATCTAGAGTGTGCTGCTGCAGAGAAACTTAGACACAAGCATGCTGAGTTTTCCATGAGATCACTGCTGCTATGAACGTACATTAAAGAAACAAAACACTGCTGAGCTTCAGAAATTGGAGTCTGACAGAAAAGATTCCTTTTTCTCCAGCTCCTGTCTTAAAGACAAGACTTTTTTCTAGGCTTTTCTGATCAAAGACGGAAATGCTGAATATGATTTAATTGCTGGAAGTTTTGGGTTTGTACTGAAAACTCTAATTACTGATCCTGGCAGCGAAATCTGGGTGGTTAAGATGACAGTCTTTACATCAACGTAGCTCTTAAACATTAAAGCTGTGGCCAAGATGAATTTTGCTTCACTGAGGTAAAAAACTTGGTTTTGCTGCCCTTCTCCACTAAGGGTCTGTATCTAGAGAACTAGAGGGGGTTTTATTCCAACAGAAAAAAGCCCACTTTTTTGCAGTGAAGATACAGAATATATTCTAGCACACAACAGGGTGAAGCCAGTGCATGAATTTAAGCATATGTCAGTATTACCTCTAAGGTTACTTTGAGAGGAGTTTAAGCAAGAGGAGAGTGCCTGTCTGGGAAATCATAACAAAAGGCAGGCATTGGATTAACTGTGCTACTTAAAGTATTTTCACATATTTACCTAAAACTTTCAGATGGTAAAAACCTCCAAGTCAGCAAACTTTATTTTGGTGGACTAAGAAGCTTTGAATGGTAGGAAATTGTCTAGCTGTGCCTTAAATAATAGGTAGTTTGGGCAGAGAGGGAGGGAAAAAAACAGTGTGGTTATGAGATTTAAGTAGATTAATAGAAGTACAGGTGGTTTTGAAAAGTTCCATTTTTGCAGTTAGAGAAAACTGGGATTTTTGTCTTTAATTGCACTGAGACCCTAGTTATATGGTAAAATATATTTCAGTACAACACTTTTCAGCGGCCTAGCATTGCCCACCAGAAAGGGTTCTTGTGACATCTGTGACTTCATTTGCAGGTGGTCAAAGAGTCAGCCCTCTGGGATGGGTGCAAATGGGAGCTGTGCTGTGCTTAGTTCCACCCAGCCATCCATGAATGCCAGGTTTACAGCCTTTTCTCTCCAAGATCGGGCTGCTCTTTTCCAACTAACTCCTGTAGCAGCTCCTCTTCCCCAAAGACAAGAAGAAAACCAGACCTTATGTGCATGCAAAATCAGCCATTCAAAAACAGAGCCATGTTGTGTCTGTGACAAAGCTTTGTAACATCTTGCCTAGCCCTTTTTTGCTGCATGATACTTAAATCATATTTGATCTTGGAATTGCTCCCCTAGTTGCTTCTTTTCACACAGGGTATTTGAGAAGTAGAATTAAGGTTTTAGGGCAGAAAGAGGTTTTGTTTTGATCCTGTGGTTTGCTGTCTGTCTTTCCCTCCCCCCCAGCCCTTTTTTCCCTGTTGTTTGATTTTGTTTTTATCTTTTCCCCCCAACATCTGTACGTTTCCTTTAACAGGCTTCATCATGTCCTCCTGACTTCTTAATATTTGTACTTTATTACCCATATTGGTTAGGAATAGTTTATATTTCATAAGGATTTTTGGTGAGGTTATTGTGAGATAGCTTTTAGGACATCTTTTTCAAAATTGCCTGAAATAAAAATACTCCTTTAGGAACTAAGTACACTTTCGTGGTGCTCTCCTGATGACTGGAAATGACTTCAGGCACCACTTGTTTTTTACAGTGCATTTGAAAAGCTTTGGGTGAGAAGTTACTGTAGCTTTTTCTTTTTCCATTATGATGCTTTGTAAAACCTTCCTTCTGGGCTATAAAAGAGGGGCGCAGATGTGTATTAGTGATGCAGAAGATAAATGGAATTAAAGGTGTTTTGTATTGTCTGAGTTCTCGAAATTATGTGTATGAATATTGTGGCATAATGAGATTTTGGAGAGTTAACCACAGTCCTTCTGTGTTTATGAACAATATTGTGAGAGCAAATCTGGGCTGATTTTAGAAGCAGCCTAGATCCCATTAGTGCAAAACAGTAATAAACTCAAGCTTTTTATAGATTGTTATTTTACTGTTCTATATCCAGTAGAATTAGAAAAGCCCTTTCAAGAACACTTCTTACAGATGATGTAGGTCTTGCAGCCAAAAGGGAAATCTTTACTACGTGTTTTTTTGAAGGGAAACTCAATAGGGAGCAATACTTGAAGTGATACATTATGTTTCATTGTTTGCCAGTAATGTAGTTTTACCTGAAACTTTCATGTTCTAGTGGGATCGCCGTATGGCTGCTAAAGGCTGTCACCGTTGCATCAAGATGATGCAAGGCTTTTATGAAGAGAGCTTAAAATTACTGGTTTTCTGAGGCGGAAACTGAAGAAGTTGTTTGTGTGCCTTCAGCTGGGTCCTAGATTTCTGTTTTTGCAGTATGTGGATGGTTGATGGTATTTCCTGTGCTGTTTTGTGTCCTGCTGGGTGATAGCCAAACCTTTATCTTTTATGGTGTATTAGTGGTACCTTCTCCTGGAAGACATGCCTGGTAGTATAGGTCCAGCAGTGTCAGAGCTCTCTTAGTGAAAATAGAGAATCTTGTTCAATGTGCTCATATTGTCTTCACATCACATGTACATCATGTTCTGTATACATTTGACTTCCTGGAGCCTGTTAAATACGACACTTGGGAGAACCTGCAATTGTTTAAGTAACTGCAACAACTCGTTTCTTAATCTGAACAGGATCATCTGTTATAAAGTAGAACAGAAGTGGAAAAGGGCAAAATTCAATCAAACAAATAAAACCAAATCCCCCCAGCATTTCGAGACATCATTCTCATAGTTCTGAGTGTAGCTTCAGAAAGAAGAGGCAAAATTTCAGTTTTGAAAGAACACTGTGATTGCTTTACCAGCTTCAGCTGCAGCTATGTTATAGGATCCAAACTCAGGACAGGTTAATCAGAAATAAACCTATTAAAGTACTTCTGTCAGTTACTCTGGGCAGTTGTTTGTCTCAGTAAACCTGTAGTAAACATTGAAAGGGGCACGGATACAAGAACAGCTTTGGTTGATAGAAAACTAAATATTGTTTTGAAGTACTGTTGTCTATTACTTGGATTTAAAGTGCTTGAGCTTTGAAGCTGAGGGTACTGCAGGCCACTGCACGAGGAAGGAAAATTGTTGAGCTCCGTGGTGTGTACCTTTGTGCTTTCCATTGGGCTTTGTGCAGTTCTGAATCAGGGAAAGGAACACATCTTCAGGGCATGTACATCAGCACTGGTCAGGGCTGTGCTGGTTGAAATCGGTGAGGGATGCTGCTCGCTCTTCATTTCCAGGTAATGCTGAGTGTTTTCTTTCAGTTATATTTACTGAGGAGGTTTTATCTTGGAAGGGTGACAACTTCATTACTTTTGTGCGTGTTAGTGGTCATTAATAATTAAACATAATTTTCTTCATGGGAAGAAGAAAAAAGTGAAAGAAGAAAAGCTAATCATAATGAGGCTTTGGTCAGTTATCAGCCATCCAGCTCCACACAAAGAATTCAGGAAGATAGAAATGAAAAGCAGAAATACTTGAGTGTGAACTTGTGAAACATGATGTTTCTAATTTTGCTGATAAATTAGTGTAAGTTTTTATATACCTTAGAAACAGGAAAAGGTTAGAATAGTTTTTATAATTTACTTGTTTTAGAATTTTTCACAACTATTCTACATGGTATAGCAGTTCTTCCAGCTAAACTGAATGTCCCTCCATTTAATTTTAGAGTAGTTGTTTTTGCCTTCAGAGATTTAGATTAGAGAACACTAATTTGCCGTTGCCTCTCTGTTTCCTGGAGGTGGTGAGGTGGCCTTCATGAAATGGATGATATACACAGAGTTATTTTTTCTGTCTTTAAGTTCAAATGAATTGATAAATGAGGGACAGAGCAGAAATGAGTTATATCTATAACATAATTTTGTTGATGTTTAGAGTTTATGTCAATACAGGTATTACTGTGTAATTCATTATGGAAAAGATAATCTGTGCATACTGCAGAACAGTAGGAAACAGAAAGTACACCTTGTAAGTATTGAGAAAAA
Organism: Ramphastos sulfuratus; assembly: GCA_013399055.1. Classification (NCBI taxonomy): domain Eukaryota; kingdom Metazoa; phylum Chordata; class Aves; order Piciformes; family Ramphastidae; genus Ramphastos; species Ramphastos sulfuratus. Next base: position 19,527 of record WBNM01006653.1, on the reverse strand, counting down.
TAATTCAAACAAACCACTATTTGGTATGTTATTGTGGCTGCCCACGTAAGTGGATTATAATTTCACTTATTTTGTATTTATAACCTAATTCACAATGTTGTCATGGCAATAAGTTAATGCTATTCTGTGCTAGACTGATGTATTCTTTTATTGTCAAGTAGAATCATTATAGTCACGAGTCACTTTAGACTCACTTCTCAAATTTTGTCAGGACATACATTAGTAAGAGAAGTTGTGTAAATGTTTTTTAATAGGAATTCTTATTCATAAGTATGCATTATTCCTAGGGTATCCTGCACTAGACGTTACCTACATAGATGATGCCAGGAGTAGAGATAAGGATTTTAATTCCAACTCTTTCCCTGAAATGTTGCCTTATCTCCAACTCAGTCCATGTACTTGTAGAGTGCAGTAACGAGCAAGCTGTGCTGGTTGCAGAGGAGAACCTTTTCCTTAATTTTGAGACTGGATGAAAGTGAGGAAGACAGCAGTTCCAAGTCTGATGAGGTAATAGCTGTAGAGACAAAACTGCAAAAAGTTATTTCAGTTTTAACCTAAAATGATGTAATTTTTGAAAGTCTGAGCACCTAGCTTAGGAGAATGCCCCCTCCTCCATTTCAGCTCCGTTTAATAACCTAAATATAGTGAAGGTTTTCATTGCAGTATGCCAAAGCTGAATGCTAATGGCATGTACTTTCCTTCTAAAAATCTTTATCATATCAAGTGGTCAGAATTATTGTGGTTCTTCCTATGATTTACAATCATCCTTCTGTAGGACCATGTAACTGCTCCTTTTAACAGACTGCCTGCTACCTGAATGTTTCTCCTGGTAGTGTTTTGTATTCTTTTTGCTCTTCACAAATTCTACCACTAGGGAACATCACTTGTACAAGATCAGCCATTTTTCCTGGTAATTTTGTGTTTAGTTTGTCTGTCACAATCCACACCATGGAAGGAGGATACCGAGAGAGTGCCCATGTTTAAGATCAGAATGTTTTCCTTGGTTCTGTCATGCTTGTGATACCAAGTTGGCAGACAATAAATTTGTTTCAACCTTTGTTTTAAACTAGTGCAGAGCTTAAATGTGTTACAATACGCTTTTTAAAGGTCTGCTTGTATGGTCTTGTACATGGCAGTACCATACTTGATCTCAGTATGAGATCATACTATATATTTTTGGTAGAATCAAAATCACAAATGGGTTGTCCATACAGAGGGAGGATATTTAGGGAGTACCCATGCTTAGGATTGTAATATTTTCTTCAGTTTTGTCATACTTGCTCCTTTGGTGCATAAAAAAGTAGAGGCATGAGCGGTTATTGGTAGTTGTTTTTATATTTACCATGATAGCAATAACTTACTGTCTTTCATTTGCTTTCAGATAGGAAGCTTTAAGAATGCAGAATTTTTGTGTATATTTCTGTCAGGCTGTGTAGCTTCCTCTTCCATCTCTCCACCTCTGAAAAGAGGGCTTAAATACTGTCCTTCCTCTGATACACTTTTCTGGTGCTTGTAGTCAGTATTTATTTCCTTCAGATGTTCCAGTGAAAATGAACTGTTCATCAGTTCCTAAATTTTTATTGGTATTTAATTATCCAGATCTGAGAGACAGTAAAATTAATGTAGAGCTAAAGTAAAATAGGCTGTTTAGAATGCTGTCATTTCTGGGCCAGGGTGAAGATACTGCCTCTAACCACTGTTTTCTCTATGCCGGAGGCATCTTTCACCTGGCAGGGGATCTTCCCCTGTGGTGCCTTGTAACTTGCAGCGTGTGTGTGTGAAGAGAATATCCCTTTATTGTTATGCTCCTATTCCATTGCTAATGAAGAGTTCTGTATTCTTTAGGGTTCTCCAGACTTTTTATTACACATCTGCTTCCTCTTTTTTTTTGCTTCTCAGGGTAAGCTCTTACAAAAGTCTCATAAAAGATGGAATTATTTTTAACCCTTGAATCCACCAGAAGTGTCATTTCTGTAGAGGTGAAAAGGGATTTTTCATTGGTGAGGCAAACAGAAGACAGTATCTAATTTCTGTACTTTTTAATCATTTCTGTTTATTAATATGTGGAGTCCAGTTGAGATGATGAGCAAACCCTCAGTAATACCTCCAGGGTTGATTTCTGACTCCTAGTTTTCAGGATACGTATTTCCATACTTTGCATGTAACAGGGATTTCACAACTGGGCGCTGCAGTTGCTGGCATTGTTTTAGGTGACCAGCAATTTAGGATACCAGAGTTATCATTAAAAAAACTTCAAGCTAGGATCTTGTTCTGAGTCCAGAAAATACACTGAAGTCATCTTGTGCCCATATGTAGGAAGACTTGTATCAATAGTGGACTTCCAGTGATGGAGCTCTGGTCCTCTAAGAATACATGGTGAACATTCAAGACCAGAATGTATTCCACGTGTGAATATAATACATAGCCAGAATGGGAGTCTCATGAAGGCACATCCCTGACTGAGGTTTGCTTGTGTGCCAGTCAGTCCAACAAATGGCCTGTGTTTAGCTGCTGCAAATACTACTGTCACCAGCAGTGTCTCGGACTGGTCTTCCCAGTGAGTGGGACTCTTGAAACAGCCCAGTTTAACACCAGCCAGACTGAACTTGTGTGATGCAGCTTTGTTGCATGCTGTTTTTTCTCCTATGAGACTGAGGTTTTAAATCTTTGTTTCTGTTGATATGCTTGATTTGGTTTTAGTTGTAAGAAAAGGCCAAGAAGGCTTCTCCGCACAACAACATGGAATAAAAATGAGTGAAGAGCTGAATTGGTAATGCAAGTAATTGATCAAATGATGGTTATATTTGTAGATCATATATTTTCTTTTTTTTTTTTTTTTTTTTTTTAATGTTCTAGGATACCAGATGGTCCTATTGACCAGGGACCAGCTGCAGGAAAGGTACATGCTTTAGAGGAGCAACTTTTAAAGGCCAAAGAACAGATAGAAAACTATAAGAAGCGGACAGGACATGGTTGGTAGATAAGTTTTCTTTTACTTCTAAAACAAGTTTTGTTGTTCCCTATCACAAATGTCTTGGTTTCTTAGCAGCTACAGGTGCTGATGATTTTGTCATTTATTTATTTATTTTAATAGGAGGCCTCGGAAAAGACCATGAAATATTGAGGAGGAGGATTGAAAATGGGGCTAAGGAACTTTGGTTTTTCCTCCAGAGTGAACTGAAGAAGTTGAAAAGTCTAGAAGGAAGTGAACTGCAAAGACGTGTTGATGAATTTCTGTCTGATCTGGGTCATCAGGAAAGGTACTCATATTAGTTAATTTTAAGTATAAACTGTAGGGGTTATGGATTGATTTGAGTAAATTACTGATATACTACTTAAGAGTCTCATAGGGTAAATTATTCTGTGGGGTAAAATACCATGTCTGAGGCGTGAATGTAAAATTACTACTCATATTTCATGGGACGTAAAGCATATATCTATCAGTCTTATGTCACTACAACTTAGAGTATCAGCCTTGACAAATCTTCTTTCTTTTTTTTATGAGAAGACGTGGCTCCTGGGTGCCAGTTGTTGCTTTTCAGCTACATCTGTATCTGTGTGTATGTCCATGTTTGTACATTAAAAACGTTAAAAGAACTTTAGAAGTTCACTTAATGTATCTCATTGTGCCTTTCATAAATACTAGGATATAAGTTACATTGACTGTTGGGATGTTGTGTAAGTGGAATTCCTTAATTTGGGGACTGACTGTCACTCCAAAAAGTCACTACTTTTGTAATCAGAATTTAACAGAATATTTCAGACAGAAATTACATTCATTATGATGTTGTTCAGAGACGTGTTGGAAGTGCATTTTCAGTTGCTGTTGATCCGTTGGCCTCCTCACTGTTGAAATTCCTTTTGTATTGCACCAAAATACTCTGTATGAGTTTCGTTCATGCTGAACAGAAATAATCCAGGAGGTATTAAACATTCAGTAAAATCTGTCTGTAAACTTATTCTACTTATAACTCTGTTCCCAACAAGATTGCAATGGCAGTTTGTCTCATTAGTAAACAGCTGTTAAGAAAATAGTTGAATTAACTAAATGTACTACCTTCAACAATTACCTCTTTCTGACAAAAGCTGAGGTCTGCATGTGTGAACATCAGGAGTAAATGAAACTAATGCTGTAGTAAAAGGAAAAAAAACAGAATTTTCAGTCCTTTGGAAACAAGGCAAACACTACTTAAAACATATAGTTTAAAAGTAATATGAATTTAATATTAATGTGGGCAAATAATATAGTCAATTAAATTCTGTAATTTCATATCCCACTATTTTATAACCCAGTTTCTCAGATTGATGTGGTTTAAAGTGAGAAGGGACTATTCAATTATTGAAAGCTATTATCTTTTTTAAAGAAGCCATTAGATTTCATCCAATTATTTCTCTGCTGAGTGTGATTATGGATGTTGACTGACATGACAGTAGTGCTTGGCCAAGGCAGAATTTTCAAAAAGTCTTGAGATCTTGAGCTAGGCAGTCAAGTGACAGAGAAGCTGCCACTTCCCTGGACCACTGTTTTTAGTAGTTACCACCACTCAGAAATACTTGTTCTCCAGAGAAGTTACTTCCATTTTGCTCTCTTGGACTTCAGGTTATGGATTCCTGATGTACCTTTTAAACTCCCTGTGCCAAAACTGGAGTAAGTAGTCTAATACCAGAATTGCTGATGTCTGTCATGAAAATAAACACACTTGTGTACACATTCCTACTCTGTATAGCCAGGATCACATCAGGCAGCAGCCACAGTGGCACCTTGGATAATGTTGTGTGTATGGTGCCACAGGTTTTGGTGTCCCTGTCTCCCAGGATGAAGCTGTATCTTCACAGCTCTCCCTGCTTCAGAATGAGATGAAACCCATGCTAGAATTGCACACTCTTTTGCTTTGAATAATAAAAGTCTATGTTGTACGCCTCTGGGAGTTACAAGATAGTCTCATAGAATGATAGGGGTTGGAAGTGACATCTTGAATCCAACACTCTTGCCAAAGCAGGATCATCTAGGGCAGGTCACACAGAAATGCTCTAGAGAAGGAGACTCCACAGCCTCTCCGAGCAACCTATTCTAATGCTCCTTCACTCTTACAACAAAGATGATTTTCTTCATGTTGATGAATACCACTGTGGAAGTCTGAAACCACTGTGGTATTGGAAGGAGTTTGTATATGATGCTGGAAATCACAGCTGCTCTTCTTACTGTCTTTACTTAAAATTTTCATTGTTGCATAAAAGTACCCTCACAGTGGTTTTCAGAATGTTTCGAATGTCCTGGAGTCTGTTGTGTCTTGGCAGTAGATCTGTGTAGATCTGCCTGTGTGGTGAAGTCTCCAAAGAAGACTGAATTAGTTTCAGCTAAATCAAACAGCCAGGAACAAGATTTTATTAATATAAAGCACAGAGTGGGTGTGGTGTTTGTTTTTGTTTTTGTGGGTTTTTTGGGGTCGTTTTTACAAATAGAAATGCAAAGAGATTGTATAACAGAAAACAGATGCAAAAATGTTTCTACAATATTGTGCTTTTGTCCTTGGTGTATTTAAAGCCTTGGCTTTGTGTTGTAGAATGCTGCTTTTCTTCCTGTAGTCCTGAGAAGGTTTGTTCTTTCACCTTGATGTCATGCTGTTCTTTCCCTTTAATCTTGCGGGCTAGCTGTGAGTTGGAGCAAAACTCCCACCTCCTTGCATACACATGCTTTGGCCCCTGACAAACTGCTATATCCAGGGTGCTCTTTTTTCCTTGGGATGCACAGGACCTTCCCAGGGAAGGTCCCTCTACAGAGTCCATCTAACCTCTTCTCCTGGAGAGAAAATAACAGAAGTTGAGAGTGAGCAGATCAGATGTTCTTTTTCACTCTGAGAATCACAGTTTCTTGGTGTGTTTTGTTGTGGGTTTTTTGCTATAGTTTTTGTTTGGTGTTGGTTTTTGTTTTTTTTTTTTTTTTTTGGGTTTGGTTTTTTGTTGTCTGTAAAGGGCTTTAGGTTGCCAAATAGCCTTTTTTAAGAAAACAAAAGGGCATTACTTATGTATCTTAGGTAAATGGAATATTGCATGTGAAGCTGATATTACTCTTTTATATATATATACACACACACATAAACAGTTTTTATATTTTAATATATACTATAATCTAATATTTGAATGAGAAAGATTAGTGCTAATTATAAATACTTAAAGAAATTTGTGATGCCCTCATGGGAAAGCAGACAAAGGGGTGAGTGGCAATCGAATGATGATAGCTATGAGAGGAAAATTGTAATGTTTATTTTTGGTTGGTTGTGAGGAAAGCTTGTTGTGTTGCTTTTAAGGAGATGATAAACCTAAAAGACAGTTTCTGTGCCTCTGGATAAGTAGAATTAAAAGCTTCCCCCCCCCCCCCCCCTCTCTACNCCCCCCCCCCCCCCCCAGTCTTAGTGCTGATATGATAGCACTTCTCTTGTTGGATGCCTTAGTCACTCTTTTTTGGCTGTGTCTTAGGGGTTGTGCTGATTTTCTCTGAGAATGACAGGTGTTTGTCAGGTACTCTCACTACTGATTCTATTTAAAAAAAGTGTGACCCAACACAGTTTCCTGCATTGTGGAATATGGAATTGTATTCTTGTAGCTGCCATAGGGAAGAAGGTTGTTGAGAGAAGCTTAATTTTAACAGAACAGCTCGGTCCCCTAGTGGTCACAGTTGTTTCCTATGTAGGTATTATGTTGTTTGCCGAGTGGGTGTGTCTGAAGTAGTGTCAGTCCTCTCCTCCTGTCCTGAGGGCTTTTGCGGTAGCTGGCCAAGGTTTGGTGCTTAGTGTTCAGACATATTTTCATAATATTTCCTTTGGATTTGGTGGAGTGAACAGCAATTTTTGTTTTCTTTGAATTTGTTTTTTGTCTGTTAATGTAAAGTTTCTATGAGGTTTAAATGTAATTTAGACATATGGCTGGAATCAGTGTCTAGACTGATCTTCAAAAATGTGTTAAAAATGCCTGCCCTCCCCCATTTATTTGTGACAATCAAATGCATATTAAACTTATAGCCAGATTCTGTACTCCCATCTGCTTTTCAGGAGCAAAGCACTTTTCAGTGCAGCTCCAAGATCTAATTTATGATATGAAACAAATATAACAACCACATATTGCTGGTTAGTAACAAAATGAAAGATCAGGTTTCATGTACTAAATATCTGCAGTGCTGCTGTCAGAAGTTCTTTCTGCCATTTCATCACCTGCAGTAGCCTCCAGTACTCCTCTGAGGGCTCATCTCCTGGCTGTGTTTTGCTGTCTCGGGCTCCTGGATCACTGGCTCATCTACTCCTTAGCTCTCACATGGAGCTTGATTCTGGTCTTTGCTACTAATTAGTCCATGTTACTCCTAAATCTGTATTAATAAACCATTTTGGTTTGTCACATTCAAGAGAACCTAGCAGATGGAAGCCTGAAAAATGCACATTTCCCGGCAGCAGCGACCACAGATAGGTCTGTGTGACTGATACATATAATATACCCTGATATAATACACCCTATTATAATTTCCATGATTTTTTTCAGTTCCTGGTTTACTGCAGTTTTATAAGTGTCTTTTGGGTTTTTTGGTTTTGTTTTTTTTTAACAAAACTGTTGTGAAAACTGCAAAATCTTGCAGGAGTTCATAAAATCCTCCACCCATTATTTGATAATTGTATGGTTTGTAGTGAGCAAAGCTGCCACTTTCTAACGTGTTGAGTCACTGAGGCTGTGCAAGGGCTCTCTTCTCATTCTTCTTAACTAAAAAATAATGGAAAATTATATTTAGTTTATAAGGATTATTATCATGGAATGGTCTGGGTTGGAAGGGACCTCCAAAGCTCATCTAGTCCAACTCCCTCTGCAGTCATCAGGAGTGTCCTCAACTAGATCAGGTTGTTCAGAGTCCTGTCGATCCTCAGCTTGAATATCTCTGGGAATGGGGCCTCAACCACTTCTCTGGCCAATGTGTTCTGCTGTTCCACTACCTCATTACCTTTGCTTTGTCACAGGATCACAGAATGTCAGGGGCTGGAAAGGACCTTGAAAGATCATCAGGATCACCTAGATCAGATCACGCAGGAATGCACCCAGGCAGGTTTTGAGTATCTCCAGAGAGGGAGAATCCACAACCATTCTGGGCAGCCTATTTCAGGGTTTTGTCACCCTCGCAAGGAAAAAGAATCCTCCTCATGTTTCCACGAAACTTCCTATGCCTCAGCTTCCACCAGTACCCCTTGTGCTGTCATTGGGCATCACTGAGCAGAGCCTGGCTCCATGCTCTTGGTAGTCACCCTGCACATCCTTATAACCATGAATGAGGTCACCCCTCAGGCTCCTCTGCTCCAAGCACCACAGCCCCAACTCCCTCCTAACTGAGCTGTTCCACTCCCTTCGTCATCTTTGTGGCTCTGTGCTGGACTCTCTCAAGCAGTTCTGTGTCCTTCTTGAACTGGGAGGCCCAGACCTGCACATGGTCACTGTGGTCAGTAACATAAACCCCAAAATTTGGACAAAAATTTTTAATAGGAAAACAAACAAACAGAAACAAATGCACACAAACTCAAACAATTGAACTGCTAGGAGTGAGTTTGTTTTCGTTTTTTTTTTTTTAATTTTTTAAATTTATTTGTAGGCTTTGCATTTTCATTTGTTTTGTGCCAACACAGAACAGGAATGTATTTCTATAAAATGAGAGGAGAGTGTATTGATGACTTCCATCAGAAGAAGAGGTAAGACTTTTATAGTGTCAGTGAAAGCATTTGAAAATGGCTTAGTGTGCCTGTGGCTGGACAGCTGCTTTACAGAAGGGCTTTTTAAATTTTGTTTCTAATGTTTAGACCTGAGTTTTGTGACCTTGCTTTAAACATACGACAGGGTTGCATCCTGAATAAGAGGAATGGTACCTTTTAAACTCCCCCTAAAACGCAAGGGTGCGGTTTTGCGCTGCGCAGAGCAGGGCTTGTGCGTACCGTGTTGTGGCGGGCTGCTGCGAGAAGCTTCGAGCAGCTCCCCGGGCCTTAAGGCGGCGCCGCCGCTGCTGGCCGGCCTGCACCTTTGCTGCGGCGTGTTCGAGAGAGGAGAAACTGCTGGGCGGCTGCTGCCTTCGTGGTGGTTCTTCTGTCTTGGACAGCAGAGGGAGTGAGGCAGAGAGCGGATGGGGACACGGAGGTTAGCAGGGCAGCGTAGGGCACACGCCAGAGCAGCCCTTCCCCTTCAGCCCGGTGGCAACCCGGTGCCCAGGCAGGCGGCTGCGGCTGAAGGATGCTGTGAGAGGGATGTGCCTGTGCCGCCCAGGTGATGCAGTTGCTAAAATGGTGGTGATGTCCTTTAAATGAAATCGGTTCTGTTTCCCCAAGCCGAGCCTGTCTTTTGCCTCTGGCTATAAGGGGTGGCTGAGCCCTCTCTGCCCTTTGCCCAACATGGAACCCTTCGTTGTGTTTTCTCCTCCCCACCCCAACGGGGGCAGGAGTGAACCAGCTGCTGTGGGGTGTTTAGTGGTGGCTGGGTGGGCACTGCTAGCCTGGAATGCTGTCTATAAATCGGAAAAAAAATAAAAGCTACTTTAGGAGGAGAAGGCTCTATCCATTCAGCTGTTTGTGCAGAATCCATTGTATTAGATCCAGTGCATCATTAATTCTGTTCTGATTGTCCCTAAACTCTGCTTGTGTGTTATTCTTTCTTTAATAGTTACTCGAAAGTAGTTACCTCATGATACGTTAAATTGCTTATTTTTTCATTCAAAGCTGGAGTAGAGTGTTTCAAGCTCAGTTACCTTGTAAAAGAAAATCCAGTTTATATAGTTAGAGATTAGAACGTAAATATGATACTTGAAATCGATTGACAGAAGGTGAATGAGACTGCTGTTGGACATTTTGGGTGGTATGTTTAATACAGCAACAGTAGATAATAGAGTAACTTGTGTGTTGTCATTAGCCACTGGAATGAGAGTGTGAGAATGGAAAGATACAGATCCATAAATCCACTTTTTAGTGAGAAAGTTGTCCGATAGCTCTGTCCTGATTTGATTTATCAGCATAGCTATCTTTATCTCAATATTTGCTGCTTAAAGATTGTGTCATTGGAAATAGTTACTTACTAGAGGTATGTTACCTGCTTCTCTCTCACCTGCTAAGCTTGTTTACTAGGAATAGGGTTTTTTGGTTTTGTGTGGCTCCAATATTAACAGTTGTGGCTAGCAGCAGTGCCTTGTATTGCTTCACCATCGACAAGACCACTTCAAAGGTTGTTAGGAGAAATGCTGGTCCTCTGCTTGTGCTCTTTTGTGGCCTCCTAAGTTTCTCTGCCTTCATTCTCTTGCATCTCTTCCCAGTCATCAAACTGGTAGATTAGCAAGAATTTCAGTGAATTGCAACATCTGAAGTTCAGATGAGAGAATTAAGAGAAGTGGTTCAAACCTAAAACTTTGTCATTGTTACGGAGGAATGTTTTATCAGCTTTAAATATTCTCAATCTACAAAGCCAGCCCTGAAATTGCCGGTTCTGAGTTGGGCTACCTGTTACTTGTAAAGCAGTCATTAACCTTTTACAAATATTTTTAACAGTTTACCTCTAGTTTTGTATTTCTTGCCAAAATCTCTACAGAGTTTTAAATTATTTTTTCCTGAATGGTACTTCTTGGGCTGTTTTTCACAATTTTCACAACTGGGCCTAATTTTGGCAAATAAATGCCATATAGCATTTTCATTCTCATGTCAAGGTGTCTTTATCTTCTTCTTTGGCCACCAAAATGTGATAACCCAAGGAAGAGGATCTCTACAGGACTGGATAACCTTGATTTAATAGTTGATAGTTCCTCAGAATTCACAATGTGTAGCTTAAACTTGTAATGTGTCCCTTAGTCTGTTTGGGATTTTTATCTTTTCGACTACTAGTAGCATGCAGACTGTCTAAGCAAGCAGAACTTCCAGATCTTCCAGAGTCAGAAGTAGCTCCATGCCGTAGAAAAAAAAAATGTACTAAACTGTGATAAAATTCTGTAGTTCCTTTTAAGTAATAGACAGGTTACAGTTGTGTCTGTGCTAAAGACATTTATAGTATTGCAGTCTCTACAAACATAGTAAGGTGCTTGTAGGAGGCTAAATAAGTGCATTCTAACAGGAGCTACTGTAGGGAGTCACTTCATCTGTGGCCACTTGGAACTGTTCTTCAGTTTCTTTTAGCAGATGCCAGGAACAAATGCTTTCTAGCAGGTCTGAGAGGTTTTCTAATGCATCTGTAGTTTAATACTGTTGTTACTCATGGGTAAAATGGAGAATACAGTGTGATGGTTTGGTAGATACCCACCCCCACACACAATGAAATTACCCAGACTAGACTCAGCCGGCTGGAAGTTAAGTGAAGCTTTATATTCACAGCTTAGCGCAATAGACAAGCAGATATTTACAGCTATTTACAGAAATATACAAGTAATACAGAAACACAGTACCCCTCCCAGAAATCAGAGTGCCCAGGAGGGGCTCCCAAGCACCCTTCCACCTTCTTTCCACCCCTCTACCTTATCCTAGGGTCTGCCTTACATTCAGGGTGAGTTTGGAGGATCGGCAAGGGGGGTTAGAAGCAGTGATGAGTTGGGTTACACAGATCCAAGCAGAAGAGAAACACAGACTCCCAACAGACAGAGACACTGTCTTATCTATGTTTGTGTCCTTGCTTTTATACATCTCAACAAGCCTATGAGTGAAGTAGACATCAGCATTGTTTGCTTTTCACAGCCTATAATTTTTCTCCTTAAAATATTCCAATTATCCTCAAACCAGCACACACAGTCTTTCTTGGCTGCTGTTCAGATTATGAGGTAGGAAGTGGCACGAAGAAACTGCTTTTGAGGCTATAGTTGAGATCTTGCCTTTGATTTTTATCTAATTCTCCAGTTTAGGGAGATTGTTTCACTTGAAATAAGTGAAATGTTTTCTGTCATTTACAGGTCAATAATGACTGACTTGTACTACCTCAGTCAAACAGATGGAGCAGGAGATTGGCGAGAAAAAGAGGCCAAAGATCTAACAGATTTGGTACAGAGGAGAATAACTTACCTACAGGTAAGAGTAGAGCTATTGCATCAAGGTAAACTTTTTTTTATTTTTTTTATATCTGTGGCACTTGGCCATATACTTGTAATAGAATAATTACATTACAGTTTTAAGGGAATGTTTGTGTATGTATGAATCGTGTATGAAACCAATTAGAAAGTTTGTTTCAAACATTATTTTGTATGTATATGGGAGTAATAGTATTTCAAGCAAATCTTTGGGTTTAGGGGTTTTGTTTTTGTTGTTGATTGGTTTTGTTTGTTTGTGGGACTTTTTTTGGCATTTACTGGAAGAGTTTTACCCTGTTGTACACATCATCTTATCTTTGATCCTCACCCATGCTGAATTTTGCTTATGTACATGGGGAAGACAAGCTTTAATGCACAGACATGTGTACAGTCCACTAATAGCACTGAGTAACAAAGACCTCAGCTAATTCTGTGAAAATACTGCTTCAGTACTCAATGGTGTTTAAAGCATGCATGCGACTCTAGGATAAGCTGTGCAGTTCTAGTCCCTTAGTGTCAGAAAGGATACCAAGTGTAAAACTTGATGAGGAAAGTCACGTGGAGGATCAGATACCTGAACCTGGTATCTCTGAGAGTACAGATTAAACAGGTGAAGATTTCACTCTACTAAGAGAGTGAAGAAAGGGATGTGGTACACAGAACTGTACAGAACCTTGAGTGTGGCAGGGAACTTGACTAGGGAATGACAGTCTGGTCTTTTCTGGAGAAGACACACCTCAATATGCCACTCATGCTGTGCTGCTTTTGTAGAATTAGATGTAGGGGTGAATTTAACAAAACTTGAGTGTTTGAGGCTGTCAGTCATAATAGCATGGAACCTGCTTCAGCCTTGTTAGTCTTCTTGTAAAGATTTATAGTGGCAGCATTCTTTTGGTGAACCATATGTACAAAATAGTAACTTCTAAATAATTGTATTTAAAGGCTGGTTGTTCCTGTTTGACATATCTCAGTTAAAATTGGTTTTAAATGGGAGAAGAACAAATTTATATGCCTAAGGGGGAGAAAGTAGCTACCCAAGTCAGTTATTTGAAAGAAGCCAATCAAAGGTGTTCCTTCAAACAAGCAAAGCAACAAATGTTAATTAAAACTGTGCCTAAATGCTGCTGTTTCTCTCATCACTGGTGCAGTTTTGTAGGTCTGCAGTGTAACAGGTGATTTCTATCTCCATTAGTAAAGGAGATGTCAGCCAGACTTCTATAGCTCTGCTACACTCATGTGGCCTGCTCACCTCATTACACAGCTTTTCACCTAATACAGGAGAGCGAGCGAGATGCAGAGAAGACCTGGATGTAATACTTACCCTGTAACCCGGGCAAGAGAGGTCATTTGCAGCCTGAAGGACTGTAAAACTTCTTGAGGGAAGCAGGAGTTGAGATCTTCCTGTTCTGACAAGTATGAAGTAGTGGTGCATTCCCTTTAGTCGGGAGTCAAACTGTATCACTTCAGTGGAAATTTTGTGAGAGCCACAGCATATGACCAGGTTATTCATGATGAAAGACTCTGAATCCCTTTAGACAGTTACAAAACCCCGCTTTTATTTTACATGACATGCTACATTTTCTGTCACAGAAATGGATAATTTTAACCATCTTACAGTTGTGAAAAGTTATTTTCATTTGCAGTGTTCCTAGGCAGAATTCTGATTTTCTACATATTGAAGTATGTCTTGTGTGCTTGGTTGGGATTTATTGTTGCTATTTGTGTGCTTTTTGTTTGCTTGGTTCATTTTTAGTGCAGTTGTATGGCTGTTACGTGACGGGGCTTGATAATCCTGGAGGTCCCTGCCAACCCTTTGATTATATAGACAACTATTGGCTATGAGTCTGATGAGCAGTGTAGTCAGGGATGAAAACAGAGAGCACTGCTCATTCAAATTAGAGGTTTATAATACTTTTCTGTGACTTGAAGCCAGGAGGAAAAATATGTCAAAGTTCAATGGCTTTGAAATTGACTCTTGTTATGCCTTACCAGCTGCATGTGATCATGGTTTGCTTTGGTTGGCAGTTCTGGCTTTAGGAACACACAAACTATTCTGTTGTATGCAATGTGATAGTCATTCTTCCTCATCCTTCTTGATGGGTTGTTAATTCCATGTTTTTCAGGAAATCTCAGTGGGAACTGGAATACATTTTAGTATCTCTGTGTTTTAGATGTTTTCAATAAATGATGTAGGATCAAATGCATCCTTGCTATACTCACATTTTAAGACAATTTGGAAAAAAAAAAAAAACAAACAACCACCACTCAATCATAAAGAAATGAGCTTAACTAGCTTTCCGTTGAGGTCACAAACTAATATTGGTATATGTACCTTCTAGTCAATTCTCCAAGGAATGGTAAAACCCAAGGAGGTGCATTATATTAATACTGGGAAGCAGTCACAGTATCAAAGTACATCCTACTTGATTTTCATAGTACTGGCAGCAAGCTTCTATGTGAAACTTGCCAGTCGAAAGAGCAGACCTTATGTGCAGGTTTGGGAGTTAATTGCCCCGCCCCTGGCTAGGAATTCACCAGACTAACTCAGCCAGCTGGAAGTTAAAGAATGAAGCTATATTTATAGCGTGGCGCAATTTACAAGCACATGTTCACAACTATATGCAGTAATATACAAGTTAAAAGTAATACAGAGATACAAAACCCCTCCTGACCAGCAGAGCTGCCCAGGAGGGCTTTCAAACCAACTCCCCTCCTTACTCCTCCTTTCCAACCCTCACCTCCTCACAGGGTGAAGCTGCAAAAGATCATCAAGAGGTGTTAGAAGAAGAATGATTAGGTCGAGTTATGTAGGTTCAAGCAGAGATAGTAAAGCAGATGGCTACCAGACAGAAACTGACTATCTTTGCTATTGTTTCTTGTTTTTATATCCCTAAGCAAAACCAGTGGGTAATGTAGACATCACTGTTACTTTCTTCAGTTGATGATCTAATTTCTCTCATTAAAATACTCAAATTGGCCTCAAACCAGCACACCTTACCAAAGTGTGATGATTTTAAACGTCAGCAATTCATTGCTTTCATTTCCAGAGAACACAGGGATTTGAAGGTTATAGAAAGCATAAGAAATGTAAGCTGTTACTATTTTCTAAAGATTCTCAGAGATGACCCAATCCAAAATAGGTAGTTTCAATAACAGTTTTTGCTATGAGGAAAAAAATGGGAAGACAATCTTAGTAACATGCTTTATGGAATCCTTTTTGTGTGCTTTATTTAAAACAGACATTTAAAATGTCTCAAAAATCTGAATCACAATATTCAAATTATCACTCTAAGTTGAGATCTCAGTTCTCCGGACAGTAATGGTCTCTTGAAAGACCTGATTTGTTGCCATTTTGCAGAAAATTTGATTTAAAGCTGTTTAGATGTGAGTGGAACAGAATTTACATTGACACTCAAATATCAGTATTCTTGCAGCTGAAGCAAAAACTGACTTTTCATCCTAGAGCATTTGTAAAGAACCTTTCCAGAATGCAGAAGTATGTCTAGAGGCATGTATGTATGGATCTGTACAGTACAGTGCTATATTTTACAGAGAGAAAAACTGTTGTTGTGTCATCCACATAGCTAAGAATAGTTTATAGTTTGTACATCTAAACATAGCGTTGACCTGGTGTAGGTGTTAGCTTCCTTTGTTGTTGTCTCCGGGATTGTGGCATTGTGGTGCATTTCCTTGAGAGTGGTGCTGATTTAAATGCTGTGTTTGTCAGCCTGCTCAGGAAAGGTGCTCTCTGTGCTCTACTTGGTATACAGTCGCTTGGTCTGGGAAGCAGCCCACGAACAAGTGTTTGTTCTGTTTTGTGTCCTGTAGGCAGGTGGCAGGTGTCTCCAGTTGGTTCACAGGCATGTGCACTGGAAGAGAACTAACAGACTTGGGGAGACGCCAAAAGAAAAAGCATTCCACCACTGAATCATGTTGATGAAATGTGAACCCTTGAGTCCAAACGTTAGCTTATTCTGACAGATTTACAAATGAGAAAGTAATTTAAAATCTTGAAGGTATTTTATTTTACATTAGGACAGTGAAGTATGCTCAAAAACTGTTCATGTTTGCAGGGAAGATTTCACATCAAATTTTCATGGAGCTGGAGCTTGCTCATCCATTTTAACGTGAGATGTGTTGTGGCGGGCTGGCTCGCGTGATTTATGACATTTGTCAGCTTTTCAGAGGAAAGTGTGCCTTTGTGTAGATCTCTTCAGCTTCACTTTTTCATCCATCCTTGCAGAACCCGAAGGACTGCAGCAAAGCCAAGAAACTAGTCTGTAATATCAACAAAGGCTGTGGCTATGGCTGCCAGCTCCATCATGTGGTCTACTGCTTCATGATTGCCTACGGCACACAGCGGACACTCATCCTGGAGTCTCAGAATTGGCGCTACGCCACCGGTGGCTGGGAGACTGTGTTCAGGCCTGTCAGTGAGACATGTACTGACAGGTCAGGTGCCACAACTGGGCACTGGTCAGGTGAGGCTTCATGGCTCAAAACTTTTCTCTTTGCTTTCATAGATTCAGTTACACAGACCTGTTTTGATACCTCTTTCTTCAGTGTTATGTGGAGCCTAGTGACAACAACTGCAGTTCTATACATAAGCATCTGTTCCATCTTATTTTTACATTGCATTGAAAAAAAAATTACAGGCCTTATGAAGATATTTTTGTGCTCTGGCAGAGGTTTGTTAATACAAAATGTGTGCATTTCAAATTTAAGTTATAATCCTTCAGCAGTCAGCCACTGTTACAGTTTTTATGGGAAGAGAGTGTTGAATAGAGGCTGTTGTGGGTAAACTTCAAAGCGGTGAAGAATGTTTCAAATACAGAGCAAAAGAAACTCAAAGGAAATTGTATCCAGTAGTCATTCACCACCTGACAAAACAATTAAATAATTGAAACAATTTTAATGTAAACTGAGCTGGCTCCAAGTTCAGGCTGTAAAAGCAGCAGGAATGTTAAGCAGCATTTTATTTGCGTGTCAGTCATTTGATTCCTTCTTACACTGAGCTGAGCAATCCTGCTAGGATAACTAGAATGGGCGTCCATGTTTGGAGGATCAGGCATCTTTGTCTCACAGAAAACAGCACACATTTAGTGGAGTCACCACTGCCAGCATCTTGAGGAGTTACTAGTATCTGTGTGGGTTTATAGGTTTTTCTATACATTTCAGACATCTTTCAGGTATTTGCTAAAACTGAGCACCACTGGAGGTGGCTGGCAGTGTGATAACTTTTTTTTGCTCTCAGGTTATAAACACTAGGAAGATTTTTTTTTTTTTTAACTGAATTTCAGTTTAAGTAACTTTATTAAAGCAGATTTTATTGACTCACCTTTGGTTAAGCTTGTATATTTTTTCTGAGTCTGACTAGAACTGCAGTGGGAGTTTATAAACATGAA
Source organism: Ramphastos sulfuratus (assembly GCA_013399055.1). Classification (NCBI taxonomy): domain Eukaryota; kingdom Metazoa; phylum Chordata; class Aves; order Piciformes; family Ramphastidae; genus Ramphastos; species Ramphastos sulfuratus. The sequence continues at coordinate 2,076 of WBNM01006653.1, read as the reverse complement.
AATAATTGCAGGGAAGATACAGTTGATGAAGGAGAATACAACAAACTGTTCTGACCTGGGACTAGGTAAATGTAGTGAGGTGTCTTCATTGATAAAAGGAGAATCTTGGGAAAAAGAGAGTTAAAACAATCGGGTTAGAGAGAAGTGGAACATTAGTTTTTATAGTATTTTGTATTGCTGACAATCATAGCCCCCATAATAATTACTGGGCAAGTAGATAAGCTAACAAAGGGTAGAGAATGTGCTGAGCTCTGGACAAAAACAATTAGAGTGGGAGTGAGGGAGATATTGTGCCACTTTGCGGGCTGTAGCATCAGCACTGATACAAGCTTTGATTGTTGGCATGTGGCACATTAATCTTATCTCTGAGGGAATTTTGGCTCAGTTATTCTCTGCTTAAAGACAGATAAGAAGGACTTACGCCGTACTATTCATGCTAGTTGTGCCTACAGACTCAAGAACAGGCCCAAGAATTTCTTTTCCGTGTGTCTTGAAGGATGTATTTGGAGCAACAGTCGTGATTTGGATTTCTTAAAAGTTGGATAGGGGTTTTCAGAAGATCATGATGTGGATGCATTAATCACTAAGAGACAATGCACTACTGAAGCATTTTTGCAGCATACAGTGTTCTCGGAGTCGTCAGAGACAGCAGCCTATGCCCTAGAGTCACGAGAAATATTTCACTTCCTTTCTGACTTGTACAGGGTTACACTGTCTTTCAGGAGAGCTCTGAACTGGTCACTGAGCTTGGAAATTGACAAAAGTGCTGAGAAGAAAAATGTTGATATTTGTTCCTTCACTTTATCAGTCCTCCTGTCTTTGAAATGGTGGAACATGTGGCTGTGTTCCATCTCTACTTACAGATGGGGCAAACTGTTCTCACATGGGTCTCAGGTTTCAGCTCTCATTCTAGAGTGACTGTCCCTCTTACAGTTTGGATCTGTAGTGCTCAAGCCTGTTCTAGACAGAACTGATGCTTTGCAGGGATTTCTAGTTACATACAGTCAAAGTGTCTGTACCTTTAGTTGTACTCCGTGGCATGATGGCTTTATAGTTACTCCCTACTGAAAATTCTTATGAGTTGTGTTGAGTGCTACAGTTTTCTGGTTTTTTTTTGAGAACAGCATGTTGTTCTTGAGTGGTTTATTTGTGGTTTTCCAGAGAATCAGTAATGTTTCTTATTCATGTTGGATCCAGTAGGACTTGGAGATCTTTGTTACCTGACTGATGAGCAGTTTAGGGAGGAACTGTGCCCTGGGGTTATGTAGCAAAAGGAGAATTGCCTGTGCGGTGGACAGTTCAGAAATCAATTTGAAAAGTGTGTAGACATGGAAAACTGACATTGAAAACTTCAGATGAAGTGCTATTTGTGTTTGGCAAAGCTAGCAACTGAAACCACCATGTGGGCATGGTTCTGCACAGGCTGCTCTGTGTGGCAGCAGAATCTAGGCAGGATGGTGAGCTTTGCATTCAGCATAATTACCTGTAAACCCGTGTTCTGGAGCACTTAGGCACACACAGCTTAAAAGGAGCATGTGTTGTCATGAAATTCTGTTCCAATAGATGATGATTCCCAGCAACGTGGGCTCTTGCTGGTGAGGTACAAATAATGTTCCCCTTAGCTCCCTTTGGTTGTTTTCTCGAATCAGTTTGAAGGATGTGTGACATTACTCAGTGGGATCAAACTTCTTTTAAAAATTAATGAGTGCCACTAATGTGAGTTTTGATGTTATAGAGATAGCAGGTGTGTGGTGGTTTGGGAGTTTCCCCCCTCCCCACTTGGAATCACCATGCTAACTCAGACAGCTGAAAGTTAAAATGAAGCTATATTAAACAGCACTGCAAAATTTACAAGCATATATATACAACTATTTACAATTATATACCAATTAGCAGTAATACAGAAATTCAAAATCTCTCCCAAACAGCAAGACTGCCCAGGAGGGTTTCCAGTCTGATTGACTTGAGAAATTTTGGCAGCTAGATATGCCCGATGGTTGCATAGATGTTCCTCAGTAGCTCTGCTCTTAGGCATGTGTGTGTCTGCATGTTGCACTTTCACTGGAATTGTCTCAA
>WBNM01006652.1:16049-34553 GCA_013399055.1 Ramphastos sulfuratus | reverse complement strand
CTTCCAGCCCCTGACACTCGGTGATTCTGTGACTCCCACTGGAACAAGGAGGGGTCCTCCATAGCCGTCAGTCCCCTGCAGAGTGCTTGAGTCTTGCAAAAGAACTGGGAATGGCTGAGATAGAAATGGGCACTTGCTATGGAATGCTGACTGCTCCACCTGTAACTGTTGGTGGAGANGCCATTGGCCTTCTTGCACACCTGATCAAAAACAAAGCAGGAAGAAGCTGAGGATAGGTGCCCCTGACTCACTGGCATCAGTCTGGCAGTAACTATTCAAGTTTTAAGCCTGTCACTGGTCTGGTACTGTTTCGTTATATCTCTATCAGAGAGGTGATCAATGCAAACTGTACACAAAGCCAAACTTTGCTGCAAGCTGTATCTTTCTTTTTGTCAAAAGGGTATGCCAACATACAGTGCATGTGGGTTTCTAGCCCTTCCTTAATTCACACGCTTGCAGGAGTTGTAGAAAAACATTGTGTTACGTACTGCTGCAAATTTGTGGTTAGCAGCTCTAATGGAAGCAGAAGGCAATTACAGAGGAAGGAAATTAGGGATTCTCTGAAGTATTAGTATGACTGTTACCAAAATTAATTAGGTTTGTTGCACTCATTGAAGAGAAATGGCAGGGAGGTGAATTGTTAACTATTTTTAATACATACATAAAATGTGTCATATGGCAAAAATATGGATTTTTTTTTTTTTTAATTATAATTTTCTTAATTTCTGGGTACTTTAAAGTTTGGCAAAATGGCCAGGCATTAACTCATGGTAATTCTTTAGTTTCAGTGTTTAAGCAACTGCCCAGCAGTAGTCAGTAGCACGTATTTCAGGTAAGGGTTTAAGAGGAGCCTTCAAAATCACTGCCAGTTAGAAACACCAATTGTCATTAAAAGTGCCTCGGTTTGTTGTTAGACTACTGAACTAATTGGAACAGCAAACTTAAGTTGTAGTCTTAATGGAATGAGTTTTAAAACTCGCAAGTGGGACAAATATTTGTATCCCTTGTGAAGAGTTTATGCAGAACCCTGTGGGACCCTGTTCCATGCGAGATAAACAGTGCCAGAGACACAATCACATCTGGTCCCTAGGGGCTGGGCTGTGTTACCTGCACGTGAGATTTGCAACAACAGTGCTAGAAAGTGCATCCAGGCAGAAATTTTCTCAGAGTTGTCCCTGTACCTGGGGTATGTTTCAGAATTTTCTCTCTGTAGGAAAAGAGCCATCACTAAAATTTCTTTGTGAATTTGTTAGTGTGGAGTCACAGAGTATCAAAACAGGTAAACTCTGTTGTTCATTTCAGCGGTCTGGACTCATGGTACAGCCCTAGAGTGAAGCAAAGCAATTGACTGGGCATTTTGGAGAGCAGATGTTCTCTCTCTCTCTCTCTGCAAGTGGGTGCAAAACACAAAGAGGGCTCATGAGAAGGAGAGCGAATGCTGGTGGGGGTCATCTCTTCTCTGAGGCACAGCATCACATGGAGTGATCTGCCACAGCACTGACCAGGCCACACACAACTCAGACTCAGACAGTCATAGAACCCTCTGGGCTGGAAGGGACCTCCAAAGGTCATCTAGTCCACCCCCTGCTGCAGTCAGCAGGGACATCCTCCACTGGATGAGGCTGCCCAGAGCCCTGCAGCAACCAAAAACTCCCAAAATCCCCATTTGAGAATGGTAAAAGACCCTGAAGCAATTGAGTCCCTGAAACTGGGAAATCTGTGTAATGCACAAGAGTTTCTCCAGACTTCCACTTGTGTTGGACTCCAAAGCAATGAACTTATAAGTAAAATGTATTGTGTGCTCCACATATTTTTAAAGCTCACACATGCCAAGCTGTAAACACAAACTTCCCAGAGAAGTAGAATAAAGGAAAAGAACTTGTGGGCACCACTGGAAATCCAATGGATGTCAGAACAAATTGATGTAAAAGAATTATTTCTTACAAAAGGAACTTCAAACAAACTGAAGCCAATGGACTCCTACAAGGAGAAGCAGTAGGCAGCAGCGTTCAGGGACTGTGCTTGCCAGCTGGGATGGATCTACTGCTGTACACAGGACGAGAAGGCAATTGTGGGGTTTTGGCCATACAAAGACTATGATGGAAATCTGAGGAGCTGCTGGTCACGTTTATTTATTTATTTATGTTGTTCACCAAATAACAGAGGCTACCTTAATGTTATTTTAGCCAGTTTTTGCCAAGGCAACATTTCCATGTAAGCACATAACAAACCAAGTGCTTGATGTAAGATATTTAAACATCGCTTCCCTGTCAGCTTGCATGTCATTGTTTTTGCAGTTTCTTTGGATGAGTATGAATCCTGACAAATTACATAATACAGAGCTGGGTTCTTGAAATCACTTTGATACATGCAACAAAATGGAAGCTAACAACTATTTCTGATAGGAATGCACATCCTGCAGTCTTCCACAGAGCCAGCATCAGTGAAGAAACTACAATTACACAGGATCACAGAATTGTCAGGGTTAGAAGGGACCTCAAACATCACTTCCAACCCTTCTGCCATGGGCAAAGACACCTCACACTAGATCAGGTTGCTCACAGCCACATCCAGTCTGGCATTAAAAACTTTCAGGGATGAGGCTCCTACCACCTCCCTGGGCAACCTGAGGCAGTGTCTCACCACCCTCATGCTGAAGAATTTCTTCCTAATATCCAATCTGAACCTACCCACTTCTAGTACTGCTCCATTCCCCCCAGCCCTGTCACTACCCAACAGCCTAAACAGTCCCTCCCCAGCTTTCTTGCAGCCCCCTTCAGATACTGGAAGGCTGCAATAAGGTTTCCTTGAAGTCTTCTCCTCTCCAGACTGCACAGACCCAACTCTCTCATCTGTCCTCATAGGAGAGCAGCTCCAGCCCTCTGCTCATCCTCGTGGCCCTTCTCTGGACACACTCCAGCATGTCCAGATCTTCCATGTAATAGGATCTCCAGAACTGGACACAGTATTCCAGGCGGGGTCTCACCAGACCAGAGTAGAGGAAACGGGAGAACGAGAAAGGATTTTCCCCCCTCATTTTTCTTTTTTAATATATTTGTTGTGCACACTGAAATCTCAGTATTATGCCACAACTGCAGAAAAATAACAAGCAAACCTTCAAGGAGCCTTCTAAGTAAAAAATAACGAGGCAGGAGAGTAAAAGCCCTCAGATAAAATACAGCTACACCACCTCCACTCCATTTCCAGGAGAGCTGTGGCAGATGTGTTTAGATGTGTAATTTCAGACCGAGGCACCCATGGCCTGTAACACCAGAAAGCTAACACTGAGGAGCTTTTCACACATCTTAAACATGAACAGGCACGAGTAAAGGCAGCGATGTTCCCAAACTGCAGAACGTGGCAACTATGCCCACTTGAGTGCCTTCTTCACAGAGATTCATTCTCACACATTCCACTGCGTAGGAAGCATTAGGAAAACCTACTTGCCCTGCTGGACTGGATCATGACTGGCAGTGGCTGAGATGAAAGCACACCTCCATCTCTGTCAAAGCATGGGGTGAGCCAGAGCAGAGTAGGTATCCCTCCTCAGGCAGACAGGTGACAATATCTGAAGCTGCTGCTGGCATTTATCTCTGAATATGTTCTGGTAGTTTTTTGATCAAGGTAAAACATACAACATTCCCCCCCAAACCATAAAGCAGCAGCAACTGAAGAGGAAAATACAACAAAGGGGTAGTTGGGCAAAGCCAGAGAAATCAGAATGCAAAGAGCCCAATCCTGTTTTCACTCCCAGCTCCTAGCAGGTTTGCAGTTCAAGAATGGTCATCTACTTACATGCACAGAGCATTAAGAACTCAAATTGTAAAGAGCCTGAAAAAATCACAGCGCACCCAAGGGCAAGACACTGATTTCTATCTTCAGTTAGACATTTTAAGCCAAAACAATACCACTCACAAAACCAAAACCAGACAGCAAAAAGCAGGGCATTTTTTATTGTAGAGAGGAAGTCAAAATGCCCTTCACAATTTCTTGCATTCTTTGTAGAGGTCTGTGTGTATCGCCCAGCACGGTTAAAGGGCATACCGGAGGGTTCTGCCAACAATACAGATGTGCAAGGTTGTTACAGGTTGGAAAGAGACACGAACATGTAACTTTGTTCACTTATTCACTGAATCAACTTTTGTGGATTGTTCTGCATATTCTGTAGATATCTGAAAATATATACCTGTATTACATATATATATAAAAATGTGTGTATATATATATATATGCATTTATACAAAATGCTAAAATAACATCAGTCCCACAGAACAGTCGTCACAGGACAACCTCTTCTGCTGTTAAGCAAAGGCAAAAGAAAGCCTGCACTTAGTTTAGAAGCAAGATACTTTAATACTGCTGTGCAAAGGCTTATTTCTGAGCTGATCACTGTCAGTGTGGTGCAGCTGCCTGGTGGAAAATGGTGTTCTTGCTGGGACAGTTGTGCAGACTTGATCAGGGGCATGCAATGTCAGCCCTGATTTCAACAGCTGCTCTATGTCCAGAGCAACTACAGCTGAGAATTTGAGAGTACCACACACACACGAAAACAAAGTGCAGTAAAAATGCAAATGCTGAGTGCTGAGTTATTTTGATTCTACATAAATAAGTGATATCTTGAGTAAACTGATTAGCTTATATAAATAGAATCAATTTATCATCTAATTTCCACATAATGAAGCAGCTCTATTCAACATTTTTCTTCTTAACGACTCTGGAAAACAAAGCATGAAACCAGGCAGGTAGTATAGAAAAGTACAGAGAAATATTAACCCTGGCAGAAGGCTTCAGCTAACTGCACTTCACCTACAGCAGAATAAACTCTAGTCCTGAAGTGACAGCTCTCCAACGAGCCCACTGTAGGCTTAAATCCAGACTCCAGTTGCAAAGGACACTACTGTGGCTTCCCTTTTAAGGCCACCGCCTTGGTCCAGCAAGCAGTGATATTAAAGTGTGTAGCCTAAACTTACAGTCCAAAATAATTTCTGTAAAGGAATCCTAAGCCTCAAGCTCATATTCTTGAAAGCCAGCCTCAAATCCAGCTTTGTCACTTTGTTGCTCTGGACTCTGTACCAAAGCCTCTCCTTATTAAATCCGTAAGTTTAGCTGCTTCAATGAGCTCTGGCATTTTTATGCTTCCAAACCAGTCCTCGTGAATCTCTATGATAACAAACCAAGAAGCATCCTATCCTGTCTTCCTGTTCGCTGGGCTCTGGCTGGTTTTGGGTAGGCTGCTGTGGGGGGTTGGTGACTGCAGGGTTGTTGATTGGTTTCTATTTCCCTAATTCTCAGTGGTAAACCTGTAGCCTTAGGGTACTGATGCTAGACTTGCCCTGCTGGGTGTTCCAGGGGGTTTGGGGACTGGGCACACTCCGAACGTGAGCCTCCACAAGATGGGGCTCGTTCCTTACAAATAATCCTACCTTCGGGTGCCCGAAGAGCTAAAATGGCAAGGAATTAGAAGAGGTCCAACTCCATTTTACCTGCGCAGCTATGTTCAATGATAGGACACTGAAGCCTGCACGGTAAAGTGTTTGCTCTAGTAAACAATCCAGAAACACAATGCAAGGAGCCTAATTTACTCGTGAAAATGGGATTTAAAGCACTGAGACTGGCCTGTGGCTTCTGGCCATGCAGCTGAGGTCGCATTAAAGGCAGGCATCCTGCGAGGATGCTCAGAAGGGCAAAGGTATGGGAAGCAGAGGGAGCACCAAGCCAGCTCTGCAGCGCTCACAGCAGATGTCAGGGTGAGGGGCCAGGGCCTTGAGCGTGAGAGCTACAACTGCCTGCCAGGATGAGGCAGGGAGAGGTCCCTGGCCGAAAGCCAAGAGAGGCAGCTCCATAGCCCTCACCTGTCCTGGGGAACTTCATCCCACACCTTTCAGAGGCAGAGCGGTCGCCTACAGCACAGATGTCGTTTGGTTTCCAAGGCTCAGACTGAGTGTTGGGAGCCTGGAGTTGATTTCCTACTTCTGGTTCTGAACCCATCACTAAGGAGCTGGTTCAGGTGGGCTTTGGAAAGATGCAGGCACGCCCCTCGAGCCCGTCACAGTTGTGATCTGCCCCATGAAGAAGCTTTAGTGGCAGCAACAGGGTTATCCCAGAGACAGTGTGCTGGTTTGAGGCTAATTGGGATATTTTAACCAGAGAAATCAGACGATAGGCTGCAAAAAGAAATCAATGGTGATGTCTGTGCCACTCACAGGTGTGCTGAGACCTATAAAAGCAAGGACACAAACACAGATAAGGCAGTCGGTGTCTTTCCATGGCTTCTGCTGTATTAACTGCTTTTGCCTAACCCTGCACATAACCCAACTAAGCATTTGGCTTCTAACCCCCCTTGCCAATTCTTCCAACTCACCTTGCACGTAAGGCAGACTCTGGGATAATAGAGGGGATGGAAAAAAGGTGGAAAGGTGGTGGGGAGCCCCTCCTGGGCACTGTGGTTACTGGCAGGGGTATTGAGTTTCTCTATTACTTTTAACTTGTCTACTACTGTATATAGCTGTAAATATCTGCAATATATTGTAAATACCTGCTTGTACATTGTGCTAAGCTGTGACTATAAAGCTGCATTCCTCAACTTCCAGCTGGCCAAGTCTAGTCTGTGTGAATTCATTGTGTGTGGGGCGAGTGACTCCCAAACCACCACAGGCAGGAACTCTACAGGGTAAGCAGAATTGTCCAAGATGAGGGTTTGATCTTGCTTCATTTTGTTTCCTCCCCTGGGAAAAGCAAGATGATTACACATCTGAATCTGGTGGGAATGAGCCTATCACAAATCCAATCAAGTTGTGAGCTGCCCATAAGGACGGATCACAACACCAAAGCATACATAGTGAAGTGAAATCTTAACAGACAGGCAAAGCTCTGCTTTTGATGAACAAGATAAGCCCTGCTGGGAATTGTAAAAGCTTCGACCTCTGGTCCAATGAGGGATATGTCGATTTATATTTATTGATTTTAGCCCATTTTCATTAACTTAACATCTGCAGATGTTGACATTTGTTTCCCTTGGAAAAAAATCTTCCCCTCATGACCTGAACTGCTCCCAGCTATATGAAAAATTCTTTTAGCAACAAATAATCCTGAATTTTGATTTGCAACAAACAGAGGTAATGTAGCAACCTATCTTCACTGCAGGAAGTCTACCTTTCCCTCAAAGTGCTATAAAATAGTAAATTGAACAGCAAATAATATTCCATAACATTGGAAGGAGGTACTGGGCAGAATTAAAAGACACTCTAAGACCTCTTATCTCCATGGGTAAAATATTGCAAGAGGAGTGAGAAGCAGAAATACGCTAGGCAGGTAGGGGGGGAAGCCAGAGAGACTGAGAGACAGGGCTGCTTTGGGAAGCTCTCTTTCCATTCAGAAAACCACTTCCCTCTGTCCTTCTCCCTTTCCCCTTCCTTTCCTTACTAACCCAGGGCACTCCACTTCTCCCCTTGGGCTAGCAGTGAGGCTTCTGCACAGGAACATCTCCTTTTCCTAGGTCTTTCGAACAGCTGCAAGGACAGAGACTGGGAGTCAGAAGTCCAAAGATCAATGTCTTCCACTGCTGCTGCTGCTGGAAATCAGACATGCTTCACAGTATCTCCATTGCCAAGAGCAGTAGGAATGTGTTCAGCCTGCTGGAACAAGCAGCATTGCATCCTCTCTCCCCAGGCACTGGCTAGGCAAACAGCATTCCCTCTACTCGGACTTCTGCTATTCTCTTTGGTCACCTTGTGCTCACAAAAAATAAAGTGATAGAGATTTGCCTGCATCAATGAGCTAAGTAATCAAGAGCAAAAATAAAGCAGAGGGAAATCTCTTTCTGCTTCATTCATATTGTGATGGCTGTAACGTGCAGCAGCTCATGGCAAACACTCAATCTGATCCTTTTATCAGCAGACCTAGCCCAAGGAGAAACACAGATGAAGTTCATTCAGCAGGAAACTGCTCTGGGATGCTCCATCCATCCTGCACACTTGGTTTTCTCCACCTCCCCCCTCTCCCTCCAAATAAAGTGCCTAAAAGATGGCAGTGTGTGAAGGGATTATCACCTGGCTCCAGCCTTACAAATGCCCTCTTGAACGTGGAATGCAATCAGTACCTCCATGCCCATAGGAAAGCAGTTTTGCCCCAAGCATCTGCCGGTTCTTGAGAGCTGTCAACTGCATCCGATGCTACAGTCTGCTCTTGGCAGCTCTGCTCTCCCTCCTGCTAGCCAAGAACTCGTGCTTGGGTGGCTCTGCCCATCCTCTCAAAACAATCAGCTGTCAGGGCAGCTTACTACAACATCCTTTTCTGATCAATAATGTTCAGGGTGACTAATGAGTTGCAGTGCCTTAAATTTCAGCTAACTTAGAGCTTTTGTTAAATCTAAGCTGGCTGATTCAGTGAACAGAATGACCCAATCGTTACTTGAAATTACAGCATCAATGAGGGTCAGGAAGCTGAGGCAAGTTTCTGAGCAGCTAATACACATCTCAATAATTAATGCAGCAGGTGTCTGCTTTGCTGTGGCTCTCTCAATTCTAGTACCAAAAGAGCTCAACTGGTAGGAGACTTTCCAACACTGCACTTAACAGCCTGCAGAAATACTGGAGAGGAGAACCAGGATTTTATGTCCCTATCACTCCCATCAAGCCCTGATGCTGAGCAGATGCAGGACCCTCGAGCTCCTTGTGCCAGGATCCCAGACTCACCACGATTCAGAGAGCTCATGCAACCCTTTTGTAATTGTGAGTGCATGCTACAGGAACTGGGAGAGGAATTCAAGCCAAAAGTATCATACTAAAGTGCCACAAGGTCTATGCTCATTTTCCACACACATCAGAGCTGTGTCCAGCTCCACCTACAGAAAACCAACACTAAAATGTTTGCTGAGATTGTAATTTCAATTAAGTCTGATCCATAGCAGGTGTAAGCAACGAAATGGGAATTAGTCAGTGGGTAACTGATGAACACTTCCTGGAATCAAGAAGTCAAAGTTCCAGTCTGAGGTGGAGAAACTCAGACTTAAGGTTTAGTCCCATGTCTTTTTGTTACATATGTATATAGCAGCACAGTGGAGCTGAGATGCTTCTCAGTACTGAGTTGCGAAGATCAATCACAGCAGTAATATCTATCTGTCACTTCCTGCCTTAATCTATAACACTTTATATAGTCAAATTTTCCTACCATGTTGGTAACCAGATTTTCCCCTAAGGAAATTCCTGCCTGCAACGAGCACCACTGATGGCTCAGAAACATATTTATTGATAAACCTTGAAGCAGAAGTGTTATGACAGGTTTTGAGCACTTCTTCATTTTAAGTTAGCTACATCAGAAATCAGAAAGCCTTACGCAAGCACATGGGACCTTACTGCTTCTCGATAAATGTAAGCAAAGATATCCTGTGCAATTAAGTGCTCACTTAACTTGAAATATACTATCAATAAAAATATCAGTAGTGGAAATGCCTTTGTCTAACATAAAAGCCACATTCTGACTGTAATTTCTTTTAGCATGGATCACAGAATCTCCCCATGTGATTATAATTCCACTTTTCTCCTATGGAGTGGTTTGGCTCAGCCAGAAAACCCTCTGGCGACGTCTTAGAACACTCTCTCTGCAAACTTTGCTGCAGAAAAGCAGCAGAAGTTGATTTTATGAAGCAAATAGGGATTTATGGCAAACTTCTACAGGAAATCACTGACAAGGTTTTGAGGGAAACTCTTGTCTCATTCATTTAGTTTCAGGACATCGCTGCTGCCTGTACCCTGGCTGTGCTGTGCTTTAGGCACTTACAAGCGCAGTATGTGTCATCATTTAGACAGGATGCAGGGGGAAACAGAATACACATCAACACGATATGCTCCCCCACCCTCCTTTGCTTGCTTTCCCACATGCAGGCATAGCAAAGGGGGAAAAGCAAAAATCCCAGCTCCTAACCTTCTGTGAGTTTTGGCAACGCCAGTTTGCTACAGCTCACACGCAAAGCCTAGCAGCAGAGCAGGCAACTGCAGAGAGCAAGTCAGGAGCACGAAGCCACAGGGACAGAACAATCTTTAAGCAGCTGGGAAGGTGAAGAGAAAACCAATTAAACAGGGAGCAGAGACAAGGAATAAAAAACATTACAGCACAAACTGAAGATGTTACTATTGGCATTGCAGAAATATGGAATCATCTGAAGAACTACCCCCAAAATAGATTTATTTATTTGTTTATTTATTTATTAGCAAAGTATACTTTTGAAATCAAACACAGGCCCAAGTGTAAAATTAAGGCTCTAATTTATATACTGTTCCCTGGAGAATTAGACAGGAAAAAAAAAAAAGAAAAAGAGGGGAGGGGGAGAAATAATTATTTTTCTACTGCTGAAAGTAAAGGTTCCATGAACCATTCTTCTTTACTCACACCTCACTCTCCTTCCTCTTCAAACTGGGAGTGCCTTTTACAGCAGTGAAGCAGTTGGGTAGACCTGTTCCTCCAGGGCTGGTGAAGGGTGTGCAGGTTGCTGCATGCTATGATGCACAGACATGTGCAATCCTGAAGCATCGCCTGGGACGCTGCTTTGCAGGTGGGGCAATGGGAGGTGACACTGCTCCTAACCATGATGCTTGCTGAGAAGATATCCCTCAATGACTTGATGCAGAATTGGGCCCCTTAAAGTCTCATACTGCTAATATTAATGTCTGGGACAAAAGGCAGAGAGGATAAGTGAAATCCTGTAATTATCATACAGGAAAACTGACAGTACATCTCCCATGGCTCTGGCATGGCCTCTGCTTGGGAAGAATTAGCAAGATGATGTGGTTTGTGTCTCCAGCAAGTTCTGGCAGTGTTCAGGCACTGCTTCCTCATTATTCTTTCCAAGGTCTTGTCTAATTGCAATGATAATTGCTGCAGCAGGCTGACTAATGCACAACGCACGATTATTCACTCACTGTATCTCTGCTGCTGGTTTTGCAGTCTTTGAAGAGAAGTTTTCCCAGTATTTATTTAATATTGGGCACCTCTTGGTTTAGATTGACATATTTACATCTTTGCATCACATAAATCCATTTCTGGTGCCCCCACTGCCAATTATAATTACAACACTCACTTTGCATGACTAAAAAAAAAATTCCTCATACTGCTGAATACTTCTCTTAATAAATTTATTAAAAGTTTATGATGGCCTAGGAAATTTCTATGTATTCTGCAGCAAAATCTCAGGGAGGAGGAATTTCAGAACTACATCCAGATGTTAAAAGCAGCATATTCAAAGTGGAAATATTATGCAAAGATTTCACTGCACTTGTTATAAGCTGCTTCCAGCATGTGTCATAGAATCACAGAATCACAGAATGTCAGGGGCTGGAAGGGACCTCCAAAGCTCATCTAGTCCAACCCCCTGCCAGAGCANCTCAGTCCCCAACCTATGCTGCTCCCTGGGGCTGTTCTTTCCCAGGTGCCAGACTCCACACTTGCCCCTGTTGAATTTCATTCCATTTCTCCCTGCCCAGCTCTCAGCCTGTCCCAGTCAGGCTGAATGGCAGCACAGCTCTGCTGTGGCAGCCACTGCACCCAGCTTGGTGCCATCAGCAAACTTGCTGCCAGTGCTCTCTGTGCCCTCAGCCAGGTCACTGATGAATACATTGAATAATCCTGGTCCCAGCACTGACCCCTGAGGGACACCACTAGGTCCAAGCCTCCAGCTGGACTCTGCCAGTTTCCTTTAGAGAACTTTTAGGCACTGGCCAGTGGTGGCCATAGATGATGCCTGTAGGAAGTTATGCTTTCATTTCTTTGCTATTGTACCATAGAGTTATAACATTAGAAAGAACCTGTGCCTGTGATGCAGTAGATCCTTCGCTTAGTAAAGGAAAATTACAGGACTTGTATCTACAAAGAAGTACTGGGAAGGCTGTGTTTTACTTGGTTCTCTGAAGTGAGGGTGCTCTCACCAGGTGCTTATTGTACAACAGATTAGAGGATTCCCAAAAGCACTTCCATTAAAGCCAACTATGGACTTCAAAAGAGCCTTTAAACCTAGCCAGAGAAGTAGGCAAATGCATCTCAGATTCCCTTTTGTATCACAGGCAAGATCCTCACAGCTGATGTGCCTCAGAGCTCTGTCCTGCTTCTGTCTTCTCTTTAATTTCTTGCTGTTCTCATATCTTCTCTAGCCCTGTGTTATGTTTGCTTCTAGTTTTGTCTGTGGAAGCAGCTTTCTGCCAAAAGCTTCTGTAACAGTATCACAGAGTCACAAAATGTTAGAGGTTGGTAGGGGCCTCCAGAGATCATCAAGTCCAACTCAACTGGACACAGCCTCAAGCTGTGCCAGGGCAGGTTCAGGCTGGATGTCAGGAGGAAGTTGTTGCCAGAGAGAGTGATTGGCATTGGAATGGGCTGTCTAGGCAGGTGGTGGAGTCACCATCCCTGGAGGTGTTCAAGCAAAGCCTGGATGGAGCACTTAGTGCCATGGTCTGGTTGATTGGCTAGGGCTGGGTGCTAGGTTGGGCTGGGTGAGCTTGGAGGTCTCTTCCAACCTGGCTGATTCTGTGATTCTATGAACTCCCTGCCAAAGCAGGATGCCCCAGGGTAGTTTGCACAGGAATGCATCCAGCTGGGTTTTGAAAGTCTCCAGAGAAGGAGACTCCACAACCTCTCTGGGCAGCCTGCTTCAGGGCTCTGTCACCCTCACTGTAAAAATATTTCTCCTCGTGTTGAGGTGGAACCTTCTCTGTTCAAGTTTGCATCCATTGCTCCTTGTCTTATTGCTGTGCACCACTGCAAAGAGGTTGGCCCCATCCACTTGACCCTCACCCCTCAGGTATTTATAGACATTGCTCAGATCTCCTCTCAGCCTTCTCTTCTCCAGACCAAACAGCCCCAGGGCTCTCAGGCTCTCTCCATAGGGAAGATGCTCAAGTCCCCCACTCATCCTCGTAGTTCTCTGCTGGACTCTCTCCAGCAGGTCTCTGTCTCTCCTGAACTAGGGAGCCCCAAACTGGACACAGTATTGCAGGTGTGGCCTTGCTAGGGCAGAGCAGATGGAGAGAAGAACCTCCCTAGACCTGCCAGACACACTTTCCTTGATGCACCCCAGGATACCATTGGCCCTCTTGGCCACAAGGTCTTTGTGAACTGAAGCTTGGACAACTTTGGAAAAGTACATTAAATTTAGCTAAGCACTTTGTTAACCTCAGCTGAGGGGAACAAAAAGAAAGTCAAAACCCTCAAGATTTTAGATAGAAGATAAACATTTGCTGCATTCTTGTCACTGGTAAGAATGTACCTTATGCATATGAGACCAGAATGAAGGTGCAAGGACACTTCTTTGTTTAGAAATTAAAAACAAAATTGATTTATGACAAAATCTGAGTCCCTAAAATTGAGATAATTCAGCTACTTCACTTCAGATACAATGCATGGCAGTCCCTAGGAGGAATCACATGGGCAGATCTTAATGGGACCTTTCTAGGTGACCTTTCTAACAAAGCTGAGAATTTGTTCTTTGGGTTCTTTCCTTTTTTCAAGTGTGAAGCCTCTCTCTGATTTATCTGTTAAACTTGAGAATTAATCAGAACATGGATTTTTTGTTTACTTCTGCCTTCTGACATGATAGGAGGAGATAAGATTTCACATACAGGTGAGGAGGCCCTTGGAAAAGCAGAGAGCAACACTCTCACTCGAGTCCCTAACTGGTGCAAACTCACGTCACGTATCTGTTCAGGCAGCCAGCTCGTTCAGCTCAGCATCAGCCTGCAGAGCTTTCCAAATTTAGCTGAGAGAAACAGCAAGGAAAAAATATCCTCAAAGTGGGATGCATATAATAAAATAGCAATAAATAATGCAGCACATCAGGATTCACCTTAGAATTTTCAGCACTTCTAGCACGGAAGGGGAAAGGCAACAGGAGGAGCAAGGATGGTAGCAGGAAGACCTTGCTCCCAGTTTGGACTTGATCTACATTTTTTAAGATGTTTTTCTTTTGCTGCTGCTTCTTGATAACCATAGCACAATTTTGATTTGTCCTTTCCTGGTTTATAGAGATACTGAATAGCAACAAGAGTTGTTTTAGTTGGTAGGAGAGTTTTGAGAACAACTGATACTTGACCTTTACGGAAGAGCTCTGTTTGCCACCGATGGCTGCGGATGGAGCACTTCTGATTTCCAGTACCAGAAACCTGCCCTGAATTAATTCCATGAGACTAAATCACATTTTACCAGATTCATTATAGATGCAACGAATCCAGGAGTGATTAAGCCTGACAGTCACAAACATTCCAGGAGCCTGACTGATTTTCCTGTGATAGGAACAATAGTTCCTCAGAATAGAATCATCCTTAGTTGTGATTAATTCTGTGTACTTCATGCAGTGTGAACCAAAACCTGTACTGCACATCTCCAAGCCTGATTTCTGTGCAAATCAGCACGTTGTGAAGTCCTTTTACTGCAAAAGGAGTGAGTTTTGAATTCAAGCTTCTGTTATCTGTTACTCTTATTAAGTATTTTTAAATGTACTCAAAGAAAGGTTGACTTACACATTTGCACTTTGACTGGAGTTTCTAAAGTAAAATAAATATCCTTATAGCTTTCTCTGCTTCCTCATATAAAATTTGTCAAATTTGTCTCTGATCAGAGACTTCTTCACCCTCTTGTTTCCTAATACCCAGCTAACTCATGTCACTGGACATTACACCTTGAAGCTCAGCAGTGAGTAACTCTATATTTTAATGTCTAGACATAAAAAACAAAGTGTCAGGGCATTTATACAAGGAACTTGGAGGCACCTGGTGACTGGGGTGGAATCCAAAACCTTGTATTAAGCACCAGGGCTTCACAGAGCGCACAGGAAATTGGGTATCTCAGAATAGCATCCATAAATAGAGATCTGCTGACTGGGAAATGGCAAGATGTGTAGAAGGACTGGCTCCTGCTCAGCACTAACATCCCTTGGTTAAAGGCAAACCATAAGTGCCCTGTATGGCAATGCTGCCACTGAAAGGATCCGATTTAACGAGCATGGAGGATTGTTCACTCCCTCACCTGGGGATTTCACCAGATAGTTTTCCTAAGGCTTCTTCTCTAAGCCTTCCCCTGCGGGCTGACCTCCAGACAGCGTCATGTAAATGGATCTCATGCTTCAAGGAGGGTGGTCTAAAGTTGTAGAGAGTTGAGCATATAGAAAGCTCTGATGGAACTGGGAAGTGCATTGCAGCCCATCTTCTATTAAGACAACGGAGAAAGAACACAGCTCCCCCTTAGCAGTTCAGAGCAGATTGTTTCATTTCCTGTGGTCTATCACAACGGCTCTCTGGGCTGCACAATGCCATCATTACTGACCACATGCAGCTAACACGGCCCTGAGACATCTGTAAGACAAATTCTGCTAGGAAAGATTTGGTCTAATGCTTTGAGCAGAACTGGCTGGGCTTCTTTGGGAGCTGCCTGTTCTTTCTGGGATATGGTAAGAGGTAGCAGACAAGAGGACACTTGGTANTGATTCTATGGTTCTGTGATCCTTACAAATATCTCTGAGAAGAATCAAAACCTTGCACATATCTTCAAGCTTGGCAAGTGGTTTTGAAGCAGCTCTGAAGAACCATCAAGGGAATTGTTTCTATCACTCTGGCAGTTTGTTGTTCAATGGAGGTACATACACTGTGATGTGTTCCAAGCACTCAGTACTCCCTAGTCCTTATTTTCACTACTGGGAAGCCGATTTCATCTGCAGATCCCTGAAGAATGTTTAGGTGTATCTGAGGTACATGGACAAAGACCACTCCATCATAGTATCTTTTCATAATGCACTGAAGTCATGTCCTCATGGTCAAGACACCCACACAGCCTAGGAGGCTATGAACCTCAGAGCTGCCAAATCAAGAAGACAGGCTGAACTTCCAGGCAAGTGCCTCCTCTGTGTGAGAGCTCCTGACATGGTTCTTGCTGGTGCTGAGACTGAAAAACAATACAAGGGCAGCAAGATGAACCTTGGGAAAGGCATTGTAGGAGTTCAGGACACGTAGGTGAAAGCTTAGTTCAGTGGTTTCCTACATGATCCCAGCAGTCCAAGCACCAGGAGCTGGAACTGTCAGGCTGCCCCTTTCCAGCTGGTCTCACCCTACCTGTGCTGTGCTCCAGCTCACCCTTCTTTCTCATGAGATGTTCTTGCACTTGTGGCTGCAAAGCAACACAGATCCCCCAGGCAGGAGGGTGAGGGGCTGGACCACTGCTGGCAGTTTGATGGTTCGGTCAATCGTTTAGGGTGACATAGCAGTTATGGATTCAAGCTGAGAAGACCCAAGACCCCCAGTCTCCTATCCTAACCCTCAGAGTAGTAAACAATAGCTTGTCATCTCAAAAGAGAAGGCTCTGGAAAGGCCTTAGGGTAGATTTCCAGTATTTGAAGGGGGCCTACAGGATAGCTGAAGACAAAAGCATGAAGCCATAGGAGAAGCAGTAATGTCTTCCACTGGAAGAAGTAGACTTAGGTTAGGCATTAGAGAGAGAATTCTTCACTATGAGGGTGGTGACACACTGAAACAGGTTGCCCAGAGACCTTGTGAAAGCTCCAACCCTACAAGTGTTCAAAGCCAGGTTAGATGGGGCCTTGAGCAACCAGATGTAGCAGGAGATGTCCCTACCAATGGCAGGGGGCTGGAATTAGATGATCTTCCAGGTCAGTTCCAGTCCAAACCATTCTAGGATTCTGTGAGTGTAAGATAACTGTCCCAGGCGTGCACAGAAATATCTGGTATGCAACACTTCCTGCCAGCTATCTTAAGATGTGCAGGCCTTTATGAAGATGTATTGAATCACTTTACAGAGCATGATCACTTGTGAAACTAAGCTTGAGAGTGGGGCTCTTGGTGTAAGCACTTTGGACTGCACACTTAAGACATGTACCAATATGGATCCATTGTCTGTATGGAGATCTTGGACAGTTTAAGTGAAAGATTGCCTTGGGTCACAGACAGAAAAGAACAGCTGATCACTTGCAAGGTATATGTGAGGTGTATAGGTGTACACACCTTGGTGAGGCTAACTCTTCTCAAACCTGTCTGTTCTAGGCAGGCAAGGATGCTGGCAACTTCAGCTCAGGCTTTACGGGATGGAGGAAGCAAGAAGGTGAGGAAAAAACACAACAGATTGGCAGAGACCACCAGGAGAGACATTGTTCAAGGACCTACAGTACTCCATAATGGAAACTGATTGTGCATTAGGACAGCATATGCCTAGTACTAGTTTTCAGCTATTTATTCTTACTCTGATTTTTTTTTTCCTGTTAGTGGGCCTGAATTTGCTTTTATAATCAGTAAATCAGACTAATTTGCTAGGAAAAAAAATCGCTAATGAATTATGACAAAACTTTGAAAAGTTCATCTCTCTCCGTGTGGTCACCAAAAAGGAAGTGGGTGACTCCCCCTCTGCCTGTAACGCTCACGCTACAAGCAGCACTGCCAAGCCTCTGAACACTAGAGGGCGCCTCGCTAAGTCCCACACAGGAACACTGAGGGTGAGGGCTGGGAGGGACCCCACAGCTCCCCCTGCCCAGCGTCCCGACACGGCAGGATCACCTACGGGCAGGTCGCGCAGGAGTGCAGCCAGGGGTGCTTTGGACGTCTCCAGAGAAAGAGACTCCACAACCTCTCTGGGCAGCCTGCTCCAGGGCTCTGCCACCCTCACAGCGAAAAATACTTTCATTATGCTTACATGGAACCTCCTCTGCTCCAGCTTGCACCCCTGGCCCCTTGTCGTACCGTTGGCGACCGGTGAGAACAGCCTGGCTCCATCCCAGCGTGCTCTAACCTGTGTGGCATTTGAACTTCAGAAGCTTCTGGAGTTCTTGGGTTGGGTTTTGTTTTCCCAGTAAGTACATTAATGTGAATATCAGTTTCAATCAGTGTCCATCTGAGATAGGTCTGAGATCCCATGGGGAAAAACCAGAACAGTGCCCACTCTGTAAATTCCTTCAATGACTTTCAGGGTCCCAAAGCCATTTAAATGGAACTGTAATTTTAAATACTTTTAGTGCTGGCATTGCTACTCCCGTCTGTACTGGCTGGCAAGAAAGTAAACACAGTAGCATCACACATACTTTGTAATCTGAAAACAAAATATCTATTTAATATAATTGGAAAGAGTTTAGCTTATGCTTTGCAGAGTGCAGCAGCCTGTGGGCTCAGGCTGTTAGCTCTTGTCTGCTCTACTGAGGGAAGACCAAGGCTGGTAGGGACACAACATTTCACTGTCTCCTGTAACGAATTATGTCCATAGGGAAGGGTTACAGAGTCACAGAACCATCCAGGTGGGCACAGTCCCTCAGGAGCACCAAGTCCAACCTAGAACCCTGCTCTACAAGAT
Organism: Ramphastos sulfuratus; assembly: GCA_013399055.1. Lineage (NCBI taxonomy): Eukaryota > Metazoa > Chordata > Aves > Piciformes > Ramphastidae > Ramphastos > Ramphastos sulfuratus. Next base: position 16,229 of record WBNM01006652.1, on the reverse strand, counting down.
CCACCTTAAATCACAGCCCCAAGCACCACATCCAAACCACCCTGAAACACAGCCAGGCTGGGGGACTCCACCACCTCCCTGGGCAGCTTATGCCAGTCCCTGACCACTCTCTCCAGGAAAAACTTTTCCCTAATGTCCAATTTAAGCCTCCCCAGCCTCAGCTTGAGGCCATTCCCCCTT
>WBNM01006652.1:0-16017 GCA_013399055.1 Ramphastos sulfuratus | reverse complement strand
TGCAGAGCCTCTCTGCACTTATTCAAACCAACACTGCCACCCAACTTGGTGTCAACTGCACTCACTGCTGACACTCTCTGTGCCTGAATCAAGGTCATACAACAAGGAAGTGACAACACAGTGACAATTCCATGTCAATATTCAGTATGCTGCCTTTTTAGACACCAGATATGAACAAGTATTAAGGCCAGACTGATGAAAATTGTGGACATATCCTCACTCGTTTCTTGGATGAGAGTTAATTTAAGGCAGCTTCCTCTCTAAGTGGCCTTCTGAGAAGTCAGAGATCTGTGCACTGACCAACATCCCCTTTTTCAGGCTGAACACGTGGAGTAGAATCAGGCAGAAAAATGTAACAACATAGACACCATACCAGATTTTCCCCTTGGCCTGTCAAACTACACTAAACATTAAAACTACACTGATCTTCTCAGGATTCATAGGAGATAAAACCAGGGAAAGATTCTTTCTTGGGTTGTTTCTGTCCCTGTGCCCATCATACTAGGCCATTCTGTACTGTGTGCAGTTCTGGAGCCCCCAGCACAGGAAGGAAATGGAAGTGTTGGAGCAGGTCCAAAGGAGGCCACGAAGATGCTGGGTGATGCCCAATGCCTTCCAGGAGACCTTGGAGTGGCCTTCCAGGATCTGAAGGGGGCTCCAGGAAGGCTGGGGAGGGACTATTGACAAGGGCTTGCAATGCCAGGACAAGGGGCAATGGGTTTGAAGTGGCAGAGGGGAGATTGAAACTGGATGTTAGGAGGAAGTTGTTTGCAGTGAGGGTGGTGAGACACTGGCACAGGTTGCCCAGGGAGGTTGTGGCTGCTCCCTCCCTGGAGGGGTTCAAGGCCAGGTTGGATGAGCCCTTGAGTGACCTGTGCTAGTGGGAGGTGTCCCTGCCTATGGCAGGGGGTTGGAACTGGATGGGCTTTGAGGTCCCTTCCAACCTTACCATTCTATGATTCTATGATTCTCTCCTCTTCCTCCCTATTCTGACACTGCCACTGCTTTGCAATACCTGAGGTTAAGTCTATAAGCGTGAGGAGCTTACAGTGCAGAATCTTTCAAAGGAAGGACTTCCTGCAGAAGCCAAGACACTTTCAGAGTCATGCAGTCTCCCACTGAAAGCCATTGTTGCCTGGCATAGATGCCCTACAGCAAGGTTTTGACCTACTTGAGAGCAGGCATTGTGCCATCCAAACAGATGGGCAAAAGCGTAGACAGCCAGGAGACCATGTTTGTACATCAAGCATGGATGAGGAGGGCAGGATTCTCTCTGAGAACATTTAAATGACTGTTCCTTTGGAGCTTCTGCTGCTGTCACAGGAAGCAATGTGGCACCATCGATCCAGGCCGGAGCAGAGGCGCCACAAGGTAAGGTGGGGGTCAGCACCTAGGCAGGGCTCTGAGAGCGATTGGTCTGCAGCACACTTACAAAACTGGGTGACTCCCAGCCCCACCTGCTACCAGCTTCATAAATGTGACCTTCAGCAATTCAGTCACAGTGTTCCTGCCCTTTCTCTTTTCTGTGATGTTTTTGTTTGGTTGGTTGGGTTTTTCCCAGCACAAACCACACTGTGGGCATAGATCAATGTGTGCAAAGCATNCCCTTCTAATCCACCCTAGGATGGCATTGCCTCTCCTGGCCCCCAGAGCACATTGCTGGCTCATGGGCACCCTCCCATCCACCAGGACTCCTAAATCCTTTTCCCCTTTGCTGCCTTCCATCATTAAGGCTGCTTTGAAGCCCTCCTATCAAGTTTTGCTGTAGCAGGTACAAATATCCCTTTCTACGCACTTCACAGGGCTAGAACTCTCATTGCTGGCCCTCAGTACCATGAGGATTTTTTTTTTAAGATTAAAACTCAATCTGTGTGCAGAAGTGAGTAGAAATGCAAATGCTTCCACTATGTTGTTTACCATTTCACATGCTTCATTGATTTCCAACGTGATCAGCATGAAGAATAGAGCTGAGTGAGTATAACAAACTATTCCAGACTAATGCCAACATTAATAATAGTCACTACTTATACTCTAATCTGTGCTAAAATTGTTTAGAACCAGAAGGAAATAGAAAAGACATATGTTGGATACTTTTTTTTTTTTTTTTTTTTTTTTTTATAAAAAACACATTTTAAACAGAGTAATAAAAAAAAAAAAGNTAAAAAAAAGAAGTGCTGTACAGGAGCAATTGGATGCATTAAAATGGATCCCAAATGTTCATGGTGAATGTTAACTTCCAGGGATTATGTCTGGGTTGTTATTAGAACATAAAGCCACAAACCTCTATCAGTGCTTGTAGACATGCACATCACCATGGGGCAAGGCAAAGCTAGCTACAAGGTAAGAGCTAAACCTGAGTGCCAATGTGGTACCCACTGGTTCAGGAGACCCATCTGAGAGCCTTTTCCTGTCTGACTGTCATAAGGCAGCCAACGCCCGGAAGGCAAAGCTGCTTGGTTCACCAGGACTATTCACACAGCAGGTGCTGAGTAATGCTGTGCAGAGCTATTCAGGCACCTTAGCACACTTACTTACAAGCACACTTGCAAAAGAACTCCTCTGGGGCCATTAATCTCATTTCCTGCTGGTGACGGCAGAAAGAATATTCCCCAAACCCACTGCTTGTTCTGAAATCCGTTTTCAGTCATAGTGGGATAAAGCCAGTTCCCAAAAGCCTTTCTCAGAAAAGCTGTCATACTTTAAATTGGTTATCACAGTACCTACCTGTACAGATAAACTGCACCACAGCAGATGACTCTCAAGAACATAAATGGCATTGATTTTAAACTAAGCACTGTGTGCTGTTTCACCATAAATGTGTCGTGCAGCCAAAGCACAACATCCATGAATCCAAACCGTGCACCAGCTGATAGCACTCTGACACTTGCAGCATTTAGCCAAGCTTAACTGATTCCAGGGAAAGGAGTCATCCTTCAAAGACAAGATATGTATTTATTATCCAATTCAGAAAGGTTTCATTGCAACACAGCAGCAACGAGCCTTTATGGTGATTAAAATGTCCAAGGAAAATCTCATCTGTCACGCTGTGAATTCTCCCCAAATTACAACCACCACTGCTGTAGTCTTGCAATTGATGACAGAGGAGGTCCGCTGTGGAGGGCATGCTGTGATCTTTCCTGGGCGTTTTATACAGTCAGGAGTCCTTCCTAGGGTATTGTTAAAGCTAAGGTACAGAGGGAGAAGCACAGCTGCACCTCTCAGAAGATCACTGGGTTGTAGAACAAAATAGGAACGTAGCCTTGCAAACAACGGCAGCCATTAGAGGCAGCAAACTATTCCTCTCCCCCACCACCTTCAGCAGTGGATGACATCTTTCTTAGGGCATTGCTCTGAGCACATTTCTTGCTGAATGAGTTGTTCCTTTTGTCTCTCCTCCCTGAGGCACACAATGGCCTCCTGCACTTCCCTTGAGGTAAGGCAGCTGTGCTTGCTGCCCTTCGGGTCTGTGTCCTACAAGCACAGCCTTGCTTTCTCTTCCTCTCTCTATGCAATTAAGCAGTAGAACTGCAGATGTAGCTGCATTTTACTATCTCCAGTCTCCTGAGATGATCAGTGATAAAAATATGATTTTTGGTCTAGGAAGCAATGTAATAATAATGCAAGAAGAAAAGCAAGAATCACGAAGATGTAAAGGAAGCAATAAAAAATTACCTCAAGCTGGAATTATTTTCTCTTTTGATTATTGTTCTTAACGTTGCCTTATTCTGTACTTACGTATTGCAAGTACATTAGTGGTGACAGGAGGCTCCAAGCTGTTCTTAAATGTTTGGCTTGGAAATGTAAGTGTGGTTGTTTTGGGGTTTGTTTGTTTGTTTGAGCAGATTTTGTAAATGAGATTGAATTGTTTTCCATACAGGATGTGCCTCTCTGGATAAATTCCCCTTATGTGTTTATAAACGTATCCAGACTCAGGAAGATCACACATTAGTAGGAATATTCTTCCTTTCTGTTCCACCAGAAATGCACACCCGGCCCACACTGGGAAGTCAGATAACTGGAAAAGCTAAGATTTTTGAAACTGTTCTTCATCTATAGCATATAAAGTATTTACATTCCTTTGTGAGTCTACATTAAAATGAAGTTATTTTATTTTTAAGGGAAATGTCACTAGCTTGAAGCAAGGACATCACTTTTATCATGTATTATCAGCAGCTTCCTGGGGAGCATGGCTTTGTCTCATCAGGGTTGAGAACAAATCTGTCTCTAAGGAAAGAAAAACATCAAAATAAAAGAGCTATAATGATTCTTCAAACAATTAATTGATTTTAACAATTAAGAATTGTATCTTCAGCACACGAATTCAACCTTCGACCTGTAGTTAAAACTGCAACATGTTAGCTGAAAAACACCTGAGGTGCTAGCACACTTGCCCTGGCTTAAGGCAGCTTCCCCTCCACACAGAGCAGGGGCAAGACAAAGACACAGAGTCCTGTGGGTTGAGGCAAGGGGAGCTTAACGGAGTGAGGCAATGTGCAACACGGAGCATTCTTTTCATCTGGAGTTTAGAGGAATAACTCTTGTTGATCCTTACATCTCTTCTGAATATCTACACTTAAATTCCCCTGAAGGGTGAACAAGTCTGTTACATGCAGTGAAGTGTTAAACAATGAAGTTTTGACACTGAGGAGCTCAGGAGACAGAGCTTACTGGCACAGCTGGTACTTGCCTGGCTGGGTACCATCCACACTAAAGAAAAGCAGGCACTTAGTTCCTGTGTATACTTAACATCCTCAAAGGGTGTCTCAGTTTTTAATTGATCAGTGCTATGCTCAAAGTCCTGCAAGATAGTTGCCCCACCTATCCTGAAATTTTGGATGCTAATATCACCATATTTAGCTGTAATGATCCATCTGAATTGTTCTGGGATGCCTAGCAGTCATGAAAATCACAGAATCACAGAACGATTTGAGTTGGAAAGGAATGTTAAAAATGATCCAGTTTTGATCCCCTTACCACGGGAATGGACATCCTTCACTAGGTCAAGTTGTTCAAAGTCCCTTAAGGACTTCAAGACTGACAGAGATGAGATACTTGCAAATTCTTTGGGCAACCAACCCCTTGCAGTGTCTCACCAGCCTCATAACAAAACATTTCCTCCGTATATCCAACCTAAATCTGCCCTCTTTCAATTTAGAACTGTTGCACCCACTCTATGCACACCTGCTCTCCAGGAGGATCTGCACTAGATGATATCTAAAGGTCCCTTCCAGATCCTACTATGCTGTGATTGTCCTCTTACTACAGGCCTTGGTAAAAGCTCTCTTATATTTCTTATAACCCCTCTTCATCTATTCACAGGCTGCAACAAGGTCTCCCTGGAGCCTTCTCTTCTCCAATAACCCCAAGTCTCTCAATGATCTATGCAGTTAATCTGTTCAGTTATCCAGGCCCTTTCCAGTTCTCACACACATGACAGAATCACAGAAACATTCAGGTTGGCAAAGCCCCTCAGGATCACCAAGTTCAGCTGATAACCCTACTCTACAAGGAGCACCCTAAACCATATCCCCAAGCACCACATCCAAACCACCCTGAAACACAGCCAGGGGCAGTGACTCGGCCACCTCCCTGGGCAGCACATTCCAATGCCTGACCACTCTTTCCATGAATATTTTTTTCTTAATATCTACTCTAAACCTCCCCAGCCTCGGCTTGAGGCTATTCCCCCTTGTTCTGTCTGCAGTTCCCTGTGAGCAGAGCCCAGTAGCAGCCTCTCCACAATGTCCCTTCAGGTAGCTGCAGACAGCAATGAGCTCTGCCCTCAGCCGCCTCTGTTTCACACTACCCATCCCCAGCTAACTCAGTCTCTCCTCATCAGATTTATTCTCCAGGCCCTTCCCCAGCTTCATTGCCCTCCTCTGGGCCCACTCCAGCACCTTAACATCCCTCCTCTATTGAGATGCCTAAAAATGAATACAGTACTTGAGGTGTGGCCAAACCAGAGCAGAGTCTAAGGGGACAATCCTCTCCCTACTCCTGCTGGACACAGCCAGGATGGCATTGCCAAAGAAAGGCATACCTCTGCCTTCTTCTTGGAGCAAAAGGAATACTACTGGAGAGAGGAATGCACAAAGAAGAAATGTAAAGTTCTTCTGGATGCCTTAGGCACCTCAGTGATTAACATCAGTGAACTGCAATGGGCTTTTGAGAACGTTTCACTTCTAAATTCACATTGCTCACCTTTGACTAATGACAGGAAACAGGAAATTGTACACAACAGTTACACACATTCAGTGTCTGTGTGCTCCTTTCACAGTGACAGAACACACACAAGATCCAGTGGTGTTACTTGCAGGCGACTTAATTCTTCCATGGAGTTTCATAGAAGTGACACAACCAGAGCAATTTTCTACATCCCCATCCTCCTTACCCTCTTGGCATATTATGTGGAGCATGATTTTCCTCATCACCTCTTCTCTTCCCAATCACCTCCTCTCATTTGTTTCCTTCTTCCTTTTTCCTTCTGATGATATAAAAACATTCGACCATAGAGTAACCTCCTAAAATTCTAATCCAGTGCTTATTCAGTAGGCATCTTGTAAGGACTCCATACTTTGTCTCCATTAAAAAACTCAAGACAAAAAAAAAACCAAGACAAAAAAACCCCCAAACCAAACAAAAAAAACCAACCAACCAACCAACCAGAAAAACCCACAACAACCCCCCCCCCCAAAAAAAACCCCAAAACCCAAACCCAACAAAAGGCAAAACACCCAAATCACCCACAAAAAAAACCAAACCCAAGCCAACAAAACTAAGCAAAACAAAAATCCAGAAAAGGAAAAGCCACGAGGGGGGAATTAATCTGCAACATAATGTCAGATGATTGAATCAGTGGTGCAAAGATAATCAGGAAGGGGAGGAATTGACAAGGCAGAAATTCCCACTGTCCCTTCGGATGTGGGTTCACATAAGGGAATAGGCTGATGAGCACACAGCAGCTCAGCAGCTTCTTGTGTCTGTATCAGGGTGAAATCCATTTTTTCCTCCTTGGCTGCAGGCTGTTTTCTTTGCATACCCTGTCCTAGTTGGCCAGTCAGAGATCCCTCCTAAGTCCTTTTCAGACTCCTTTCATAGAATCATAGAATGGTAAGGTTGGAAGGGACCTCAAGGATCATCTAGTTCCAACCCCCTGCCATAGGCAGGGACACCTCCCACTAGTACAGGTCACTCAAGGCCTCCTCCAACCTGGCCTTGAACACCTCCCGGGAGGGAGCAGCCACAACCTCCCTGGGCAACCCTTGCCAGTGTCTCACCACCCTCACTGCAAACAACTTCCTCCAGTAAGACTAACTTCATCCAGTAGTTGCACCTCTAAGAGAAACTCCAGGAAATAAATGCAGAAAGGTCAGTATAACCTTCGTATTTCTGCTAATGTGCAGAAGATTTAGCTGACAGCCCATGAACTTTATGCAGTTCCAGTGTGATTGTGATTACTGTGCGAGAGATCTTAAAAGTAGTGAGTAAGGAAAGTTGTATCTCTCCTTGGGCAAATGCCCAAGGTGGTTTTCATTGGTTTCAAAATGCAGCCAGCACTGCCAGGAGGTTTCTTTTACGAGAATCTCTACCACTTACATTGAAGACAATCAGTGCCAATTAAGACAGAGATTTGTTTCAATGAGGAGGACTTCCCCATGCCATCACAATGCATATCTGTATGGCAGGATAATTAAAGCCAAAGAGATAGGAGATAAGAGTGGTTGCAGATGAAGTGGAGGAAGCACACATGCCAAAAGCATGCATTACATGTGTATGGAATAGAGTGCACAGAATCACAGAGGTTAGGGGCTGGAAAGGACCTCCAAAGCTCATCCAGTCCAACCCCCCTGCCCGAGCAGCATCTCCTAGACTAGATCACACAGGAACATACTCAAGCTGGTCTGGAATATCTCCAGAGAGGGAGACTCCACAGCCCCCCTGGGCAGCCTGTGCCAGGCCTCTGTCACCCTCACAGGGAAAAAATTCCTCCTTATATTTCCATGAAACTTCCACCCAGTGCCCCTTGTGCCGTCAATGGGCATCACCCAGCAGAGCCTGGCTCCAGCCTCCTGGCACTCACCCTGCACATCTTTATACATATTCATGAGGTCACCTCTCAGTCTCCCCTTCTGCAAGCTAAAGAGCCCCAGCTCCTCCTAAGAGAGATGTTCCATTCCCTTAATCATCTGTGGCTCTGTGCTGGACTCTCTCAAGCAGTTCCCTGAGGTCCTCCTTTAGAGCCCAGCTGTCGATGCCTTAAGTGCAAATAAACAGTGTTGGTGGAGAGAAACGTGCAGAGTTTGCTGAATGGAGTGAACGTGTGGCACGCCCTTGTGTAGATACACAACACAGGCAGCATTGCTCCAGAAGATTGAAAATGTCTATTTTCCCATCTTCTCTTTCAGTAGTTTTTAAAATAAGATTTCAAATAAGATGAGGGACATACATCTGTCCAGAACTGTTGGTTTGTGAAAACAAAAGCAGTTTATATGAACAGAGGCCTTCCAACATCTCCTTCCTGAGAGCTGTTGGTTTGTGAAAACAAAACCAGGTTCTATGAGTGCAGATTTGTCAACATTTAACTTCTCTTGAACTTTGAGCAGCAGTGTCACATAGCACCCACTACTGAAATACTTCATTAATAGTTTTCCAAACTAAATAGTTTGGATTTCCGGGCACAAGCCTACTCTGGCATTTTCCAAAGCACAAGGCCACCAATCATCCCAAGGTGTACCTAGCACAACTACATCTTTCTGCTATCAACCCAGGCAATGGAAAGAAAGAGTGTTTCCTTTCTACATATATTAACTTCCTTAAACCAGGCTCAGACAGTAGGATGTTAAAAGAAAAGAAGTTTAAGGACTTTAATCTCCTTGAAATCACTTTGGCACTCCTGCCTATTGCACAACTATCTACACGAGTGAGTAACAAAAGTCCATCCATGTCATGGCAGTGACTGAACTGTGTTTTTTCCTAGATAACACTACCTAACTTTGATCTTTATTTTTGTATTCTTCATAAGAGGAAGAAATCTAATGAAGGCTTTAGAAGCTGCAAAGCTAAACCAGATGTGTTTCTTTATTGTATTTTTCAACATAAAAAGAATCACAGAATTGTCAGGGTTGAAAGAGACCCCAAACATCATCCAGCCCCAACCTCCCTGCCATGGGCAGGGACACTTCACACTAGAGCAGGTTGCTCAGAGCCACATCCAGCCTGGCATTAACAACCTCCAGGGATGAGGCCTCTGCCACCATCCTGGGGCAATCTGTGCCAGTGTTTTGCCACCCTCATGGAGAAGAACTTGTTCCTAACATCCAGTCTGAGTCGGCCCACTTCTGGCTGTGCTCAGTTTTCCCCTTATGCAGCATGCACATCTAGAGAGGTCACTCCTGCTGGCATGCTACCTAATGACAGATGCAGGCGAGCTCTGGCACTGTGAAGGTTTGATCATCCTTGGGGTGTATTACCAAGCAGCTGATATTTACATTCACTCTAAGCACTGCATTTGATGATAGATACAACAGACAGAGTGCACAAGTAGTTGGCTGCTGGTGGATTTTGAGACCTGCTATAGTGCATGAGATGTCTCTCACTAACTCATCACTTGCATTCATCACACTTCCTAATACTAGGCACAAAGCAAAGGGCAGAGGGAGAGACCAAGTGATCTTCTCTGGCAGTCCCTCTCACTGCATGCTTCAGACCTGCCATATTTTAGGACAAACTCATTCCTGTAAAGGTACATCACAGTCTCTGAAGCTTCCACAGAAATACTTTCCTCTTAGACTGCCTTTCTGAAAATAACAGGAGGATTGAATATGTGGTGTAGTTAGAGCTAACAGTACAGAGCAGAGTCTGCAGACTCTGCCCGCTACTTTCGTTTTGAAGAGAATCTTGCATCACTGTGCACCCTGCTGTCAGTGCATCCTCATCCTCTGGAGCTGCCAAGAGCTTGGGAGTTCACAATCTGCCAGCAGTGCTCACGTCCTTCAGACACAAGCTGCTGGCCAAGGGTCAGAGAGAAACAGAACTGTCTGGGCTGGAAGGGACCTCCAAAGCTCACCCAGTCCCACCCTTCTGCAGCCAGCAGGGACATCCTCAGCTGCCCAGAGTCCTCTCTAGCCTCACCTTGAATAGTTCTGGGGAAGGGACCTCAACCACCTCCCTGGGCAGCCTGCTCCAGTGTCCCATCACCCTTACAGCAAAGAACTTGCTCCTAACACCCAATCTAAACCTGCTCTGCTCTAGCTGGAAGCCACTGCCCCTCGTCCTGTCACTGCAAGCCTTTGTGCACAGCCTCTCTCCATCCTTCCTCTAGGCCCCTTCAGGTTCTGCAAGGCTGCTGTTAGGTGTCCTCAGAACCTCCTCTTCTCTGGGCTGAACACCCCCAGCTCCCTCTCATGGAAGGCCAAAAAAAGGTCCAAGATGTGTCCTGGCTTGTCCAGGCATCGTCCCCTGCACCCTCTCCTGCTTGTGGAGTGGGGAGCAATGCAGGCAAAGGACAAAATGCCTGCAGACAGTCAGTGTGCTCCTTTGTGCATCCTGTGGTCAGCAAGGTGCATGCTCTTGCCTCATGTGTGGCCTGTGGTGTCCCACATTTGGGTGACCAAGCCCCTGGCTTCACCCTAGTTTACCTCGCTGCTTTGCGTCCATTCTGATTCTTTCTTACTTTCCCTTTCCCACTATACCACTGTGTGCACCCAGCACATTCACATCATGTCCTGCAGCACTATGATATATTACAGCTTGTCTTTCACAGCTCTCACTTTTGAAGCATGAAGGCATTTTCCCCACCTGATCTAGAGAGGCAGCGTTGAGACTCGCGTTAGAAACTGCCCCATTTCATCCCTCCAAGCACTCCCAGATCCTGCTCAAAGCAAACACTGAATTGAAGAGGCATCAAGGTTGGTAATTTGTCACCACAGCAAACAACTCTTTGGAGAAAATACTCCACAGGAAATGAAGAGGAAGACTTGGTACAACATCAATTTCCACATCCTTTTCTTCTTCAAATGACAGAATTGTCTTCTGAGCCTCAGCTGTTATATCTGTGACTAATTTTTGGAGTCAAATTAAGAGGAAAAAAAAATGTTACTCCAAATTAAAAAAAATAGAAGTTTCGTGTTACTGTTATTGCTCGTTTCTTTGCTTTATTGTTTTTCTTTCTCCAAAAGCTACTGAAAGAAATGTGAATCTTAAAAATAAATAAACAATTCTGATAGATATGATGCCCACAGTTTTAAATCCTCAGTTCTCCATGCCCATAGATTCATTTACTGCTATTCCTGACAGGCAGTCCCCTGATCTGAGATTCATACACCATGAACCTCTGACAGTATCTTGTCAACGCTTCAAGACATTGAAGAAAGCCAACAGAACTCTCCTGATATTTAGGGTTAAGCTGCAAGTTGAGCAACAGATCATTAATATCAGCCTGACATGGTAAAAAGAGGTCACACTTTAGGTCATTATTTCTTCACTCAATTAAAACACTTGTCCACACAGCTGAAAATCAGAGTCACAGAGTGTTAGGGTTTGGAAGGGACCTCCAGACCATTCAGCCCAACCCCCTGCCAAAGAAGGGTCACCCAGGGCAGGGCACACAGAAACATCACCAGGTGGGTTTTCAAAGTCTCCAGAGAAGGAGGCTCCAAGCCTCTCTGGGCAGCCTGCTCCAGGGCTCCATCGCCCTCACCGCAAAGAAGCTTCTACTCATGTTGAGGTGGAGCTTCCTCCAGCTTCTCCTATTGTCAGGTGCCACTGAAAAGAGCCTCTCCCCTTCCTCTTGACACCCACCCCTCAGGTATTTATAGACTTTAATAAGATCCCCTCTCAGCCTTCTCTTCCCCAGACTAAACAGTCTCAATTCTCTCAATCTTTCTAAGAGAGGCATTCAAGTCCCTTAAACACCCTCATAGCTCTTCATTGGACTCTCTCCAGTAGATCCCTGAATATCCTCTGTGCTGTAATTTTACTAAAATTCAACATCACAACCATGTTTAAAAATCATTGGGAGGATATGGCAGACTTTCAGCAGGTGCTTTGCCTACAAGTANCCCTGGGGGGACATTTCAGGGTTTTTTCACTGTACACTAGACAGAGCATTACACTCTGCTGTCACATGTGAAAGCACTTGGAAAATGAGAAGAGATATTTGTATCCATTTTTACAGACCATGTTTGCTTTCACCATCAAATGTGCATCAGAACCTTACTTTCCCAAATGAGATGTGAACTTAAAACTGTAACTTAAAGCCACAAAGATAACAAAGAGAGGGGAACATCTGCCCTGTGAGGACAGGCTTGGGGAGCTGGGTCTCTGCAGCTTGGAGGAGACTGAGGGGTGACCTCAGTCCCAAAGATGTGAAGGGCAGTGCTGGGAGCCTGGAGACAGGCTCTGCTGAGTGATGTCGTGACTGGACAAGGGGCAAAGTGTGCAAGCTGGAGCAGAGGAGGTTCCACATGAACACAAGGAAAAACTTTCACTGTGAGGGTGGCAGAGCCCTGGAGCAGGCTGCCCAGGGGGATTGTGGAGTCTCCTTCTCTGAAGACTTTCCAAACCTGCCTGGCTGCCTTCCTGCGTGACCTCGTCTAGGTGATCCTGCTCTGGCAGTGGGGGTTGGACTTGAGGATATTTGGAGGTCCTTCCTAACCCCTGCCAGATTCTGTGACCCTGTGAAATGCTGAAAAGCTGCTTCTGGTTGTAATTCCAGTTAATTGTATTTTGGATGGTACTTTCTTCTTTTAGGAATGAATATAATTGAGCTGTTCCCCTATACCTGGGCTAAGAGGATGGTAACAGAGATAATGAAAACAAGAAGGTCCCTCAAATGCACAAGGCTGTTCAGGTCTTGTGTCCCTAACACAACACCAAGCACAGTATTTCTTTCCAAGGCTTTTTTTCTGCATACCCTCTCATTTTTCTTTGCCTGCTGTACCTCTGTGAAATCTCACAAGTAGGTGGTGCAAAACTGTGACCACCACAAGTGGAGAAGTAAAGTAACAGCCTGGACAACCCAGACCTCGTGAAGCTGTGAAAAGTCTTTGGGATGGGTTTTGGCAGACGTTGTCTAAGCTAGCAGAAATTAGTTTTTGCTGAAAAGCAGCAGTGTGCACCAAGCCCAGTGCTGCCCCTCAAGTGTCTGTACTGAAGTGACCTTTGTGACAGAAACACAGTAAAAACCACAGTGTAGCAGCAGTCACTGCTATACATTTTTTTTCCTTCAGTGTAGAGGAAGGCTTTGTACTCTGTACATCTGAAGATGCCACAGGCGTCGAGATACAGCACACACTCAAAGCATTCACAGAGTTCACAGAATCATGGAGTCAGTCAGGGCTGGAAGGCACCACAAGGATCAGCCAGTGCCAACCCCCTGCCATGGGCAGGGACACCTCACACTAGATCAGGCTGTCCAGAGCCTCATCCAGCTTGGCCTGAACCACCTCCAGGGGTGAGGCTTCCACCACCTCCCTGGGCCACCGTTCATCTTGTGGAATTCCTGGAAAGAGCCACCACGGAGAAGACCAAAGTACTCAGCAGCCTACAAAACTCCTGATTCTAAACAAATTGCTCCTAATTATGGTTAATCAGCAGCCCTCACCCTGTACCTTCTTTCCTGATAAAACAATCCCCAGTGGTCCTGCACTGTAACAGCTTTTATCTCACCCTGGTGTGAGGGCAGCTCCAGCTATACCTGTCTGGAGCAATAAGCACCAATCCGTCTGCTTTCACCAAGACCACGTCAGGGCCTTCAAAATTAATCACTCTAAAATACCAACTAGAGTTGGCTCTCCAAACAAATATCTTAACCCTAGCAACATCCATTAGTGCTGCTGCACATTTGCATGCTGATGAGGTATGGTAAGTACAGGTTGAATGTTTTATCTCTGGCATTCAGAGTGGCCACGAAACAAAACCTAAGGCAAGTTTAGGAAAGCTCTTTCTTTTTTTGCTACACTCATGTAGGACAGAAATCTTCATTTTAAACTTCTCTGCCTGTCCATTCCTATTCAGCATTAGCCCAAAATCGCCTTGCATTGGAAAGAAAAAAATAAATAAATGAGCTTTTATTTCAGATCTAAATTGTGTATATATATATGTGTGTGTCTGTGTGTGTGTGTGTGTGTGTGTGTGTGTATAAAAAATTAATAAACGGTGAAATATAGAAATTTGAAATTCTGGATGAAAAATCCAGCAGATTAGTTTCAATGAAGTCTAAATCAAATATGCCCTCACCTACCATATCACATTCAGCACTTAATGAACTCTATTGGGTAAAGTTTCCTAGTTTATTTTTATTCATATACTCCTCTCCCTGTACCAAGGCATCAGACACATTAAGCTCAGGAACTTCGAGAATTTCCTAACTTTCACAGGAAAACAATTTTAGCAATGAAGCTCCTGAGACATTCCATCTTTCATTTATTTATTTATTTATCTCTCTGTTTATTTGCTTATTTCCTAATGTTGCTATAAAGTTGGGTTTTTGGGGGTTTTTTGACAGATACAGAATTGAACTGAATTAAGACATTCAGACTCAAAAGTTTTTGATGCAAATGTAATTATATCTAAGGAAAACACAAGATTGGTATATGAGAAATGCATTCCTTAATTGTTATTTTTCACACAAAAAAAAAAAAAAAAAAAAAGAAAAGAAAAAAAGGGGGAGAAGGCTTTGTAACAAGTATTTTTCCCAAAAAATCTTACTCATGTGCCACTCTATCACCCACAACAAAATCAGGCACTGGATGAAAATGAGATTACCACAGATTTTTATGTTATTATAGAATCATAGAATTGCCAGGGTTGGAAGGGACCTCAAGGACCATCTAGCTCCAACCCCCCTGCCATAGGCAGGGACACCTCACACTAGATCTATAAACTCTGTTTTTCAGAGATGTTAATTTGAAAGCAAAATGAATGTAGGCAGACTCACCAATGTTTCATTAAATTATACTACAGTAGATCAATCCAAGTAAAGCAGCAGATAAAGTGACTTTTCAAAATGCACTTTTTTTTCATTTGCATTTAAAGAAGTAGAAGCAGTGAATGCCTCACACTGGGACTCAACACAGGACACACCAAAGTGATGCAAATGCAGTGTGAAATGCTACAGTGCCTTAGTGTCTCTGGATTAGTCATAATGACACAATTGCAGGTAGATACTTCCCTGAGCTCAAGCTGTATAAAAGCACAGGGCACTCACATCCTGAAGCAATGTTTAATGAGGCACCAATTTCAGAGGGAAGCACAGCACTGTAACATCCCTGATCCTGTGCAGTCCTTAGCAATACGTGCCAATGAATTACATTTGTAGTTGTTAGTCATGACCAGCCTGCAAATGATGGGGTTGGGAAGGAAACCCAGCCTGGTTTTCAGAGTATCTTATGGATGGCATGTTAGTAAAAACCAGTGGATGTCAGAGTACCTAACACATCTTACACGTTATCAAAAACCACTGGAAGCTTAGCTTCAGTTAGAAATCCATCTCAGCCCAAACACAAGCCCCAAACGCTCGCTACAATGAAATCCTGCCCTGAGCATCCTGTCTTGGCACATCAGTTATAGTCTATTGATTATCAAGACAAAGCAGTGCACAGCCATAGATTTCACCCAGGCTGTCAGGAAGAGAAACTTCTTTAGAAGGAAGCTCTCCACCTACACAACAAGAGCTATGCCCTGCCACTCCGTGGTGCCAGACCTGAAGGAAAGTGCCATTCACTGCCTAACCATTTGCGATGCAAACTCAGCAGATCCTGCTCTGGGTACCACTGAGGACACTGTCTCACTGCATCCCAGGAACAGCTGCTGACAGCAAAAGGTTGGAAAGAGACAGGGACCAGGCCAGGTTGGGGCTGCCCTGCTGCAAAACAGCTCCGTGGAGAAAGACCTTGGAGTGCTGGTGGACAGCAAGTTCTGCATGGGCCAGCAATGTGCCCTTGTGGCTCAGAGAGACGATGGCATCCTAGGGGGCAGCAAGAAGAGTGTGGAACAGCAGGGCTAGGGAGGTTCTCC
>WBNM01006651.1:0-78229 GCA_013399055.1 Ramphastos sulfuratus | reverse complement strand
CATTCTATGATTCTATGGAAAATCTGGTATTATCTGTGTGGTAATCTGCACAGGATCAGTGCGATAGTAAATGATCCCTCACAGACCAGTGGGATGTTAAAAGCAGCATCTGTTGTTGACATCTTCTGGAGATGCCCAAATCATAGAATGGTTTAGGTTGGAAGGGACCTCAAGGATCATCTAGTTCCAACCCCCTGCCACAGGCAGGGACACCTCCCACTAGTACAGGTCACTCAAGGCCTCGTCCAACCTGGCCTTGAACACCTCCAGGGAGGTTGTGCAGCAGAGAATTACCCAACGTGATCACGATCTTGATCACGTTGGGTGATTCTGTGCTCCACAACCTCCCTGGGCAACCTGTGCCAGTGTCTCACCACCCTCACTGCAAAGAACTTCTTCCTAACATCTACTTTAAATCTCCCCTGTTCCAAAAGGAGATTACAAGACCTTGTCAATAGTCCCTCCCCAGCCCTCCTATAGGCCCCCTTCAGATACTGGAAGGCTACTATAAGGTCTCCTGGAAGCCTTCTCTTCTCCAGGTTGAAAAGCCCCAACTCTCATAGCCTGTCCTCATAGAAGAGCTGCTGCAGCCCTCTCAGCATCTTAGTGGCCTCCTCTCGACCTGCTCCAACAGTTCCATGTCCTTCCTGTGCTGAGGGCTCCAGAACTGCACACAGGACTCCAGGTGGGGTCTCACAAGAGCAGAGTAAAGGGGCAGAATCACCTCCCTCACCCTGCTGGCAACACTTCTCTTGCTGCAGCCCCAGCTCCAGAGGAGAGCTGAGACCAATGCTACTCCCCAGGCACTGGTCAGAAGCACTTCAGAGCTCTTCAAATCCCAGATCAGCAGAGATGTCTGTGTGACCACCACACCCCTCAAGCACCAGGTGAGCTAAGTGCAAAGCAGGCTGGCTGTCACCTCCCAAAGCCAAGCCATTCATTTCCATGACTGCAGGCTGCACATGCTAAGAGGCATCAGCAAATTCTTCCCCAGCGGCTGCTGCTCCATCAGCACCCAAACGCCTGCACTGACCGAGCCGCTGCAATATGCATGAGGTGGCTTCAGACCTGATCCCTGTGCAAGCTGAGTGTCCTCTGCTTGTCTTTGATGATTAACTGAGCAAAAGGCTTACCCTCTGCTCAGGACTTTTGGTAGCTGAGGTATTTTGCAGCTAGTCACAAACTCAAATGTATTTCCTGTCCAGCAGATACTGTCTACTCTTGAGAGCAATTTTTATTGGATTTGTAATCCCCTTTTCAGTTCTTTCTTTCCCCTTTTAATATTGCCTTTTAAGCCCTTTAGCAGGAGTTCACTTCCAGAAGGCCAGCAAGGAACAGTGGACAGAGCCTTTGGGTTTAAAAAGGAATATGCACAGAATGTTAATGCAAGAGAAACATGCAACACTCTGACCCCTTTCAATTAAGGTGCCAACTCTATCACCTTTAGCTGTCTGGGAAACTCAGATGTGACCTGAAACAAACAAAAGAGACTCAAAAGATCAATGCTTTGAAGCTAAAGCTGAGACATTTAACCATTCATCTCCCCAGCATGACACATACTGTGACCGTCTTAAAACACTCTCTTTAGATTCAGTGCAAAGTGCTGAACAAGGGCAAGCAAGAAATGAAACTGGAAGCTGCTGAGCAAAAGAAGAAAGGTAGCTATGGAGGGGTAGGACCCACTAGAGAAAACTGCAGCCTCTAGTACCTGGAAAAGCACTGGAACTGATGGCTAAATGAGGGTGGGATACACCTGCCTAGATAGCTGTGAAGGGCAAATCTCGATGATCCAGGAAATTCTGATGTGTGCCTGCCCACCCTCCTCACATCCTATATCCAACTTGCAGAGAGATGGGTAGGCAAAGAATACTCCTTTTGAGCACTACTTCAGAGAGATGGGTAGGCAAAGACAATATTCCTTTTGAGCACTGTAGGCTGAGAGGCCACACAAATACAGGAGGACAAGAGCAAACCCCACATTTTCTCCAGAGGAGGTCAGGCCCTTCCACTCAGCAAAGAGTAAGGAGAATTGCAAAGGCTTTAGATAGGTTTTCCAGCCACATGGGACTTCACTAAGACCAAGGAGGGAAGGCAGTGTGGCTGAGGCAAAAGTCTAAGGAGCAACCCTGGTGTGGTGCTGTTGAGAAGCATCTCTGTAGTCCCCTACTACACCAAGTGTTTTTTGCTTTCAAGTGAATACTACCAAGACTCAGGGTCCCCCAAAGGCAAAAAATTGTCATTTTTAGACCATTCTAGGAGGCAGAAGTACAAGATTATGTCTCCTTTGTAGCTCTAGACAGAGCTTGGATGAACCAGACTTCTCTCTAATCAAGGGGATTGTGAACCTCTGGGGCTCACAAAGAAACACTGTCTCCAGCCCTGCAACTCAGTGCTGCAAAGCCATCTGCAAATTGAGAGGTACCTAAGGCTCACCAAGGTGCTTCAAACCTAGCTTAATTAACAGCAAGGAAGAAAGAAACAGTATTTCCCTGGCTTGCTGATCTCTGGAGAAAAGCAACTGAAGTAAGTGATGTGTGGAAATGCTTTTGTCAAGAAGGAAAACAAGGAAACTCTTCTCTCTTAATTAGCACCACTGGAGATTGGGCTGCTGAGGTCTTTGTGGCTGCATTGCTGACTGTGGCTCTGTGGCCCGGAGCCTGCCCTGGGTGCAGCTAAATAACCCAGTATGGACAACATGAACTTCATCTTCCCCCACCCCCCACACATTTTCTCTCTGTCTCTCCCTTCATGACCATTCCAGTGCTGTCTCCTTTACAGGTGAATAAAAGCTCCTTAGGTTTATTGTCCCTTCTGTCCTTTCAATTCCTCATCTTGGCACTGGCCTCTCTCTACAGAAGGTTGAGCAGGATGCTATAGCTTCCTTGCATCATCTTGCTTTTTGTCTGGAAACATCTGCACGTGCAATTAGAGAGCAAACTTCTTTCACATCCTTCAATGAGTAGTCTTAATCATGACCATAAGAAATCACACCCTGGTTGGGCAGCACAACTCCACAATGCAATTCTGAGAGCAGGGCTGGCACTACCTGCCTGCAGGATCAGCCCTCAGGAGAAATCTCCCACCTAGAAGCAGTTCTCCAGCCTTGTCTTCTCCACGGAGGCGTTTTCACAAGTGTAATTACAGGGAAGCAGTGAGATGCTTCCCTGCTGTGCTGAATGTGTTTCACCAGCTTTCCATGGAGCTGAGAGACTGAGCTCCAGGCACTGGCACAGGATGGCAGTGATGGTAGTTGGGAGCAAACGGCTGCAAGCTGGGGTTTGGCACACAGAGATACACAGTGGCTTCCTCCAGGGTGGGTGAAGCAGTTAATAAAGGGAATTGTGTGATAGCTTAACACAAAATGGTAGAAGCAATGGGTGCTCCTGCTGGACTGCTCCAGAACCACATCTCTTTTCCCTCCTCTTTCCACCTGCAGCCTCTGAGCCAGCCCTTGATCTCTTGCTCTCCTTTTCCCCCACCCTTCTCTGTCATTTCTCCATCATGACAACTGAAGCTTGGCCCCTCACATCAAGCCCATTTCTCCCCAGAATTACCCGTCCACATTCCACAGCCAGCCACTCCCAACAAAGAAATGGGCTCACCAGAAGCTTGCTGCCACCTACCCCCAGCTGAGGAGAGCTGGTCTGCATTGGGCCACCCCACGACCAACCCAGCTCTGGTGCCCACACTGTCATAGGCCTTTCTGCCACCTCCTTCTCCAGCCTGAGCCTGCTTCTGGCTTTCTCCCACCTTTTCCAAAGTGACCTCTTCCTTCCACATCCATTTTCCAAACAAGATCTCTCCCTGAGCAACCTTCAAAGTCCAAGATGCCCGAAAGTTATGGAAATAACCACAATGCACCCAGATGAACAGCAGGAAGCATTTTGTCTCCTGGAAGAGAGTACAGCAGATGTAATTTGTACATGTGCAAAATATATGAACTCCATTTTCCACTCCATCAGCCCCCTGTGCCTGCAGAGCCTCTGCTTGTTCTCAGCACTCAGGTTTTGAGGAGCATTTTGTTCACCTTGCAGTTAGGTTTTACAGCAGGCTTTCGAGTGACCACTTTGGATTCAAAAGGAGTGCTCAAAATATATGCAGCCTGGAATTTTCTCCTTTAGATTTATGATCTGCTCCTCTGGTATGTAGCTTTAAGTCATTTTATTTCAAGCAGGAATATTTTTTAAAAGAGTAATCTCTGTGTGTGTGTGTGTCAGGGAAAAGAATTAATTATCGCTCTAATTAAAAGGACACTGTTGAAAATAATCTCTCTCTTTTCCTGCTGATTTTGCCCTTTTTCTGTGAGTAAGCTTTACATTTTTGCATGTATACATTTCTCAAGGAGTTTGAAATTAACAGGGCTTATTTTATTTATGCAACAGTATCAACCACAAGTCGTGCATCAGCAAAATGCACATTAGGCGGATGGCAAAGGCAAACATCAATGATTTTGTGCGAGGCCCAGATAAGTAATAAGCATTATTATTATTATTATTTATTACTATTATTATTGTTATTGTTATTATTATTATTGTTATTATTATTATTACATAATATCCTGGATTACTTTAAAGAAGCCTACAAAGGGCTCCCTCCCTCTCTCTCATGCTGTACTTCAGCATGAAAGTACATGCTGAGTTCAGCATGAGAGTAGGCTTAAACCTGTACTTCAGGTTTAAGCCTATGAAACGTGTCAATTACATTTTGTGGCTACAACGTGCTTTAGGAAGGCTTGTCCCTGGATGAATGTCCTCTCAGAGCAGCCACAGGGGGCTGGTTGGATGGCTCCAGTCGTGGTTCAGCTCCCAGCCTGGGGCCAGGCAGAGGCCACCGTTGGCTCGGGGTCCATCTGCACAGCCAGCTTTCCTCCCTGCGTCGCCAGCAAGGCAGCTCACACCCTGCTGCTAGCCCAGAGCCAACTGGCTCCCCGAGCAGGGGTGCCCAGACATAAGGGAGTATTGGCTCTGCTGGGGATGGAGACAGCTGGATGAAGCCACCTGGCTCTGCAAGCGGCCGCCAAACTCCAGCAAAGCTATCAAAGATAATGTCAGTGTAGCCTACATGCGTCGCTTCTTGTTTTGCCTTGAGGGAGAGAAGGTTTCTTTAACCACAGTTTTATGGGAGTGATAGACAGGGAGAGATGAGAACTGCATAGGCCAGAAAAATGCTAGTTTCAGGGATCTTAAACAGGAAAAAAAAAAATCTCATTAATTCAGGGGGAAATGTCATTATACAAAAATATCTGGCTGTCAAAAGGCTAATTAAGTCAGTCATTTGAAACTAACCAAAAAACCCGGGAACACAATGCGGGGAACAAGCCAGAGCTGACACTGGGATGAGCAGAGCGAGCCACAGAGCCCCAGGATTAGATCAACAGTATGTAAAGCTTCAACCCATAGAAGGGCTACCCAAGATCTACATTTTAAATCAAGCAAAACCCAAAGTCTACCACCTAATCAAAGAGGCAATCCTGCCCTTCTGATTGAACACTGCAACGATTCTCCCAGCAATAGTCAAAGGAGAAGGAGAGAGAAGAAAGGCAACGCCGGACCGCTGCATAATTCAGCGTGTTTTGACAGTCACCTTCGGGGCATATCACACTCGACTGCTCATCACTCTCAAAGATGGATATGAAAGAGGCTGGAGAAAGGGACACTAGATGATATAATGGAGAGGCAATTAAAGGCCACAGCAAACCAAATGGCAAACCAGCTGCATCTCTCTCTAATTTATAGGACACAGAGCAGGCAGCATGATTGATTCATACGGCTCCCATCCTATCGGGAGGAGGGCACGTTCCTGCAGAAGGAGCCATGCACAGCATGAGAAGTGGAAGCTGCATGGCCCCCGTTGACAAAGCACTTTGTGACACTTCTCCTTCTTGTCAGGGGGATGCTTGTTGAAAACCCATCATGGTTTAGCACCTTCTCCAATCGCTAATGTTTTAATGAGACACCACGACACCAGCTCATAACGTGGACTCAAGTCTTGCACAGAGCTCGCAGTAGCAAGGGAATGGCTGCACTAATGCTGGAGGGAATTCAGCATTGCAAGCTCCACGTGCAGACTCAAACTCAAATAAAACTCATTTATAGTTTGGAGCTGATAAAATAATGTCTGTTGGTAATTTGCAGCAGATCCTCCTCAGGTAATGCCTTGGAAGAAGAGAGCCTTCTCTTATTTTCTCTCCCTAAATGTTCTTCAGGCAACTCTTGCTTACCTTATCCACTATCACCCCCTAGAAGACAAGTAAGTCAAATACATCTGCCTTTCCAGGGTATTAGTAACTGTTTGCTGACTGGCTTGATCTTCTCTAAAAACATTTAAAATATCATAAATGCACTCTTATATTTAATAAGGACACAGAAAATACAGGAAAAAACAAGGTTCAATATAAAATAGATTACACTCAAAGATCTTTAAAAGTGTCTTCTGGAAAAATACAGATGAAGGAGGAAAAAAAACCATGCTGGGAAGATCTGGGTGGCTGCCCATAAATCCAAAAGAAAATGAGGTCCCTAAAGCTCTGAAAGTTGCTATTGCTTTCCTTGAAATGAGCAATTGGGTAATCAGCGTTAATATTAAACAGCTTGTTCCAAAAAAAAAACAAAAAAAAGAAAGGAAAAAAAAAGACAATTCAAGAGATTCTGCCTTCCAGCACCAAGAGACAGTCAGAAAACCTTGGACTGAAAAATGGGGCATTTTGCTTGTTCCTGAATCCATGCATCCAGCTATGCTGACCATGATAACAAAACACCAAAAAAATTAGGGTCGTGTCAGCTCTACCTGTCCCCTTGCCCTGCAGCACCTCCCCTCTGTATGGGAATTTGCCAGGTGGGGAAGTGAAGGGCTTGGTGACCCATGGCAGCACTGCCTTTTGGTGCAACCTGCTTGCACAGCTGGTCCACCTCAAGCTGGGTTTCCTCCTGTGGCATTAAGTTAAAAAGAAATAGGGAAATGAGAGCTGTAAGAGTCTGGATATTCCAAAGCTGGGCTTATAAACTGAGCTTTTAAGAGGGGACAATTTGTATTCCATGTATACCTATATATATACATATAAAGATCTAACCACATCAAGGTTCCTCTGGTAGCTTAAATCCAAAGACCTTTAAAAGCAGCAGTAAAAAGCATTTCTGTAGACAAAGATGCCATTAAACTACAGTGCCCTAAATGTAGGACTTTGCAGGCTAGATGCAAGTTCTGGGGCCACAGGAAAGCAATGCATCTTCCTTTCCCAACAGGCTGAATGTCTGTTTTTCTCTGACTGCATGACACTAAAGGGAAGATTTTAAATCAGTCTGAAACAGCAAGCTTGTCTATTCTCAGACTCCAGCAGTCAAAATTATTTTAGGAGGAGGGAGGCTGGAGGGATAGATGAAGCAAAATACGTTAAGCAGAGCAACTTTTCTCTTTAAAGTGGCATCTATGTGCCACAGCTGGAGCAGTCACAATATTAGCATGAGTCCCTGGAGGCGATTAGTGGGGAGAGTCATCCTATCACTCAACAGACACAACACTCTCATTTCTGCATCCCCATGGACATGCAGGCATGTTCCAGGTATCTCTAGCCACAGCAGGTACTTCTATGTAGAATCACAGAATCATGGAATCAACCAGGTTGGAAGAGACCTCCAAGATCATCCAGTTCAACCTATCACCCAGCCCTAGCCAATCAACTACACCATGGCACTAAGTGCCTCATCCAATCTTTTCTTGAACACCTCCAGGGCAACTCCACCACCTCCCTGGGCAGCCCATTCCAATGCCAATCACTCTGTGAAAAACTTCCTCCTAACATCCAGCCTAGACCTCCCCTGGCACAACTTGAGACTCTGTCCCCTCTTCTTTTGCTGGTTGCCTGAGAGAAGAGACTGACCTCCACCTGGCTACAACCTCCTTTCAGGTAGTTGTAGACAGCAATGAAGTCACCCCTGAGCCTTCACTTTTCCAGGCTAAACAACCCCAGCTCCCTCAGCCTCTCCTCATAGGCCTGTGCTCCAGGCCCCTCACCAGCTTTGTCCCTTTGTACTTACCTTCAGATCAGTACAACTGCAGCATGTAGGTAAACACAACCACACACAGATAGTTCTCACCACACTGCACAGAGCTGATACAAGCAGAAGCAACAAAGCTGGCTTCCAGTTGGTTATGAACTGGCACCAGTGGGGTTAACTCTTCCTGGTATCTACACATACCTGGGATAGTAGGAATGAACCATCAAAATCTGCCAACTAAAGAGCACAGCCTCCCTGGAGAGGGTGCAAAAGGTTAACTCTTAGATATTACCTTTTAATGAGCGCTGGCCAGAGAGGTTGGAGCACGATACAACAGTGTAAGCACAATTAACATGGAAGAGGGGAGGACACTGAAGTAGAGTTTGCAAAAATCAGAGAGGTGGCCAGGATGATGCCAAGGCCACTGGTGTGCCTATATCTTCCTACTCCTGCCCACAACTCCACTGGGTATCATCAGCTGCCTTGCAGGACGCAGCCAGCTGAATAGGTTAGGGAGAGTCTCCAAAAGGGTCTGAACTCACAGGAGCTCACTCAAGCCTTGCTGACATGACATGGAAATGTGGAGAGAAGGTCTTGGGTTCAGCGCTGCTCCTGGAAAACCAGAGGACCCAGAGACTATCACAAACTCCCTGAGAGCCTGTGTTAAGGGCAGAGATGCGGCTCCTGGGAAGCAGAATTTTGTATCATCTGTATTTACAGGTAACCCTGAACTTAACTAGGCCTTTATCAACACATTACAGCTTCATGGGCTGCAGACACCTGAACTTGAAAAAAAAATATACAGACTTTATCCCTCTCCTGCTCCAGCAGCCTTACAGCAGGTGCACATATCCAGCTCAGCTCTTTCCCAGGCTATTAATGTTTGCCTCTGTGTGTATAGGTCTTTTACAGCCCTGTTCATAAACAGCCATCGCCAAACCAGGAACTTGGGAGCAAGGGACAACTGCACCACCACAGTACAGCATGACACCGGCCAGGGGGCAACAGCTCCACTTCAGTGCACTTTTGGTCCATGAGCCGAACAGAGCACAAGGAGCAAATGCTCCCTCCACTTGCTCCCTCCAGCTCTAGGTCCAGGCATCCCACTTCCTCCTGTTCTCCAAGCACCGGGGAGCAAGTGCATACTGGTCCCAGCTCCCTCCTCCCCATCGCCTGCCTGTCCCCTTGCTCTGGGTTTCACGTTCCCAGGCGCATGCTCCAGCTCCTGAGCAGCCACAGCTGCAAACGCAGCAGTACCTGCCTGGAATTGAAAAGCTGGGACATTACCACCTCGGCCAGCTCTGCTGACTTATCATTTAGCATAGGCTATCACCTGTGCCTCATTACCATGCAGTTTCTTGCCAGGTCTTGGTTTTCTTATCACCTTCCCCACTTCCCCATCCTGTGTCTCTCTCCCTTTTTTCTTAAACATGGGCTAGATGCTATCTCTCAGTCCTGCTTGCTTGTCCCCCACCTTCCCTCTATTGATTATTTCCAGGGAGCTCCTGGAGGCCGCTCCCCCAGCACCACAGTTGACCTTCCCCTGGATGAAACAAAGCACCAATGACAGGCAACTCTCAGCAACGCAGCAATGTGAAATGGCCACTTCAGCTCACTCCCATTTCACAGACGGGGGAAAAAAAGATGGAAAACTTGGTTGGAAAGGCTGTAAAGAGAAGAAAATACAGCATCCTAACCAGAGGGCTCTTCCCTGGCTCAGAGCTGACTGTGTGCCCTTGCATCACTGAAGCACAGCTTGCTCCAAGGATTTGCCATGCCCCAAACCACTTCCTCTTGATTTTATGGAAATAGTGAAGCTTTTTAACTTGTGCATTGACTGGCAGACAGAAATCCTGGGAGCTTAATGGCATCTTGCAAACTCATCATCACTTGAGCTGCCAAGGGCCTTGTAGCATCCATTGCACAGACTCTTGCAGGGATGATGTTGGCAGCACACACTAATGGTCTCAGGAATCTTTCAGTTGCATTTATGTAGGTTTCCTCCTTCTAATGCATTCAAAGCAGAGCAGAGGAGAGGGCAAACACAGAAAGAAAGAAAAAAAAGCTTAAGAATCACCTGTGTTTCTGCAAATCAGCCAAGTTGCAGGGTAACATCCCAGACAGTGAGAAATGTACCATCAAAGGAGGGACCAGAAGCACAGCAGGACAGTACAGAGCTGACAGCAGCCCAGCTCGCTCACACTGCTGAGGCTGTGCAAAAAGCTCAGGCACAAAAGGAAGAACTTTAAATAAAGATGAAGTGAATGCAGTGACATTGTTGCAAGGCCAATCAATTCAATCTGCACCTCAGAGGTTACCAGAAGCCAGACCTTTTCAGTGGCCTTTCCCAGCCCCTCCATTTCTCAACAGCAGGTCTTTTAATGCTCATATCTGGGCTATTAACCCTTTATGGTTTCCCACTTCTCTCCTCCAATTTGTTATGTCCAATGCTCTTTTAACCCAGTGCTGACCTCTCTGTTACTTGCTCCACAAACTCTTCTCATCACATCCATGCTGGGGGCAGTCCTCAGCCCTCTCTTTTGTAGCACTGTCTCTTTTGGTGGATTTTCCCTCTCCCACACTCAGCCATCATTTCTATGCCAGTAATTTCCAGGTTTAGTTCCAATCTCCTCTGTTTTTTCTCTTAGCCTTCTGCTTAGACATCTCAAAGGCATGTCTCAATCATTCCCTTCAATCTAAACACAGTGCTTTGGGGGTGCTTTGAACATGGAAGTCCTCAGCAAATCCTAGCACCTTCATCTTTGTGCCTCCTGATCCTTCTGTGCTCCTCTCATCCATCAGTACTAACAACTTCACTCTTTTTCTTGAATAATGAATAGCCTAAAGGATTAGCCCTAACAGTTAATGTATGACTCCTCTGAGATTAAGCTTCCTCTGCACAGGGTGGACTCAGCTCAGTACAAACACCTTGTCTGAAGATACAGATCACTTGAATTGCTCCCTCCTTGGGCCAGAAGAAAGGAGCAGACAACCTCAAGTGTGAGCCCTTTCCTATGTTACCCTGTTCTAAATGCCAACAAAATGTCATGAGGATGGATACTACCATATGCATTTACTGGTTCTGAAAGCCCCCACCCAGGAAAAATTCACAGCTGGTGCTTTCTTAGGGTAGTAGAAATATCAGTACATACCCAACCTGTATCAAATGAGAGCACAAATGTATATCAGAGACTTCCCTGACAAGCAGCTTTCACCACCATGGGACACATTTCCCTCCTTTCTAATGCATGGTCCTCTGTGTTTGTCACCCATTGGGCAAGATCATCTCATGAACATGAGCATAAAGGCTACAGGGCATATGAAGCCATCAGTATAAAGTTACTCTAGATGCCAAACAGCTGCTTCATTGACCCAAAATCACAAGGCCACCACCCAACATCAACTCAACGAGACCATATTTTCAAGTCCTTAAGCCACAAGCCACTTGGTTACAACTTGTTCTCTTTGGAGGAGAGCACATCTGGTGCAGGATCCTGTAAGCCTCCAGAAGGTGATTTTTTCCAAGGTGGTCACTGAACAGAGCTGCACCTATTGCTGCCTCTCAGGCTTGTAGAATTCAGGAAGGCATCCAGGTGACATTATATGATTTAAAAGTTAATTAAACCAAGTGACATATTATGACAGCCCCAAGTGTTTATTGCAAGCTAGCCTGTTTCTACAGCATTTAGAAGGAAATAATGGGGTGGGGAGGACATCAAAAAAACCTTGTGAGTGTTGCATTAAGAAGTAATCATAGTGCTAAATCACTGTGGTTCTTGAGTACTTCTAATACCTTCAAATCTTGGTAATTCTCTGCAGCTCAAGCTCGTTTCCATCGCTGTGCTGTCCTCCTTCCCAGAGCTGGCAGGTTTTTCCTTTTAAGATTCCCAGGAGAGAGCTGCACAACCCAGCATCCTGTGCAGCAGCCCAGGGGCTTTGTGCATCAGCGTTGTCAACAGCTACACCTTTGCCTGAAGGCACGTTAGATCCCTTCAGAGCACTAATGGAGGGGTTGGATAAGCACCACCCCTTCTGCACTGGTGCTGGGCTGGAAGAGAAACAGCCCTGAGGTGGGACTCACTGTTGGGTACACAGTGAATGTAGACAAACCCTAGGAAAATCCAAACAGCGTAGGAAATGCAGAGGAGATGCAAGTAGGAAGGAGCAGAAGGATCCAGAGGAAGAGACCTTTCATAAAAAGGAACGTTTGGGAGAGATTTTTGCTTTGCATTTTTTATGAGAAGAAATTGCCTAGGCAAGACTGAAGTACAGAAGTTTCTGTTGATTCTTGGTAAGTCTCCCAGAATGGCAACACTTCCTTCAGAGGCAGAGATCTAACCCCAAGACCACATTGATGGAGAATCCTATTTTGTAGGATATTTGTCCCAGATGTCTGATACCAACAGCTGACTCTCTTCCTTTTCAGAGGTTCACCACCTTTTCTCATAAAGGTTCAAAAACCTCCTAAAATTTTTGATCTTCAGCTCTCAAGATTTACGAATCCCTAGCTAAGCACCATCTCTATCTAGTGTAAACCCAAGTAACGTAGCATTGGAGCAGAAGCAAAGAGCTGGAAGTCAGAGGAGCCAGAGGAAGCATGTTAGGGTAAAAAAAAAGGAGGTTTCAGTAGCATCAGTGCTCAGCAAAGGCTCTGAAATACCTCAGACATCCTATCTAGAAGAGCTCCTCTGCATTCAAAGGAAAAGTCCATTTACCCTTAATTCCTCAGGTTAATAAATGACTCCCTCTTCTCCCTGCAGCCTCTCCTATTACCAATTCTCATGCAGCATGCTGGAGCCTCCTTTCACTATTAATACCACTCACTGTGAAATGTAATTACCAGCTCTATCACAAAGCGTCAGGCACATTTATCCACTGTACACACTCGCTGACTCCAGATCACATCAGTCACTGACTGGCTTGTTCTGACAATGTTGTCCAAAGGAAAAAGTGTCTGCACAGGCTGCCAGCTAACTTGAGCCGCTTAAGCTGAGCGTGAAACAGTTCTGGAGGTCCAAAATGGGTTCAATAAGCAAACATGAAACAAGAAGTAAAGAGAAATACTTAATTTAACACAGAGTCACAATTTAAATCCATGGAAAGAATAGTGATAGGCAGAGCAAAGTGTTTGGTTGGAGAAGATGGATGAGTAAATGCTCTAGAAAGCAATTCAGAGTGATGGAGTGAAATGAATGTCTCCCTCCTCCAGGCTGACACAAGCAAAATCCCTCCTTTGCTTTATGCTTTAACTCTCATCATTATGTTTTGATTAAAGCCAACACAAAAAAGCTCACTCACTGTCGCTTGCTTGCGGTTTTCTTCTCCCTTCCACTTTACATCCGCCTCTAGCAAGCACATCAGGTACCCAGAATCCACATTGTTCAATCTTCTGCCATTTGGGGAGGCTGCAACTCCCACAAAGGGCAGGGGTGCAACCAGACATAGCAGCTTTAGCTTTATTTTAAAATCCTATTAGCTGCAAGAGAAAAGAATATACATTCTTCCCGATATCCAACTGACTCTTACATTAAGTGTTTCCAATTCCATGGGGCTAGAGGCAGCCTTTCCTGCCCTGTCTGAATACCAAGTATGTGCTTTGAAGGTGGTACCTTCATTACACTTGATATTCCTGCAGCTGTTTTAAAAGCAGGCAGCCTGTGCTTATAATGGGGAACAGATAAAAGGTGAATTTTATTTACAGTTGAGTGCTACCACGGGGCTATGAACACTGAAATAAAACCAGGGAATAGTCAGAATACTTGAAAAGAAAAGAAGTGGAACCGAAACAGGATTAGCTACGTTAACTGCTTATTTGTCACTGTGCCTCCAACTTTTTGACTCCGGTGTCTAAAGCCAGCTAACGACCTACGTGCCAGTGCCAGGTGCTTTCCTAGACAGAGCCAGGGGAAAGATGTCTTCAGGAAAACAAAAGGGGTTCAGAGTTTTCTTCTTCAGAGAAAAAAATGAAAACAGGAGAGCTTGCAAAAACTTTCAGGTTCTAGAAAACCAGAGGATTGAACTGCTGCAGATGAGAAAAGAAATGAGGTAGGCGTCTCCCAATTAAAAGAAATCACAACTGTGTGACCTGCTCTGGCGTGTTTGTCCTAGGTACACACTGCAGCAACACCCTGAGTAAATCTCTGTGCTCCTGAGAGTATCACAGTACTTCTCAGAGCCTGGAAGGATCAGATGTGCCTCTTTCCACCTGACTGTGCTCTTCAATATTGACCTGATGCAACTGGTGGGGGAGAAGAGAAGGAAACAGCTGAACTTCAAACCTTTCCCACGCTCTCATGATTTTGGTGTTGCTTTCAATAATGATTAATTTGTGGATCATCTTCTTCTAATCTCACACAATAATGATATTTCCTGCTTTTGATTCAAGCCCTTTTAAGCATGATGGTGGCAGATGGCAGGCTATTACACAGCATGGCCACACAGCAATGGAAGCAGGAAGGATTATTAACAAAAATAGTAACCTCTTCAAAATCAAAAAAAGGTGAAGAAGGCCTATGGTTTTATTTTTACACCTCACATCAGTTATTTGAATGCATTATGAATGCTGTAAATATGCCCAATGGATATAATGAAAATACATTATTAACTTTCACTCATTATTAATGAACTTATAAATTCACAAGTGATGGAGCCATGACGGTGTGAGGGAAAGGTCATGAATAATAACTGGAGATGAATAATATATGCAGTTAGCTCACAGGATACGATGCTCATATGACTGGAGTGCCTCATGTTTATTTAACTCAGCAGTGCATTGACTTTTTATTCTTCGCTAGATAATGGCACAAAGAATTACAGGGACTATAATCTCTATTAATTCAACAGAACAGATGACAATGGACAGCTGATCCTTCTGCGGGGATGCTCCTGCATCCCAACTAACGTTAAAAAGCCAGGATCCCTCTCCTCTCCCTCCGTGACATCTCCTCGCTTCGCCTCGTTCATTTTCCTTGCTGCCACATGGAGAATGCCAGATCTAGAAAGAGCTGTAGCAGACCCAGAGAAACTCAGGACCATCCAGATCTAGAAAGAGCTATAGCAGACCCTGAGAAACTCAGGACCAGCCAGATCTAGAAAGAGCTGTAGCAGACCCAGAGAAACTCAGGACCAGCCCATGTGGCATGTGAGGGTGACTAACCTGAGATGAATGGAGACATGCTGAAATCTCTGGTGATATCTCTGCGACAAACAGGGGAAGGCAAAGCCGTGTGGTGTGTGCACATACAGACAATCTTGTTTTGGTTCCATCTGTTAGGGCTAATTTGTTAATTATTAAATAGATAATTTATCATCACTGCCTGCTTGATCGGTGTTTATTACCCAGGGTCTGAGGCAAAGAGAGTGTTGTGTGAATAAAGACGGGATTAATTAATCACAAAAAGTTCAGGCAACTGCAAACTTGCAGTGGCTGCTTCCAGTCCCTGTCCATTCCTGCACAAAAAAGAGGCAGCATCAGGAATTCAAGTCTTCAAATGTCATATTTCTGCCTTTCCTCACAAACCAACCACTGCTGGATAATGGAAAGCAAACTCCAGCTCTTATGATGTTCACTTTGGCACTTTCCAAACAGTTTCTTCTTAGACTATCTGTGAATCACAAATTGTGAACAAGTGGTTCTCCAGGTCAGCATCACTGTGTCATCCCCAGCCCCGTGGAGGAGAACCAGTAGTCCCCTGGCTACTGCCATTCAGATGATTTAGAAACTACAAAGCAGAAACCAGAAAGCAGCAGCAGCTCATCAGCCTTGGGCTTGGGGGCCTCAGCTCTGCCTTTTCTCTATCAGCCACTGATCCCTTGGTGCCGATGCACCTTCCCAGGTCCTCTCAAAATGCAGGATTCATATTTTTGTGAGGGTTCTTCAGCAGCTACTCCCCCTTCACTCCTTTCATTTTAGAAATTTGCACTTGTCATCCCTTAAATGGAATGAGTCTCAACGCCAGCAGAACAATCAAGGTCCAACCAATAGGTGGTAACAGCAGGAAAAAAGAAGTTTTCAAGAACTTCCTGATACAAGGAACCTTGCAGCCCTCATCTCATATGGTAAAAGGTGAAAGACAAACATGTGATCCACCTTCTGTCATCACTGAAAGGTGCTCACAAAGGTCCCAACAATGAAATTCCAAAAGGAATCTCAAGAGAGAGAAACACTTCAACTACCTACAGCCACAGGGGAAATAAACATCGACCTGCCTAGACATACAGCAAAGACCCTGAAATGCAGGAATGCTGAGCTGCAGGAAACCAGAGAAAATCACTCAGGTGGTATCAGTTGATGCCAAGAGCACACCGGGAAGTGCTAACTTCCAAAGAGCCAAGCATCCAACTCACCAGCTAGTCAGTCTTCTAAAGGGAGGCATTGAGGGAAATCAAAGTAAGTTACTTGCTCAAAGACACTGTTAAGGTTAATGGACAGGCCACAAACAGCAATCATGCCTCCAGTCATGCAAGCTGTAGGAAAAAAAAAAAGATGCATCATGTTTGGTTGTGGTAGGAAAAGACTTTCCCTGTAAAACCTATTCAGCCAGATCTTTAGGGAACTTCAGGTGGCATTTTGGTTAACCATTGCCCTGCAGCGTCTCTGGGTAGCTGCATCATCGCTCATGATCAATTTAACAAGTATTTTGTACAAACAGAAGTTTTCTTGCTAAATAAATTAATTATGACAGGGTAAACAAAAACTTTTAAAAAATGCATGTTTTGATGTGATTGCTCCTTTAATTGGTTGGTTTAACATTTGAAATTTGATTTAATTTTCAACTTGATTATCCTCACCGCAGGGTCAGGCTGCCAGAGACACAAATGAGCGCTGAAGCCTCTGGTGCTCCCCACCAGGTCTCCCAATGGAGACTTCTTGGTACTTCTGCATTTCTCCAGCCCCCTTCCTTCTTTTATTATTCTTATTTAAGAAAGGAAGATCAAATTCAGGCCAACAGCAGACACAGGTTTGCTAGCTCTCTGTTAGTAATTTTAAAATGAGATGATGCTCTGGAGCCCTGAGTATTAATCCCAGCTCTGACGGCTTCTTTCCTTAATTGCCTGAATGAAATCTCTGTGCCATCCCAACTGTCCTTACCCATAAAATGAGTGATGATAACAAGAAGCCAGTAAGGTATGCCAGTGAGTGAATTAACTGTGCTTGGGAATTACCTGGAAGATGGATGGTACAAGCTGGGACAAACCAAGCCATTGCATTTTCAGTCCTGTGAAGGGACACACAGGGTGTGATGAGTCAGATGGCAATATCTTCAGCTGCCTCTGACGTAGGGTGGGTTTGCAGCTCAATCCCGTGGCACAGGCAAGCCATTCTCTTTTCAGCAGAATTACCAACTTGTTAGTAAAAGCTGCCATAGAATCCTCTTTCCTGCTTCAAAAGAGCCCTCTGCACCCTTCTACTACTTCCCAGCACCAGCATTTGTGCTCTCAGGTGCTCTGCTCATCAGCACTATCCCTGATTTCTCATAGGTTCACAAATTGCAGAGCTCAAAAGAACCATAAGAATCAGCCAATCTAAACTGATGAAAAGCACAAGCTGGTGAATTAAGCAAAGCAGTTCTTGCTCATAATTGCTAGCTGACTTAGAACATTTCTTGTACAAGAATATCCCATCTTCATTTAGACACTTCAAAGGGATGGTGAATCTCCCACATACTGAGATAAATAGTTCCAATGGCTAACTACCCCTGTTGCAACAAAAGCTTTCCTTATTTCTAATCTGTCCTGGTTTCTACTTCCAGTATTTAATCTTGTTACACTTTTTGTCCAACAGATTAAAGAGCTCTTCACTAACCAAAAATCTCCTTCCCATACAGGAACTCAGAGTATGATCAAGCTACTTATTAACCTCCTCTTTGTTAAGTTAATTAAAAAGAAATTTCTCATCTTGTCACTGGTTTTAGATCTTGAGGTGAGGCAGGAGAAATACAGACTGGCCAGCAAGAATTTCCCCTCTTTTTAGAGAAAAAGAGGTTAAAATAACAAAGGTACATGCGCCACATGCTCTATGCTGTCCATCACATCTTTACATTATTCTTCCTGCCTTCTCTTGTCCTGGTATAGGTTGATGTAGGAGGTGGTGCTGGAAGTTGGTTTGAAGCTTAATTTGCACACCCAAAGTCACTGGCCCCATCTCAATGGAAACACAAAAGGAGGGAGGCAAAGACTGACATGCCAGGAGATTCTGCTGGAAGACCCAGAAAGAGGCATACAACCTTTGTCAAGAGGCTGCTTTCTAAGTTGCCACCTGTCCTCTTCCCTGAAGGCCCCTGACCAGGTGTTCTCTCCTCTCAAGGCTGCTTTACTCCCTCCCACCTATGTGGTGAATTACCTACACAGACATCTCTTTTCCTAATGCTGCTGGCAGCTCTTGGATCACTTCTCCCCTCTTCTCCCACTTCTTTCAGACACGTGTCTTCACTCTCCTCTTTGCCAAACTGCCTTAAAGACTGCTTTCTCCCCTCCATTCCTCTCTTCACATCCTCTCTGCAGGAGGACTTGCAGGGCTGGTGCTTTAGTCTGCATGTTTTAAGATAGCTCTTCTCAAATCCTGCTCTGGACAAGAGCTGGTCTTCTGCTCTGGCAACTCAGCTTCTCAGTTTTTAGTGCTATGAACACTCCTCCTATGTCCTACCCCAGACTCAGCATGTTCTCTTCTTTCTAGCCCTTTGCATCGCTGCTGTCCGACTGCTCGGCCCTGCTATGCCTCTTGCTGGTTTAGCTGTGAATGGACCAAAGCATCGCTGTAAGAACAAACACGAAGCAGCACAACTCCTGGGCAAAAACTGCTTTGCTACCTGTGGGATCTCCAAGCAGTATCATCTTCTGTGAGTCACTTGCTGGGAAAGGAAGGTGAGAACAGCTGTGCTGTTGCCTCGAGACTGATTCCTCCACACTCGCACAGCTTCACAATCACAGAAATATTTTTTCTCAAGGAGTGTCTCATTCTGAATTGTGTTAACCACTGGTTGACTTCATTCATCATTGCCTGTCTCCTCTCTGTGAACTCAAGTGCTGCTGCAGATGCATTCTGATTTGCTTTGAGTGGTAATGGTGGGTTTGTGATGCTTGTCTTGGTGCCAAATGGTGGGGTGCCAGGTGTGAGCAAGATCTGGTGGGAGGAACAGTGAGCACTGCAGTGCATATCTGGGGAGAAGCACTGAGAGAAAATTCACTAACTGGTAGATGTAAAAGTGGAGCTACAGACCAAGAGGCACCAGGTCATTTAATGGCATCACACTGCTGACATCTGAGTTCTAGGTGGAGAAGGAGGATCCAGCTTGCCCACACTGAAAGAGAAAAGAGCTAGGAGACAGCTGGAAGAGCTCACACTGCTACCCCAATCTGACTTCTGGGAACAAGGCAAACCTGGGGAGAAAAGGCTGGGGTTATGTCAGTGTAAGCAAAGCAGGGGGTGGAAATCTTGCCAGCAGACATTAGAGGATAAATTTAGAAAATACAGACCCTGCCATTGGTTTCTTTCCTTTACTGTCTTTTGGTAGCTTCTCCCCCAAACAACAACACACTGCCCTCTGCAGTACTCAGGAACTGGTGGGTTTCAAACACTGCTTGGTCCATCTGCAGGGCAGAGTCCAAAAGATGCTCTGCAGCTTTCTCCCTATAGAACTTTGTCTCCCCACCAGCAGCAATCACTCCAATGCTCAGCACACACACTGCTCCCTACTGGTCTACTTGAGTGCTTTAATTGGAAATGAATTTAGTGCTGAAGGGAAGGAGCTAATGGCAAGCAGCAAGAATGAAATGAGCAATGTCCAGAAGAAGCATGGCAAGTCAGGAGGACACTGCCAGGTTCAACCATGCCATAAGGGGTGACATGCCTTGGTGTCCCATGCATAAGGCTGGCTCAAGTCCAACCTTCTTCAGATAACCAAGGTTATCATGGTGGATCCAGGGCCACTGACGGCAGGGCTGAGATAGTTTCTGTTCATATATCTGCTGTTCAATAGGAACTAGATAAAGGGCAAAACCTCTTCCTGGAAAGAAAAACTACTGCTCAGTGTCAATGATTTTCTGTCACTTCTGGCCAGGATCCAGACCTGGCCTGGGGACCTTTGGGTGAAAAAGTCAGGTCTCTATTGACTTGTATTCTGCCAGTGCCAACACTGGCAAAAGACAATTTTTCCCATCAGTTTGGGCTACGATTTATTGGCATAGCAGTTGAAATTCAATAAAATGAGCTTCTCCATCATCACCTCACAGCAATTGTCTTGATGCTCTGATAATTCCACAAAGACAACCTGGGAAAAAACCCAAAGCCCAGCACCAGCGAGACCAGAGGCTGTCAGACACATCTGTCCATGCAACCACATTTTGTAACTGGCTGTCGTGCCACAAAGCAGCTGCTCACAAAGGAGGCTGCAGAGACAAAGGACATCTGAGGTGCAGAACAAACCTAAAGTCCATGCTGGTGGCACAGCCAAGGCTCTGTGATCTAAAGTGAGAGCAAATGCAGGAGGCTGTTAAGAGTCAGCACATCTCCCACAGAGGCCTTTAGGCAATAGCAGCATTGGGAGAGGAAAGAAATCAGCTCCTAAGAGTTGGTTTGGACCAGTTGTGAGAGTATTCTGGACATAAATTTAGTTATATTAATGAGTCACAGCGGTCACATAACATGCTGGTCCATCATTTCCTTCTTTCTAACAGCCCCTCTCGGAGATCTAATCTCAGTAAAATGCTGGAGGAGCCTCTCAAATGGCCACATTTTACTGCTCTCAGTCTATCACCAGCTCCTCACACCAAAAGGCCACGGGGGAATAATCTCTTACTTCAGAGATCAAAGTCCTGTATTAATGACCAGAGGCTGCCACTCACCCTGAGTGCAGACAGTCTGAGAAGCCTTTTGCCTATGCCCAGCCAAAAGCAGTGTTTGTGTATAGCAGCAGCAGCAACCTGGGTGACAGCTTCCAGGTATGGGTCACTATTTATTATTTATTTAGTGCCCAAAACACAACAGGTATTTGTGGAGACATGACAGAGGCAGAGTCCCTGCCTTGAAAAGCCTTCAGGTTGATAACAAGAAAATAAGAGATGCATGGGGCTGAATGGACATGCAGAAAGGGCTTGCAGAGATACAGCACTCAGGTCTCTTTGCAGCTTTCTATAGGCATGCAGAGAGATGAATCCTTTATTTGTATGTAAAATGGGAAACTGAAGGGAAGAAAGGTGGAAGTGGTTGTATAGATTCCAAAGAGAACAAACAGGTGGAGAGATGGGAAGGATAACTAACCTGAAGTCTCTTCCAAGCTCTCCTTGAGGCACTTGGCAATGTTACTAATGTCCATTTCTCCTCTAGATCCAGTGCTCCCCATGAAAACTCAGAACCTGCCCACTCTGCCTCTTGCCGTTCGCTTTGGGCTGGCTGGTATTAAAATGTGTTAGTTCTTATCCTACAGCTGTGGAGCTGTGTTATCTCCCCTCTTTCCCATGTTCCAAAAATAAAAGAGGAGGGAAAACCAGCTAGAGAACTACTGAGCTGGCATAGCTTTCTCCAGAGAGCAATCCATGCTTTTGGACTTCTTGGAAATAAAAGGTTTTAGTTTGAAGTTTTTAAGTTTTTTTTCTTTCCTTTTTTTTTTTTTTTTAATTTTGAAGTGCTTCTGTTTTAAAAATTAGTGTTTTACAAGAAACTCAAGAGTATCTTTCTCTGTGGCACATGGGGCAGTGATCTGCAACCTGATAAGACTGAAGGTAAGGTAGGCTAAGAAAAGCAAGCTTGTTCTCACTGTAGGTTTACATCCACGAGACAGCACTAACATCTCCACTAGGAAACATTTAGACACCTGTGAACTGGAAACAGCTTCCAGGGGTTACAGTACAAGATGTCCAGGCTTGGAAAAAAGGCACAGATGGAAGGGAGGTGGTGTCTCTGGTTAGCCCTGCTTTACTCTGTGATAGGACGGAGTAGTACCGCTCCTGGGCTGCCTGCACGTGGTCTGCACCCCAGCAGTGCTGCCAGTATTTGTGACTGCCTTTTAAGCAGCTCTATCATTGATACCAATCACCTGAACCCTTCCAACATTTATATGGATAGATCAGGTAAATACAATCTCTGTATGTGCTCAAAAGAAAAGGATCTGAATTTAGAAAGCCAGATTGGGCTTTAGCAGCAGCGAGGAGCACACATCTGGAAGCTGCAAGATTAAATAACTTCAACATTTGTGTATCTGTAGCAGAGATGGATAATATTTCTGTTTGGGGTTTATTGTGAGTATTACAGGCCACATGCAATCTGCTCTGTGCTTGCCTATGGTTTGTTAAAAACTATTTCAGAAAATATTTTGCACACTGAAGGCTTTGGTGAGTGCTGGTGGAGAGGACACCCAGCAGAAAGGGCCAAGAGAGGCCACCCAGTCTTCAAGGTTGAGGAGCAAGAGGAAACATTAATATATGGACTGGCACATTAGCAATGGCTGGGAAAATGAGGTGGTAAGCCCCCATCAAGTACTGAAAGACCACAGTAAGGTCTCACTAACTAGGATGCATTTGACATGGAAATAGGACACACTGGATTGCAGGAGAACATTCTCAGGGCATCCCCACTACATTCTGAGGACACTGCTTCTGCTCTGGGGGCGTGTGCCTGTGGACTGACTCTCCACAAAGCACAAATCCTGCACAAAAAGAGGCTGCTGTACATCAATGTGAGCTCATCCAGAGAAGGTGTTATTTCTGCTGGGATGAGGCAATGTGCATGGAAAGTCATCTGCTGGAAAGGAGCAATGTGCCTGGCCTAGCAAGGATGCTCCCTTCTGTTTGCCACTGTTCTCATCTCTGCTGGACTGGTTTCAGACAACTGCCTCACATTGGCCACCACTTCACAGCAGCACCAAAACCCCATTGTTTCTAGCTCTCTCTTACATCCTTTGTTCTCATCTATTCATTCAGGTGGCCAAATACCTACTGATCATACTGTCCTCCACCCTGCATACAGGTGCCTCCCATTCTGCTCTCTCTAGGCTCACCATGTCCTGACTCAGGGGACAAGCAATGTAAAGAGACCTGTGATCACACTGTCACTCCTACATAGCTCTCTGCCTCTCGGCTCATAGATGGAAAGAGGCAGAGGAGGAAGAATAATGAAACAGAAAACAAAGGCATTGCTTGCAGAAATTGTATTGCTTCTGCTCCAAACACTAAAGACAACAGTCCACAGCACTCCCCTGGGGACCTATTCCAAATCCATACACACAGACATGGACATTTCCTGGATAAAAGCTTCCCTGCCTGAGTTCATTTCAGCTCTAACAAGACCCCTGCTTAAGGGAGAGACTGAGCTAACAGAAGGCAGCTGCAGGGTTTAATGGATTTGGGAAGAGCTGGGGCACTGCTAGTCCCTGCTGGTGTATGCTCTGCAGTGTTCCTTCCCAGCACACCCTCCTCTGCTCCCAGAGGACAGTTGCTCTCTGCACTGGCAGGTCCTCTCCAGCACTAGTGAAGTGTGGCCGTGGCTGTGCACATGCATCTCAGCTCTATGGAAGAGGGACTGTAACCAGCAGCGATGGTAGCACTTCATGTAGGATGCCGTCAAGCCAGGCAAAGCTGAGGACTTAGCTCTCTTGCTCAAACGGAGCAGTGTGACCTTTCCTGTGTGCCTGGAGATATTTAGCACTGCAGAGTTTGGATAAAGGGTTTGTAGAAGAGGAAAGCAACAGTAAAAAACACCCCAGTGCCCTACACTGACAAAAGCACACACATAAGGCAGAGGAGCAGCAGAGGAATTTCATGCATTGATGCAGAGATCACATTCAAATAACATACAGCACCACATCTCCCTCCTGGCTCCACTACATTGCTCGTTGAAAGGAATCCATATGGTTAACCTAGCAGGCAGAAGGTGTCCCTGTGATTTTCACTGAGCTAATGGGAGCCAGTAAAGTTACCTATATCTTGGAGGACAACGTTCCCACCCATCCCAATATTTGCCTAACAAAAGGTCAGCCCACTCTACGGCATCTATCTGCAAAATTAAGAGCCTCTCTCCAGCGGCTAAATGCTTGCTTTAAAGTTGGAATTACTGTAATTAAAGTTACATTGTGCTCGGATTGGTGCCAATCACTGCGGCGCTCTAGGCGCGACCTGCGGTTCCCAGCGCCATGCGCCTGGGCGTCCCACTCCATTAGCTCCAGGGAATTAGCTGTCATTAACGAAGAGATGCACACTCCTTCGTGTTGTCAAACCGCAATCAAGCGGGTCACAGGTGAAGAATAAATACTTTCAGAACAAGCCCAATTACACCATTTACATTTCATTACAGAACCTGTTTAATCCACTGATGGGCTCCCAAGTTCTTCTGCCTAATAAACAGCATTTCAGAGGAATTAATAGGCTCTGCAAAACATGCTAATTACACTCTTTTGCATTGCATTTGCAATATTGATTTTAAAGTTGCCACTTCCCCCTCCACTCTCCTTTCCCAGCCCCAAAGCCTTAACTTTCAGCAAAGTACACTCAAACCAAACAAATTACTGGTGAGTTAAGAAGCTAATGCATCTCTCTTGTCAAAGCTCAGTTCCAGCCGAGGCCAACATAGAGGGAGGGATTTTCACGTCCATAACTTGTTCAAGTTCCTCCAGACGACCACTGGAAACAGCTGCTGAATAGCAATTACAGGCAGCGAGCAGGCATCAGCAGAGACTTTGCCATAGCAACGAGCCTAGCTGGACCTGCTCCCCAAAGACACCGCCTCCTCCCAAAGACCACAGCAGCGGAACGGGTACGATGACAACACAACCACTGCAATCTCATTTTGATTTGGAACCGAAGCTATTTGATGCCCTCCTGGGCACTGAACTGTTTGAAAAACAAAAGGAAAGTTTATTTCTAATTGTGGGCCTCAGCTAAACCGTTCGGAAGAGAGGAGCAGATCAGACATGCTGGTGAAGCGCACGGTCTGCCTTTTCACCCACCCTGCCTCTTTTGCCCAGCTCCTGCCACCAGCTTTATGTTCTTTTCCTCCTTTATGTGCTCACACTGCCCCCTTCTCTGCTTCTCTGAAAACCATTTTCTTTACTCAATGGGTTTCCTTTCCAGCCTCTGACTTTCTGCACAGGTCTGGTGGCTGCCACTTAACCACTGTGTTTTTAGCCAAAGCTTCCTGACAGCTAAAAACACCGGGAGGAGGAGATGGAAAGAGGGGCAGCAGTGCTTGTGCTGTTCTTCTACCGCACCTGCAGATTGTTTAAACAGAGCCAGCGACAAAGGATAACAACCTGCTGTGTTTAATTTCTTTGAAAACAATACAGCAAGGAAGAAAAGCCAAAGGAAGCCAACCCTGGATGATCAGAAGATGGTGAGATAAGGAGCAGCCATGAGCTGAAGTGACAAGGGGGAGAGGTAACTCGGTCATGTCTGGGGGCACTGGCAGTACAAATGGCAGAAAGCAGAAGGCAAGGAAACAGAATAGAATAGAAAGTAAGAGAAGGCAAATACCCACTTCTGCATTCACTCCTGCCCCTCAGGAACTTTCCCCAGCAGTCATACAGATTTCTAAGGGAATGGGTAGGGAAGCAAATACTGCAGAAATGAACATGAAGAGCAGTCAAAGTCTGATGAATTCAACACATACTGCTCGGCTGTGTGGTCTCTTCACCAGGAATTTGGGCAGACAAAAGAGACTACATCTCAGCTGCACCAAAGAACACCACAAGTACAACTCACAGCCAAGGATTTAATCTCTTCTCTATCTAGCTTACATGAATGTTCATCCAGGAGCAAGGTATTGCACCAGTCAGAACTGTTTGTGTTAGCCCAGTCATCCATGAACTCTCTTTCTGAAGACAAGACCAGGTGCTGCTCAGTGCCCCAGGTAACCCCCAAGATCAGAGATCTTCCACCGTCTGGTCAAAGGAACAGCTCAGCCCACAAGCTGCCTCAGACTCTCTTCACACAGCATGAAAATCCTCCACCCCTGCATGCCCACATCTTTCTCCTCACCTTTACCAGGAACAACTGGCAGCAGGAGACAGCTGTGGGAGCAACACATCCAATAGGCATCCAAGACATGTAGGCAGGTTGGGGTTGCATCTAGTACCATTTTATGGCATAGTTATCATGGGTGCGAGATTTAATTTGCCCCTCAGAGGTTCTGGAGTGATTCACAAACTTAAAATGCTACAAATAATATTGAGGGATCTCTCTGCCCTCACAAGCACCAAACTGGATTAGTGAGTTATTGTCTGGAAAACACTTTGAGGTATCATTTATATTACTAACCACGCAGCTCCTGTTTAACACCATCTACCACAGGCTGGGAAAGGAGATATAAGCACCAATCATGTTTTGCTGAGCTTGGGGGAGTGGGAAACTTGTAATAAGTACCATGTAATTACATTAATATTTGTCAAGAATTACCCTTACTGTCATAAAAATGCCACAAGAAATCAAAACCTACAAGGAGTTGTATGTCTCTACCCCAGGGCAGACCCTTAGGCAATGCACCATCTCTTGACAGTATGGCTGCCTCAGACAAGGATGCTTTTTAAAGGCAAAGCCTTCTGACAAACCTTTACTTCAGGTTTGCCAGAGCAGGGCAAACACAGCCTAGCCTGGCATAGTTTGCAAGAGCAGGAAAGATCATAGCTGAAGAAGAGTTTGCCATAGAACAGTTAAGACCATCTCTAATTTAAAGTGATAGAAAAGCAAGTTAAGAAAAAGATCTAGTCAACTACTTGAAGCTTAGCTCTTCTTAATCATCCCCAGAAAGCAACAGCTCACTCTTGCCATCTCATTGCACAGGTAAGATTAAAGACAGGCAGGAGAATTTTACCCTGTAGTTACAATGATTAATGTTTCTAAACAGACATACAGTTTGAAAGCACTATTATAGGAAAAAGAAAAGTTGTTGCTTCATATTCTCAACCCACTATTTTCCCTGGGCATTGAGCCAGTGACTGAAGAATGAGGGAAACTGCTATTTAAAGAGGTACCAAGGTTTGGTAATGAACATGACTTGTTACAGCCCTCTCTGCTAAAATCAGGGGCATGGATGAGTGCTCTGCTGAGCACTCTGTCCTCAATCAAACTTGGAGGAGGAAGACTGGTGATATGCTTCTGACAACTGTCTCTCCATTCCAGTTTCCCTAATGGCATGAGAACAAACTCCACTTCTTCATTGCCAACAAAGAGCCAAGAGCTGCTCTACACAAGCTACCGTTCCTGTCCATCGCTGTCAAGGAAGATGCAAGAAGACTATTCCACTGAATTCGTCTGTTGCTGTCAAGGGAGATGCAAGAAGATCATTGCACTGAATTCAAAGAGCAAGACACATCAGCTCTCACTTTTTATACAAGCTATGAGGCTATATAAAACTACCAGTCTCATAATTGTGACATAACAGATCTCCTACAGGAGATCATGCTGGGAAGAGAAAAGGCATGAGCTTCTGTCAAGCCATTGTTCCTTCTTCATTAATTGCTTCAATACTTCTGAGAAACTTCTGCCAGAGCTGGGATGCCACATGTGTGCTGGCTTCTTGCTAGGAGAAATGGGAAATAAAGTGGAAGAATCATAGAATCATGGCAAGGTTGGAAGGGACCTCAAGGATCATCTAGTTCCAACTCCCTGCCATAGGCAGGGACACCTCCCACTAGTACAGGTCACTCAAGGCCTCATCCAACTTGGCCTTGAACACCTCCAGGGAGGCTCCCTGGGCAACCTGTGCCAGTGTCTCACCACCCTCACTGTAACGACTTCCTCCTAACGTCCACTTTCAATCTCCCCTCTGCCAGTTCAAACCCACTGCCCCTTGTCCTGTCATTGCAAGACCTTGTCAATAGTCCCTCCCCAGCCTTCCTGTAGGCCCCCTTCAGATACTGGAAGGCTACTCTAAGGTCTCCTGGAAGCCTTCTCTTCTCCGGGCTGAAAAGCCCCAACTCTTGTAGCCTGTCCTCCTGCAAAACCAATTTGAGGTCTGCCTGGGCATGGTCTGTCCTCTCATTTCTTATCATAGCTCATCATGTCCCATTTTCACCGTGGAAAACAAAAGGAGAAC
Source organism: Ramphastos sulfuratus (assembly GCA_013399055.1). Lineage (NCBI taxonomy): Eukaryota > Metazoa > Chordata > Aves > Piciformes > Ramphastidae > Ramphastos > Ramphastos sulfuratus. The sequence goes on along the minus strand of WBNM01006651.1, from coordinate 50,215 downwards.
AAAGTCCACAGGTTTTGTTCCCCACTTAGTCTCAGAATGCTGATGTTGTGGTTTGCTGCTAGAAACCCTCTCAGAAACAAGTCCAGTGTGACCTCCTGCATCCAGGGCTTCCTGCTATTATAAACTGTGCACAACAGCATGCTGTGTCCTGCCCATAAGGCAGACAGACAACAGACTGTGGTCTAATTAGAACAGACATGCTTCCCACGTTCTCCGTGGAGCTGCCTCAGCCTGCAACGAAGGACAAATAAATAACGGTCAGGGCTAATAAGCCCAGAATCACAGAGGAGGCAGAAAACCAGAAATTGGACCTACTCAGATCTCATTTATGTGATCACGAAGGACACGTGGTAACAACTGTGAAGATAAACAGAAAAACAACCACGGTTGAGCCAGCGCCTCTTCAGCAGACTCAGACTTTCTCCACCTCAACAGACTGTGCCAACCCCCTGGCATCTTTCTGCATTTCCAAACTAATAAGAGGCACAGACTGCCACAGGTGATTAATTGGAGCATTTGAGCAGCAGAGGAGGCTGCTCCGTTTTGATGTGCCAGAGCACTGCAGGGGAACACTAGGAGATAACCAGTATGGAGAGCTGGAGAGGGCAACCCAGCAATGGTGAAGATGGCAAGGCCTGCACACACTGCTGGAGATGGACATATCAGAGATGTGTTTATGATGTTCTTGGGATAAAAGGTGCTAAAGGGATGATGTCCAGAAGCTTTCTGTGCATTACTCGCGTGGATCACAGCCAGTCATTACAAACATCCTGAATCCAGAGCCCTTTGGTTTTGCATCTCCTCTTCCCATGTGCCCATAGGGAGAGACCCACCCACTCTAGGCACTCTTTGGACCTTCACAAAGAGCCAGTTGTGTTGCTGGCAACACAATCACACATTTTTACCAAGCAAGTTTCTCAGCCTGCTGCTGTGGTTGAGAAAAATGTAATAATCTATATTATGCAGAGGATTAGTCCCAAAGAATAGTTTCCAACATAAAAACATGAAAAGCAACTTGGATTTTCTCAAACTGACTCAGCTTGGTCCCTCCACTGACTGATCACTCAGGCATCTGCTCAAAATTAATTCTCATTAATCTATTTTGCCTTTCTGCTCACAGATCTGAAGCAAGGACTGGCCCCTAGACATCTGCAAGGCATTGGACCAGTTCACTCCCTCCAGGGGCCTGCCCTTGCCAAGTGACAAGGGGGCATCCACTGGGACAAAGCAGTGTCAGCTCTCACCTATCAGCAGCACCAGGTGTCAAGTGTGATTCCTTGGGTGCAACCACACACTTGACAGAAACGCTGGCATGTGCAGTGCTCTCTTTTACTCAGAGAGGAGAAAACTGGACCAGGAGGCTGCTCAGAGCTTTCCCCACAAGAATAGTGACAGTAGGAGCCACCATATGGGATGAGACATGAAGCAACTTTGCCTTTGCCTTGCTGATTGAACAGGACTAATCAGGTTGAACTTGGGGCCCATCTGCTGACCACTCTGATCACAGGCTACATAACTAAGAAACTTTACCCACAAGCTGGCAGGACCACAGGCACGTACAGTGGGGAGGGAGCACCATCTACACACTCTCTCCCTCCTCAATCCTTTCAGTGCTGCTCTGTAGGAGACTGCTTCAGCTCTGTCCTGCAGAGATCAGTCTCTGGAAACAGTGAAGCAGTGCCATGTGTGGCTGCTGCCTCAGATTACTAATCAGCCCAGAACATGCATCATTTGAATCAGAAATGTACTTATTTATTCTCAAAGAAATATCTCCACATCAGAGAGACTTCAGAAGATTCAGCCCTCAGAAGGTGTTGCTCAACTCTTGGGGACCACTGGACATCTGCTTCTGGCTGCAATGTCTGAAAGAAGCAGCAACTTCATTGCAAGGCTGTAGAGCCCTGTCTGAGCAGAGGTCAATGAGAGAGCTCCAGGGGATGGAGCTGGCTTCACACTGTCTAAAGTGCTTCTGCTTTTGAGAAAGGTGGCCAAGGGAAGCTAGTTCCAGAGCCACTCTGGTGGTGTGCCACTGAATGAAAGGAGACAGCCCTAGGGAACTATGGGCACATGACCTCAGGAGACACAATCCTTACTAACACGCACTTCGTTCTGTCCCAAAGGCAGGCTCAGCACCACACCATGGGCTCAAAATCCTTCAGGTTTTGTCCTCTCCAACTTGTGGGTGCATCAAAGCACCATTCAGAAGCCTGGGAGCTCAGAAGGTAGAAATCCACCATGGAGAAGGTGCAAAATGCACCAAGGTAGTGGATTACAGCAAAACTTCTGACCTAGACATTGGGTAACTGCAGCTTGATCTCCATGACATCTTTGCATCCTTGCCCTGTGCTGAGACAGCTGGTTGGGGTGCCTGTCCATGCCAGATATGGTGATTGCTATCTGCAAAGAGCTTGTCCGCAGAGAACTGGACTAAACCCAAACTCATTTCATGTGGGTCACTGACCAAGAAGTCAGGACAACGAATTCTCATCTTTATCTGCATAGGCTGGATCCAAACCACTGGTCTATGGCACCATTGAAACTCCCCAGTTTCACCCCATCTCCTCACTTAAAGGGCATCTCCTTCCCACTGACACCTCCCCCTAGTCACTCTGTTGGAACCAGCAGAGCTTTTCCTCTGCAATACCTAAAGGAAAATTCCCCTTTTGTAGGTTCAGTTATAGAGGAAAATCTCAGCACCTACCCATGTGAGTCAGCTATTCCCCTGACTCCCAAGCACCTTGTCTGCAGGAGCTGGTTGGGAAAGGCAAAACCAGAAAGACAAAGAGAGTTGTGTCCTAAATAAAAACATCTCAAAACACTTGCCAATTAAAAAAAAAAAAAAAAGGAAAAGAAAAGAGGAAACCCAACCCACATTTAACTTTGTAAGGCAATGCAGACAGCAATCTGCAGCTTCAAGGCTACACAGCCAGGTCAGAAAACCCTCCAGAGAGAAAGAACTAGGCCATAAAACTCTGATGTCTGCTGCAAAAATCTGCCTGTATTACCCCACATTTGTGGGTGAGGTCCCTCTGATGGCTGAGCTGGGTGGCTGCTCTCTTTCACACAGGTGTTTACACCTCCCTGGGCTGTGGGATGCAGCTCTGAACTCTGCCAGAGAAAGCAGAGATGTGAGCAGGACGCTGAGCACTGCAGGAGATGCCTCTGCCCTCCCCGAGTCAACAAACGGTGCCGGACTGCGTGGGGAGCACCCACTGACCTGACAGCCAGCATCAGGCTGAGGCCTGGAGAGGATCTCGGTGCTCATCTGTGCAGAATTGGGAAATCTGGAGAACAGCAACTCCTGTTCTGCTCTCTCTTAGATCCACTGATGCCCGTGGTACAAGTGCCTGCTGCTGGCCTATTTACTTCCGCCTCTAAAACATGAGCTACAACTTCAGCGTGGTGAGAGACAGCTCTGGCACACAGCTTCATGGAGGAAAACTCTTTGAGGTTATTCATCCCTACCCTCCTCAGGGGAAATCATTTCAATATTATGAGCAACAGCATTACTGAAGAGAACATGCAAAAACCTGGAAAATGCATCATTTTATCAACAGAAGCAAGGTCATCCAAACCCGGAAATGACTACATTCAATATTAATATCTCCCTTTCTCCAAGCAGGGTTTGAACCTCTCAGTAATCATCCATTCCCCAGAGAGATGTCTTCCAGTAACTTTGATGTGAATTAATTAGGTTTGCAGAGCTAGCAAGTGCCATCTGCCTGCCACAACACTGCCGGAGACTCCACGGAGCGGGAGGGGATAGGCTGCCTCAGCTCACACTGCCTGCTCCACCAGCACCTGCTGCTGCATCCTCCACAAGCCCCTGTCTGACCAGGCATCTGGCCACAGGAGCAATTCACCAGAGCACAACAGTGAAGGTAAAGATGCCTCCTTTCTGAAAGACACAACTATCTCTTTTGAGTCCTGGTTCACTCTCATTTCCAGGAACTCCACTTGCTTCTGCAGGATGTCAGGGGTTGGAAGGGACCCAAAGAGTTCATCCAATCCAACCCCCCCTGCCAGAGCAGGACCAGACAATCCAGCTCAGGGCACACAGGAATGCATCCAAACAGACCTTGAAAGGCTCCAAAGAAGGAGATTCCACAACCTCTCTGGGCAGCCTGTGCCAGTGCTCTGGGATCCTTCCAGTAAAGAAGTTCCCACTTGTGTTGAGCTGGAACCTCCTGTGCTGCAGCTTCCATCCATTGCTCCTTGTTCTATCCCAGGGAGCAAGTGAGCAGAGCCTGTACCCCCCTCCTGACCCCCAGCCCTCAGATATTTATAAACATTTCTTAAATCCCCTCTCAGTCTTCTCTTCTCCAGATTAAAAAGTCCTAAGTGTTTGTGTACATTTTAATGAGATCCATTCCATTGACACAAAGAGCATATCAATCACAATGCTTCATTTGTATCTACCTGGAACATTCAAGACCCACTTCTCTAAGAGTTTAAGAAGATCTACTAAGAGTTCAGCCCTGACTGGTAAACAATGTTCATTCTGCACTGGTCCCAGCAATGCTACCAGTGAAGGCACTTAAAGACAGGCTGTACAATGTTGGGAAATGGTATTGCTTTGAAAAGATTCCTACTTGCTTATTTGCCAGATAATGACAGAAGAGCCAATGCCAAGTGCAGCCAATCTGTCCTAGGGTGTTCAGAGAGACAGTCCTTATGCCAAGGCATCACTTGTTTCCTTTTCATCCACTTAAACATCACAGCCACCAGTCCCACCCTCACCTGGGCCTGGGAACACTTCCAGAGGCTCCTTCTCCAGCAGCACAGAGGCAGCAGAATTCCCAGTGCTGCATGATTAGGCAAGCTGGTGCCTTGCCTTTTTCTCTCATTATAAAATGTCCTGGATTTTGCACTTCTTTCTCACTGGAGGCAAGGATATGTTATTGTCTTCCCCTTGTAAATATTTGCTGTTAAAATATTTGCAGTGTAAAACTTCTCTAAGGAAGGGGAGAGAGAGGCTGATGTTCTGCTGTATTTGACACTATTTCTTGTGTCATGCATTGCCTTTCCCTACTATCTCTATAGGTGCTTTTAAGAAAGTCCAGTGCTGTTCTGCAAGCAGAAATATAAAGATAAGAAGAAAGGCAAGCCAACTCAGCAAGCCAACCTCACAGTTAAGCCTAAGTTTGGGAGCTCTAGGCTCAGTTCCTTGCTGTGCCAGACTCCCCACGTGGCTGTCCTGCCTTTCTTACATGGGATTATCAACCCTTCCTGACAAAGGCTCAGCCACATGCACCCAGTAACTGATACAAACAAAACCTTGAGAAGGTTTTTCACCAGCCAAGTCTGAAGGAGAAGCAGCCTTCAGCTGCCCCAGCTGTCTTCCAGACTGTCATCTAATCACACCTCACACTCTGCCCCATCCCTTCCTCCTGTGAACTTCCATACAGTAACTGAAAAATGTGATGAGCCTAACTTTAATCATGTTCCAACCCAAGCTGGTATCATTAATCTCACAGCCACTGATGGGTAATTTAATTAGGGTGCATTTGTAATGAATTACAATCATCATTTAGCACTATTGTTCCTAACATTAGCAGAGGGGAGTCAGAAAACTGGCATAGTTGATCTTCTTAATTACACTCACACACTACACAAGCCACCCCCAGCCCCAGCCTGCCACTGCTGGTTTTACAGATAAAGGAACACGAGCACAAGGGACCCCCCACGTCGAGCCTAACAAACATCTCCAAGCATGATCCCCACAGCAATCAGTAACTACTAGGTCTGCAAAACAGGACCTTGATGAAGGATGTGGCAAACTCCAAGCAAACACCTCGGAGATGAAGCAGAAATATGAAATGAGGACAGAAACTCTGCTCCTTAGTTCTCTTTCTAAACACCTGTGAACATCTGATAGAGAAGATAAGGTACAGCCAGACACTCAACACAAGTAAATGGACATATTTTAAGTCCCAAAGCATCCCAACTAAAGGATTTATTAAAATATGCTCCCTTGGTGATGATTGTGTAGTCACAGGCACACGAGAGGCTGCAGTCACCAACGTTCTAGTGGAAGGAGAATCATTTTCTCCAGGCCTTTAAATCCCTCTCTACAACATACCATCAGAAATTTCCAGTAAAAAATGGTTGTCTCTGGTCAGCTCCTCCACTGCTCTGTGCAGAATGCACAGCAGCAAGTGCATGTATTTATGTCAGACATGACTTCAGTCTGCAAAATAGCAGCAATCTGTTGATGTGGCTGAGAGCCAGCCCATCTCCTCAGTATCTCCATGCAGACTATACAGACTCCACCATGGATGCTGTGATGTGCATCCTACTTTTGGTGGCCAGGTCAACCTGCTTTTGAACTAAACTACTTCAAAGAGCTGCTCAGCTAACTTTTGTTAGTCTCAGTGAGGTACTTTATAGTAAATGCAGCAGCTCCTAAGCATAGGACCAAAGGAAATCCAGTCATATATATCCTCTCCAAGTCATATATATCCTCTCCAAGAGGGTGGTCAGGGCCCCTCTCCAGGTATTTTGGACACTGGTCTCCTCTCTGAAGAAAATGTGGGTTTCTAGACTTCAGTGTAAGCAGAAAGAACAGATATCCCCCAGCTGGGACACCACACTTCTGCCACATTCCTATGGGGATGCAGAAGCAGGTCAGATCATTAAGAGCAGAAGAGAAACTGGATCAGTGTCCTAAAGGCAACATGACCTTGTCTCTCCCCTCCTCAAAACATATTCACTGAGCAACTCCATCTGAAGTGACTCAACGTGCCCCAAAGTGTTTTTTTCCAATTAACTTTGCCAGATATCATGAAGGACACCTTCCCACACAAATGGAATTTGCCTTCAAATCAAAGGATTCCTGGACAAGGCAAACCACTATTTTTTTTGGCAAACTTCTTTTTTTTTTTAAATAAAGGCTTGAAAAGGAGCTTATCAACTTGGACTGGCAAGCCATGTCCCCTTGCCAGCAAAATGAGTAAGGAAGAATTATTTAAAGCTATGTGCAAATCCTCTGTGGCAGTGTAAGGGTAATAATTTGGCATGCTTCAGGTCAGAAGATAACTGCACTTTTGTGGTTTGGCAGAGCTCTTTCCAAGAGTTAACAAAACTGAGGATAAAATAATGGACAGTAGTGAAGAGGAAATAGGGAACAGTCTACAATATACAGTAGTGCAACTTTTTTTAATTGGTGGCTTACACTTATCTGAAACATTGTGCACTTTATTTAAGATAAGCCCAAGAGAGTACTGAAAAACAGCAGAGAGAGGAAAGGAAAAGGCTTTCATAAAACACCCCAGAAATTCTGAGAAAACTGTATGAGGGGACAAAAACAAGAGGCTCGTAAAAGAGGTCTATAAAATACTGAGGTTATAATAAAGGAAGAAAGAGCACTGGTATTTGTTCTGTAAGAGGAGAACAGGAGGGAACTCAAAGTGAAAAAGAGAAAATTTAAAGACTTTAATTTCCGTGCAACATGTGTTAATTAACCTGTGCAGCCACTGCTGTAGGGGAGCAGAGGTGCAGATTTTAATGGAAATTAGAACAGACAACAACATCCCATTTTCTAAATGGATTTCTGCCATTTCCATTTTGCTTTTGAGAATGGGATGTGGTCAAAAGAAACCTCCTTTTAATCACATTATTAACAATGCAGAAACTGATCAACATTTCATTATGTTTTTCCCAAGTCGAGAATAACTTCTGCAGCAGCACTCGCAGCTGGTAGCTCAGATGGAGAAACACTGCTGAGTTCTTTCTGGGCAAGGTCTTGCCTGCTCTGCCCCTGCTCTGCTTTAAGGGCAGCTCAGAATCAGGATGGCCCTGTCCCTGCCTTCCCCCCTGCTATGCACAAAGTGCTGCTGTAGGAGGGGATGGAGCACAGTGGGGAGATGTGCAAACGCATTCATCGCTTCACTTGATAAAACTCCTTCCCATCATATTGCACCTAAGGACTGGGACGCTGCCAAGCCAGGGACACACTGCAACTTAACACAAAATCTCAGGCAGACTTTGTTATCTACTCCCATCTTCTGCCATTACAAAAGCTGAAAAATACAAGGGAAAACAAATTCTATTTATTGCTGGGTTGCTCGCCAAATGCAGAGTCAGCATTTTTGATACCTACAATCAGCACTTTGTCAGTCACTTTCCTCCACCTGCTTTCACGTAGCTAGTGAAAAGGATAAAATACTTCTCTTTTTTTTTTTTTTTTTTTTTCTTCCCCTTTTCCTCGCAAAATGATTGTAAAGCCACTTCAAATTAGTGGAGGGATGCAGTTGCAGGTGCAGCTCTCAGCTGCTGCACTTGAAGATGACAGGGTTACAAGCTGGCAGTGTCATCTTCGGCTGCAGCACCTCTACTGCAGCAGCTCTCAGCCCTGTGACTTTCCTCCTCTCTCAACTCCATGAAGTCCTAACTTCTGAGAGCTGACATTGCTCAATCCTCCTTTTGTCTGGAACTGATATATTTCAGGGATGCACTGGTAAAAGCACAGAATGCTCATGAGATGTGTGCTATCCCAAGTGTAATTTTCCCTTTGTAAATAAATTTTGGCCATCACCCAGTTTGGGTGGGATGACTGGGAAGCAGCTGATATTTGAAATCTCAACCATAGCATGAAAATAGTCTTTAATGAACTGTGTGTCTGAGGAGAAAAGATTTGGCTGATTTGGCTGCAAAATAACAAGTGCCAACCATTGGAAAAAGAAGCGAAGCATATGCAGGAGGAAGCTCCATTAGAGCAGTAGCCATGCAATTAAAGATGGATGCAGCAAACTCGTGTGCAAGCAGTTCACGGTGCTGCTGTGACCCACAGCCCCATTAGCTCTGGAGCAAGGGTAAGCTGATTAGCTCTGGAGCAGGATGATGGCAGAACTCATCAGCTAAGCTTGTTAGCTGCCACACAAAGTTGGTGTACCTTGGAAGCTTTGCAAAGTGATTAGCTTGGGTGGGAGGAGGCAGCAGAGCCTGTTACAGTAGATGAATAACCCAAAGCAGTCACTGCGTGGGCATCAGCTCCATGTACAGATTGGCTGCCTGGGCCCTGGCTGCCAGGCAAAGCTGGGGAGGGGGTCTGCTCAGTTAGACTGCCAGGGAGGAGAGGCTCATTCCAGATCACAGCATGTCTGCAGCCTGCCCAGCCAGTGTCTTAGTCACAGTCAAGGTCTGCAGCCTCCTTGCACAACAGAACTAAGCCCTCATGCTCTGCAAGTCCCTCCTAAATCCCTGTCTGTCACCACTGTGTGAGCTGGGATCTGCACCATGAAAGGCTGAGGAGGTGGATGCTATTCCTTTGCCAGCTCAGGACAAGTGCCACCAACTCTCCCTGAAATACCTCTTGACCAAGTTTATTTTAAATGCAAACCAGAGGAGCAGGATAACTCAGCCCAGTGAAAACAGACAGTTTTCTTCTAGCTGTCTCCAGGCTGCACTACGATGCTCTGCAGTCACCAAGAACAACCACTCCTTTCTCATTTGGGAAACAGCTTCCAAAGAGGTACCTCTCTAAGCATCTCTCTTCCTTCTGTGCTGAGACCTTGCTTCAGCCATCTAGCTGGGAGCACACTAAGCATTTCATGCAGTTTTAAACAGCAGGGTAAACCATTTTATCTCATCTTTAAATGGTCCATACAAGCCTGCTTCAGCCCTCTGCATAATCACAGAATCATAGAATAGTAAGGTACCTCAAGGATCATCTACTTCGAACCCCCTGCCATAGGCAGGGACACCTCCCACTAGTACAGGTCACTCAAGGCCTCATCCAACCTGGCCTTGAACACTTCCAGGGAGGGAGTAGCCACAATGTCCCTGGGCAACCTGTTCCAGTGCCTCACCATCCTCACTGGAAAGAACTTCCTCCTAACATCCAGTCTAAATCTCCCCTCTGCCCCTTGTCTTGTCATTGCAAGACCTTGTCAATAGCCCCTCCTCAGCCTTCATGTAGGCTCCCTTCAGATACTGGAAGGCTACTCTAAGGTCTCCTGGAAGCCTTCTCTTAGCCTAAGGTCTTCTGGAAGCCTGTCCTCATAGCAGAGCTGCTGCAGCCCTCTGAGCATCTTCGTGGCCTCCTTTGGACCTGCTCCAACAGTTCCATGTCCTTCCTGTGCTGGGGGCTCCAGAACTGCACACAGTACTCCAGGTAAACCTACTTCCACTCTGCCTGCCCACAAGCTGAAGCAAAAAAACCCCTAGTTTTGTTTTTTCTGCCAATTCACTATGGCTCATGTCTTGTACGGATCAGCTTCTATTTGCTGGGTTGTTTTTCTTTCTTTTTATTTCCCCCCATAAAACCAAGACTGGGACAAGAATATTAAATATCAAAACCCCAAGGAAAATAAATATTAAAAAAGGATTAATCACAACCCCAAGATAATTTCAGTTACATGTGGCTATAAGAGTGTAGCGTATGGCTGGAAGGGTGTAGGAAGTTAATCTCTAGGTGCAACTGAAGAGGGAAGAGACGTGCTTTAGCTTGACACTTCCTAATTTCAAAGTGCCTACCTGCAAAAGTTCATTGTGAATGCATGGAGATGCCTTGTGCATTCATTAAGCCTATTTGGTTAATCTGCTTTTACAGAAAACTCAAATAGATTCATAAACTTCCCCAAACAGCCCCAGCGTTGCCAGCATCCTTCCCCTTCTGACAAGCTTTGCAAGGCTTGATTTGATTAAAAACTTTTTCTTACATTTCCATATCCTGAAGTCAAGGTAGTAGATGGCAATCTTTGTTTTTGTTTCAAAATAGAGAAACTTCACAGTTGCAGAGAAAACATGATGCAAGTATAACCGACAGCTCAAAAACCAGATGGCAAACAAAATTATCTCAAAGCATATTGTTATTTTTACATTGCATTTACAATTTTCCACACTCATATTTGGCAGCACTGCTGTCCCTCATTTTATGTAGGTTAAAAGTGAGAAGCAGCTGTCTGCTCACTTCAAAGTCAAGTATTTACCCCCAGGTAGGATCTATTTACGTGCATTTAACCAACTATTTATAGTCATTTGAAAACAGAAGGTTTTTATGAAGATTGCTGGCAGAGGCTTCACTAGAACAGTGTTGGTAACACCTTCTCTCTGTTCCCACTGGACTTTCTAATTCCATCACTCCTTTGGTAAGGATGAGCTGGAATGCTGGGGTCTGTGATATTAAAATTTCTTTGAGCAACTCCTCTACTTCCCCAGTTGCTTTTTTGCTGCTTGTAGCAATAAATCTTGCAGTCGTGCAGCTGGGCACCAAGGCACTTAGTACTTTATTATTAGATAGGCTACTAGGGCTTTGGGAAGTATTAATAGTCCATCAGAAGAGACACTGACACCAATCTCCAGGTACTCAAGACAGAACATCTCTGTGCCATGTGGATGGTGATGAGAACAGAAGGAATGCATAGCCAGATGAGATAGAGTGTCACCCACAGACATAATCTCCCTTCATTGCACAAATTTATTCTCCCTACTGTCCATTCTAAGAAACATGACAGTCACACAGTGAGATTTCTAAAACAAGATATATGCCCCAGTCCCTTGGCAAAGCAGCAGTGGGAGTAAGAAAAACAATTCGTTTCTAGAAGCTGATATTCATCACTCTTTGCCCTATTCACTGCTCCCACCACAGCAAACAGGACTATTCTCATTCCCAAGCTTGACTGCACAAAGATCCATTAGATAAAAAAATATATCTAAATGAGAAATGCAGCAAAAAGAAATGAGTTTAGACAGCTCCTCCTCTCTGATCTTGACTGTAATAATTACGGCCATGTCGTGTGAATTCATGGCTGCATGTCATCAACATAGCTCATTTTGCCCATTAACTTCAAAATCCTATTCTAGCTCTTCCTCTTTCTCCTCACCCATCTTTCCAGGTGTCCAAAAATTCACTCACTTCTCTTTATCATCAAGTCTTTCCATGACCTGACCCTTCTTTAACGCAGGTGCTCTTCAGCAGCAAGAGACAAAACTTTCTCTCCTAAGGAAGGTTTGCAGCTTTGAAGCCCTGAAGACATTTTCACCCTTGAGCCCTTCCAGCCTGGAAGAGACTTTTGGGAGCAGTCCGTGCAGACATTAAAACATCCCTCTTTCAAATCTTTCCAGACACTCTCCTGCAGGGAGGGCCACAAAACTCTGGCAGTTGATCAAGGCAAGCAGGTGACAAGTCGGCTCTGTCCCTCTTCCTTCAGCTGGCTGCCAGGTTCCTGCTGTGCCCTTCGACCTACCTGCACTCCCAATTAACAAACCAAATGAAGCAACAGCCACAAGTGTAAACTCATGACACTGTGCCAACCACCACCTAATCCATTTGCTCATGTGCCATTTCTTTCTTCAATACTCCATCAGGTTTTGCTTTTAGGCTGTGAGCTTTCTGGATAAAGCATCTACATCCACTTATTTTTCATGCAGGAACCAGTACTAATGTGGTTAATAATAGCAGCTGACCTTTGACTGCTAACGTATTAGCAATGCCAGCCATAAAGCTGTGTCATACTGAGTGGTCAGAGCAGCAGTAGCATTAAAGAGCCCAAGCACATAACCAAGCCATGTAGAACACTGTGAGAGATGCAGTCAATAGGTTGGTTGGTGACTTGTTCCAAAACTGATGGAAGCAAAGGGTTCAGCAGTGAGAACTTCCAAAACCAAGTAAGCAAGGCAGGTTAACACTCTCATACCATAATGGTCCTACCACCTAGTTTGCAACAGCAAGTTCTAGTGAAAGCTATACACACAAATCTAGAAACCTAAATGACTCCCATGGTCTGTGGACTTTCACCAGCACACTGCTGTCCACTTCATTAACCCATTGCTTGCACCAGAGCTCTCCCCTATCATCCCTAACTCTTCCTTCAGCTTTTTCCTGAGGTCGGAGCTTTTATGAACATCTCCACTCACTCACTCACTCTGTTAATGATTTCTGCCTGGATTTGCAAGCTCTTTCATGCCTTTTCTTCTCATTTCACATGAGAGGACCATCAAGAGTTCCGCTGCCTGGTGTTAGCTTTGTATCTGCACACGATGTTCTCCCTGTGCTCGCTGGGACCCGCACACTTTATAATTAGGGCCAGGATTCAAGCAGCACCAAGAACGCTTGCAAGGATTTTCTTCAAAACCAAAAGGAGACTCCCCTGCTCCTTCCCAGAGCAGACTCTCCCTCTTCCTGCAGCTCTGCAGACTAAAGATGACGGCTAAAGAAAAAAGCAACTGCCTTCCCCCGCCCAGCACAGTGAACCCAGCTTGCTCTCCATGGGCAGCAACCCACCAGCCAAGGAACAGTTCCAGGCTGGAAGCTTCAGAGCTCTTTCTGGTGCCGCATTAAGCAATCTCTTTGTAGCCACCCAGGGACTGCAGCAGCCCATCTCCCCCCAGAGCTGAGCGACCTGCAGTGCTTGTTCTCTGGAACACTGATTCCCTCCTGCACTGCCACGTCAGCTGCTCTGTGCACGCCGGCTTGACCCAGCTATCCCCAAGCTCATGTCCCCCACCAGCTCCCTCCAGCCCTGTTTGGCAGGTCCCAGCAGGGGGGTGACAGGACCTGTTGATTTCTGCAGTTTCACATGAGTGTGAATCGATGAGCTACTTCAGAAAGCTAATATTAATTCCTGGAATAACGTGTCAGGGCTGCCTGGCTGATTACCCCTCATTCCTGTCTGCTTACAAACAATGATTACAGTCTAATCTCAGCACTCTTGGAGAAGCTGCGGAGAGTACCCTTCATCTAGTGTAATTATGTTCCAGCTCCCTCGGAGCTGAGCCTCTTATTCACTCCTAGCATTATCTGCAGACTAATCTAGTCGGCTGGAATGGAGGCAAAAATTGCTCCAAAGAGCTGTAGTGAGCACTTGCTCCGGCTCCAAACCCAAGTTAAAGAAACCAAACTGTTTTCTGGTGAGCAAATCAAGGCACGGGATGAAGGAGAGAGGGATTCAGCATGTGGCAAAAGCAAATGTTTGCTGGCATTATTGACAGCTGAGGTTACTCAATGAATCTGCAGAGATGCTCAGACTGCTGCATTTCCTTCAGCCTCCAGTGTGCTCCCATCTATTCCCAGTGGGATGGGTACACAAGAGACATCTCTGGAGGCTCTTCTAAAAGAAAACCTTTTCCCAATGGCACCTGGTCACACTGTCTCCTCAAGTTGCTCCTCCACACTTCAGTGAGACCTCACACAGTACTACAAGGCAGTAAGTGTCAAAACATCACCAGCCTTTCAGATGTGATGGTAAGGCTTAGCTGTTTCCAGAAGTTTTGCTCTGAATATCAAAGTCAAATACAGTACATGCTTGATTTAATCCTGCAAAGGCTTCCAGGCAACTTCATTTTGCCTGAAACCCACTTCTGGGTAACTGTGTACGTCAACACCCTCTAAATCCATTTTCTGATTATGCTGTTTTCTGCGAGACCTTCAGAGGATAATATTGTAACTCTGTTTCCCTTCAACATAACTACATTCTAGAAGGACATCGACATTTCCTGCCTCTCTTGTTACAACCACACAGTTTTTACACCACCTTGTCAGACACGACTGCAATTCCCTGCTCAGCCACAGGACAGACTTCACCCTCAGAGGCCAAGAACAAGATACTGTGCTGCCTTCCCTTGCTGGTGACACTGGTTGTGGTAATGAGACAGGATGATGGTAATGTACTGGCAACCACAGCACAGGTTCTCCAGCCACTGCAGCATGCACTATGGCTGTCAGCACAGGCTGAAACTCTGACCACTGTTTCTTATTCAATACTGCTACAAGTACCTGCTGGATTAAGCATGTTGCAACCACATTCTGTCACTGCTGGAGGATGCCCTGTAAGCAGCAACCCACCCCTGCAAATGAAGCAAGGGCATGTACTCCAGCCATGCCTGAAGCACAGGCAGTTTAACTGCAGGAATCTGGGAAGTGAGACATCACTCCCCAAAGCCTCATCTCCCAGAAGACAACCTGATACCTGGGCTGTCAAAGGTCCTGTGTTTTAATTAAGTGTTAAATCCTGTTTGGATTTTTTTTTTTTTTTTTAAGAATCTAGTGAGATGTTTTTCCTTCCCACAGTGCCATCACTCTTTGCTGTAATTCAGTAAGGAGAACAGTTAATTAAGTTTGAACAACAGTGTCTAATGACTTCTATTTAAAGCTCTTCATAAAAAAATATTACAAGCCCCTAGAAATTAACTAACTTTGGAAGCTAACATGGTGTTTTAAGAGAATAAAGCAGCACAGTCCTGCACACTCCCACTTCACAGGCATGTCTTCCACCCCAAGGCATATCTTCCACCCCAAGAACAACAGTGGAGCAAGGCATCCACTACTGCCCCACTCACTTTAAATTTAAACCATGACGAGACCATAAAATGTCCCTGGATGCAGGGATCAGAATGAGTACTTGCAGCAGAACTGTTAAGTGCAGTTACATTTAAAAGACTCTTCAGACACTCATTTAAATTACTTTTCAGGAGTAATTCAGCTGCTTCTAGTCTGTGTGGAGCTGTGGCCTTGAGGAAAGAGAGATGGAAATGCAAAAAGGTCCTGAAAAGATGGGAAACACAGAGGAAACAACCAAATGAGAAAGCAGACAGCAGTCCACCCAAAGCAGAATTATCCAAGCTCTTAACAGGAGAAGGCAATCTCACCACAAATGCCTTGAGAAAGGAACTGAGGATAAGAGAAGGGGGAATGGAATGTTAGCTCTTTCTTTGGACACCTGTGCAGCTTAATGCTCCAGCATTCAACAGCATGCACAGAGGTTATGCTGAGACACGTGGTGGCACAGGGCCACTTCCAGCCCCTACATCATGGAAACTCCAAGAGTAAAACACACAGAGAGAATTTAGAAACATCACTGGTAGATGATAAACACTGGAATTAACAAAGAAATTAATAAGAAGGCTGTTCAAATATTAGCCCAATTTAGCACAAAAGAGGAGATCTAGTGCAGCATTAACCTCAGACAGACCCTTTAAAAACACATCTTGGGAGATGTGTGCTCACTACACCCACTCACCAAAGTATCTCTAATCAGTTTCCTCCTGCCTGGTATCTCAAATCTAGAGGGAACCCCTCGAGGTAATTTGCTTCCTAGTCTCATCTGCTGCTTAATGCATAGACTTGGAGCTGTTAGGATTGCAGAAGGGAAGCCTTATTTTTCTTGTTCTTGTTGGCAGAGAAGAAGTGACAAAGACAACTATCCATCACAAGGAGCACATCTGATTTATTTTCTACATAGCCCTAATAAAAAGACCTCTGTTCTGCCTCTACTCAAACTAAATCCTGCCAAGATAATAAATAGAAACATGAAAATGAAGCCTAGCTTCATCCTCCTGTTTGAAGTCAGCAAAGGGACGTGCTGCAGGGAGTTCAGCCTTCCCCCCCAGAGAAAAGATGGATTCCACTGCTCCCCATGATGGGGACACACATTTACCTGCTTGCTGTCAAAGCCATCCCAGGTGTCATTTCACAATATAACTCTCTCTATAACTTGGCAACTTTACCCATTTCACAAAATCATCTGCAAGATCCCATACCACATCTCTTATCCTCAGAGCATCATAAATCACCAAGGCAGGATAATATTTGAGGACCTAAAAGCACTGAAGTTGTTAAAAAATAAATCAGCCCTAAAATTGGATGTGTGTACCAGCAGGCAAGAAAGGAGCAATATTGTAACCTGACTTCAGAAGGTTTTCAGGAGTGATCCAGAGAATACGAGGCCTGTAAAACTTATTACTGTACCAAATAAAACTAAACAAGAAATAATAAACCCTCAGGTGAAAATAACACAGAAATATTAAAGAAAATAAGTACATAAGCATAAAGAAAAAAACAGTCATAGAATCATAGAATGGTAAGGTTGGAAGGAGACCTCAAGGATCATCTAGTTCCAACCCCCTGCCATAGGCAGGGACACCTCCCACTAGCACAGGTCACTCAAGGCCTCATCCAACCTGGCCTTGAACACCTCCAGGGAGGGAGCAGTCACAACCTCCCTGGGCAACCTGTGCCAGTGTCTCATCATCCTCACTGGAAAGAACTTCCTCCTAACATCCAGTCTAAATCTCCCCTCTGCCAGTTTAAACCCATTGCCCCTTGTCCTGTCATTGCAAGACCTTGTCAATAGTTCCTCCCCAGCCTTCCTGTAGGCCCCCTTCAGATCCTGGAAGGCTACTCTAAGGTCTCCTGGAAGCCTTCTCTTCTCCAGGCTGAAGAGTCCTCTCCTATCTAGTGCAATTCCCCAGAATTCTTAAGGAAAAGGAAAAAAAAAAAAAGGAATCCTTCAGGATCAGGTTTAATCATAGAATGGGTCAGGTTGGAACTCCAAAGGTCATCCAGTACAACCTCCTCTGCAGCCAGCAGAGGCATCCTCAACCAGATCAGGTTGCCCAGAACCCTGTCGAGCCTCACCTTGAATATCTCCAGGGATGGATTTTCAAAGTCTCTGTGACAAACCTTCAAGAAGGCTATCAGAAAACTGCCTGAGCAATGGAGCAAGGGACAGAGGGCTGTTATACAGCTAGAAGTTAACAGAATGAAATTAGAAAGGAGGTCTAACACATGATCAATATTCAACATAGCAAAAGATTACACTGGTGCTCCCTGAGGACTGGTTTTGTCTAACATATTCTTCAGCTATTTGCATAGGAGAGGGAGCAGTGATGTGGTGAGACTGCATATGACATTATTGCTTTGGGGGGCATTGAGCTGACCTTGGCTAGTTTGCCACTTAGGAGCACTAAAACTCTTCATCTTCACTGCAGGTTGTCTTGGGAGAGGTTCACTTGCTTTAGTTACAGGAAATGTAAAAACACAGCTGTTTAGCAGTTAAGGAGAAACCTAAGAGCAAGCACAGAATAATGAAGGTATTTACTCTTTTCTTGCAAGATGCAAGGGAAATGATACCCAAAGGAACCAAATGGCAATTCTAAACAGATACAAAACCCTCTTTTCTCAAGCCCTGAATTGACCTCTGTGGCTCACTGTCACAGGCTGTCTCTCAGATCAGGAGTTCAGAAAAGCCCCAAACTGGATTAGATATGTTGACAGCAAGCTAGAGGTGAATCACATTTAGCAAAGCTTATGAAAAAACATCTTTGATCAAGATACCACAGCCATTTCTTAGGCAAGGTTACACCACAATGTGGTTTTTAAACTGAAAATAAAGCAGATTTCTAAGTTTGAACCAGCCTGAAAATCCTCCCTTTGACTTGGAAGCGATAAAAATTAACACTTTGATAGGAACTTGCAGACCAGAATCTGAACACCTTGACAAGCTAGCAGAGTCATTGCTGCTCCTGTTTCACAGATGGAGAATGAGGCAGTGTGAAACAGTCAGTGGCAGTACAGTTGGGGGATTCCAGGCTTTTTTGGTTGTAGGCTTGCCAACAAGCTCCTCTATCTGCTGACTGAGGATCAACAAGCACGGCAGCAGAGCAATGGTGAAGAGGAGGAGGAGCATCCTCAGATCTTCTCAGTCCTTCAACCATCCCATGCAGGGTCCAAATCTGGGCAGCTTTGCCCTGTGGCAGAGGGTTCCCCAGGGAGCTGTGCACTCCAGTAGCATTCCCCAGGAGCATGTGTCCCTTTGGGATGTGTACAGGGTAACTATGAGCACCATGTGCAAGATAACTTCCCAAAACCAATTCAGCTCCCTTGATTCCCTGAAGACTGTCACATGAATATTTCCATGGACAGAGAGCTGGCAGGCTCTGGAGAAGCTGAAGAGCTGTCACCCAGTTTGGCCAAGAGTTCTAGCAACAACCCCTCTCACATTTTACACCAGGTTGTGCTCATAGGTAGAGCTTTAAGGTTGACCTTTGTAAGCTACAAAGCAACTGTTCAAAGCAGCATATGGAGAGGTAAGCAGAGAGAGTTTACCCTGCATAGTTTCCTCTTCTGTGTCAGGCTAATCCTGTGGCCAGCCACCAGCTCTTGCCACCATTCAAGCCCTTGCTTCCCTCCAGGTGAGCATATTTGCCTCCCAAAGGTTCTTCTGTCCCACACATGTCTTCCCACTGAGCTGCACAGTCCAATGTCTGCAGCACACTCTTGGCTCTTACGATTAAAAAAAAATTTAGAAACAAATTTAACTTTAAAATCTGTAATGGCTTGAGGAGTCTCTAGAGTGAAACAGGAGGAGGGAAGTGGGAACCCAGGTTAATAAAAGCTGTTAATTAGAGTCAAATTTGCTGCTTAATGTGTCAAGAACTAGTGAGTTACGAGTTAATCAACTGTTCTGAGTTCCTTGGGAGAGCAATAAACCTGAAGCTGGAAAATGGAAGGAGAAGGACAAGGTTATGGCCTTCAGAGGAGGTAGTTGTAAAATTCCTTAACCCTAAGATCCAAGCTGGGAGCATCCTCAAAGAGGCTGGGACTTCCCCTGTTCTGAACATGCTGTTGTATCACTAATCATCAGCACTCCAAGCCTTTCCCAGTAGAGTCAGGGTCACAGCTATTTCCTTTATTCTTTTTTATCTTCACTAGTTTGGACTTCTCTAATGTGTGACAAAAGGCACAGAAAAGACCAGTTACTCTTCAAACCCTTGGTCTTTGTTTCCACCATTCTCTTTCAAAGGATGTCACACAAGCCTGAAGTAAAAGGCAGAAGGAAACATGGAAGAGTCAATGAGCATCCATCAAGCACCCATGAGTTCAAGATCCTTCATTCCTTGTGTGAGAGCTATGAACATCTCCCTATCCCAGGCACTAAAAGGCAAATAAAACCTGTCAAGAAATGAAGGGTTCTGGAGATAGAGCATTTCCCACATTTTAATGCATCTGGGAGATAGAAGGCAAATGATGGGTGATTTTCTTTTGCCATTGAGCTATGGAAAGATTTAATCTGTTTTCACCCCAATTTACTCTTTGCAAGTGTAGCCTACATGGAGTACATTCTTCTTCCCTGCAACATGCTAGCCATCATTACCCTTTCTCTCTGATTGTGAAGAGAAGAAAAGCTGCAGTTGCTATGGGATCTCTGCCATCACCCAAGAGCTTTCCCAATGGGGGGGGGAAAGAAGCCAGAAGATAAATATTTATAGCAGAGGGTTCCACCAGACTTTCAGACTTCTGCTAAAACAGGAGGCATTAGAAACATTTTTTTTGTGGTTGTTGTTTGGATTGAGACACAGCAGTTGTGAACCCCACTGCCAAGCAGACATCTATAACTCCAATAAAGTTAAACCACAAACACCACTCATTGCTCAGTGGCAGTTCAACCAGACCATCTTAGTGGTGCAGGTGAAGTCTTGCCAACCAGGAAGAGTAGGTTCTTTTACCTGGAAAACTTCACAGAATCACAGAATGTCAGGGGCTGCAAGGGACCTCCAAAGCTCATCCAGTCCAACCCCTCTGCCAGAGCAGGATCTCCTATACCAGATCACACAGGAATGCGCCCAGGCGGGTCTTGAACATCTCCAGAGAGGGAGACCTCACAACCCCCCTGGGCAGTGTTTTGCTTGCACTCCTTCCAGTGCTCTGCCTTCTGACAGCAAGTCTCTGCACAGAGGCTGAACTGGTTTTCTTTATCCTGTTCAAAGACAAAGATTTGGCTGTTTACCATGCTAGATGGCAGCAGGTGCTGCAGTTGTGGCTCCCAGGAGGAGCATGGCACAAGGCTTGGCTCCTGGCCCAACAGGGCATGGCAGAACTGGACATGGGCACCATGGTGGACTACGCTTCCTCTGCTCTTACCAACATCTTACCTCCCCTCTATGGATGCCAGTGGAAGTTTTTAAAAGGAAAATCCTTTCCCTGAGAGATTTCTTCTCCTGCCTTGCAACCTCTCTGTAGTTTAGGGGGCAAATGTGCTATCTGAGTGCTGTGGAAACAACATAGACTCCTGAGGTTGGGACTTGGCACAGACAGGAAGAGGAACAGATGTTCACAGCTTTCACTGCAAAATATAATTACCCACACTTTTGAGCACTACATGCAACACATTCCTGTAAGTGGAAAACAAAGGGAAGTGCCCTCTGTGTCCTTGTGGACATCTTGGGTGTACCTCCAGATTTTATCTATATTTTCTGTGCTGCAACACTTCAGCACTGCAAGCAGTAGCCTTCAGGAACGGTGAGAGCATGGAGGATTGCTTCACATACAGTAAAGTAATCTTTTTAGCGCTAATTTCTTGTTCCTCTACAACATGCAGGTCCTGAGGGAAAGTAGAGCCCAAAGCTAGCTCTGGATAAAAAGATTAGTTGTTTCTGCATTAAGATGCTTGTAATGATTCAGCAACTTAAGGCCATGTTTCTACCAACAAAGAGTCTTTCTGGTCCCTCTATAAGCCAGTAGTTCAAAGTGACAAATCAAATAAAGGAATTTGACACAAGTCATTACCACCTACAAAGCTGTTGTACATTTCTTAGCACAAATGGGTCAATTGTGCCCAAAACTTGCAGTTTTATTCATCTGGGAGGATAATCCCATCCTTCTTTCTGAAAACAAATCTACAATTTTGCCTTCCCTAACAAGCAATGCACCTGAAGCATTAGCAGCTGACCTAGTAAGAGCCAAATGCAGCGTCACGCACAGCTCCTAGGTACGACTGACACTTCCCAAAAGGCAGATGAAGCGCACTGAGGACAACCAGACCTCCCCATCAGGAAACTGACCAGCTATCTCCTATCTGACATCCAAAATATTTCAGACTCCTTTAACACCAGGTACTTCCAATGAACTCCAGGAGCAAGCTGTCCTCCACTTTTGTTGAAAACTGTTGCTGTAGAGAGGAAAATAAACTACAGAATATGTCGGCAAACAGTTTTGGGGTCAGAAATTTCTCTTTTCTAATTTTCTAACAATTAGTAGAGAGCCTTCACATACCTCAGCTGCCGAGTAGCACAGAGGCGAGTGGAGAGGGTCACAACCTTAATTCTGGGCACAAATTGGCTGCTGGTTCTCCACTGCTGAAAGGGGTAGAGGAGGTTACAGCCACGGAGTAATGAGTGAGATTACACTGCAATCAGGGAACAGAGACGTGCGCTGGAGAGACGTGCTGAAGGCAGGGAAAACATTCCTTACATTAAACCCCTATTGTTCACCTCAGTGGATAATCCATGAGACTCCAAGCTCCTGCCAGGAGCCAGTATGAATAATTCCAGAGCATTTTGGTATTGAGTGGTTGGACTCAATGATCTTAAAGGTCTTTTCCAACTGAAATAAGTCTATTTTTTCCTACCTGGCATGCATGAGCTTTCCACCTCTTCCAGTCAGACATACAGGAAGGTGAATTTTCTGTAACCCCTGGGATATTATAATCTATATTAGACTAGATTATTAGACTAAATATAGAGAAGACATTTTTCACGCTGGGTATAGGTTGCCCAGAGAATTGGTAGAAGCCTCATGCCTGATCAGGCTGCTAGGGCCTCTGAGCAACCTGATCTAATTGAAAGGAGTTGGTGACCTTTAAAAGTGCCTTCCAACCCAAAGCCTTCTGTGATTCTTTAATTCTATCCTATCTCTTCCTCTTTTCCCAGAAAAATCTCTCCTGTAGATTTTCAGGATGAAGGGGTGCAAGCTGCACAGCTGAGAAATCATGAGTGCAGTGCATGACTCCTCAGCACTTTGTGCATCGTTAGAGCGAGGTTATGAACAGGACTAGGGGAGGGCTGAGGGCAATGAAGCTGTCATCTGTCTGGAGGAAGATGTGTGACAGCAAGGAAGGAAAGTTCAAATCTGCAGAGGAAACATGCCCCATTTGGGAAGATTTCTTTCCTCTGAGGCAGGCTGTGAAGAGCCTCATACCTGACAATGGCCTGCTGGTACTAAAACCCTTTGCAAAGAAAGCTGCAGGACAAGAATTACAGGAAGGTGTCAGGACCAGTCTCCTCGGTGGGCATCTGACTCAGCTTCCACGTTGACATGAGCTGTACTAATGTATGAAGACAGCAATAAGAGGAAAGTGTAGCTCTCAACACTAGAGACTGGAAGAATCTGGGAAATGCTGTGTCAGAACTAGTGCAACGTGCTTTGAGGTCTTCATTCAAAAGGCTCCACATGCACACTCTATGCACTAGGCTGTGATGCTAAATATGCCCACATCCACCCAGGACAGCAGCAATCTGATTTCAGTTCTACCTTTTAAACCACTGTGGACATCAACTATTGCTTCCTTCTTCTCATTAACGCTGCTGTAAAGTGCCTGGCACGAATCTACATCAAATGAATATAATTACAGAGGAGAATACATGGCATTAACTTGTCTGTCTGGACTTCCCTCACTTTCCTTCCCTTACTGATCCTCTTTCCCCCTTTTCTCCTTCCTCTTTTGTATGGCAGTTTTGCTTCTATTTTTCCTCATCATTCATCTCCTTTGTCCTTCTTTTTTTTCAGTCTTTCACCCATTCCTCATTTCAGGTGTAAAGTTGATTGCTTTCCCTTTTAATTTTTTTTTCCCCAGGATTGATTGATTTACTCTGCACTGATGCAAATGGTTTTATAGAAAGCATATAAACTACAAAACTCCCTGCAGAATACCATAAGCACTGCTACCACCCATGTAGGTAAAGGGAAAGAAAAAAGAGGAGTGAAGTTAACAAAGTGCTAAATTAAGTAAGAATCTCTTACATCACACTTTGAAGCTTGCCAAAATCTGACTCTTCAGATGTACTGCAACAGCAATTTTCTAAGACACAGGTCCTTTGCAGGCAAAACTCTCTAGTGTCAGACAGGAAAAGAAATACAGATTCTCCCAGCTGCTACAGCAGGGACCAGAGGACGAGGTAAGCTTTCAGACAACCAGATCCCAAGTCATCAGACTACTGCTGCTGCAAGGTACCCAGAACAATGCAATTCTTCTTGCCTGCTATGGAAAACAAAGGGAGGGAAGATGAGGGCAGGTATTTACTTTTCATATCTCATCTGAAACACCTGCAGGACTTGAGGCAAGTGATCTCTCTTGAAATTCACCGTGTTACTCAATCCATCCTTGCTTAATTCATCTCATGAAACTCTTAAATGGTACCCAGGCTATAGGCTGCCTCTCTACAGAGATGGGAATTACATTCCTAATTACAAGATATGGTACTGCCCTAATAATCAGTACTGTGCTGAAGAAGTCCCCACCCGGGGGGATGAGCTTTGACCTCTTTTAACAAAGACTGCAAAATAGTTGATAAGAACATTAAAGCAAGTCATTGCTCCAGAAATGATGTGTTGACTTGCTCTAAGCCCTCTGGTGCTGGTTGCAGAAATTAGCTTTTGAGTACATCTCACCAGTCTAAGCTGGTGACAGCTGTCTGTCCCCCCAGTGCCGTAACAGATTTGGGGTAACAGCACGTGGAGATGTAGAAGGGGAACTAGAAAGGTAGTTTGTCTTAACAATATTCACATGTTGGGGCTCTTCAGCCTGGAGAAGAGAAGGCTTTGAGGAGACCTTAGAGTAGCCTTCCAGTATCTGAAGGGGGTCTACAGGAAGGCTGGAGAGGGACTATTGACAAGGTCTTGCAATGACAGGACAAGGGGCAATGGGTTTGAACTGGCAGAGGGGAGATTTAGACTGGATGTTAGGAGGAAGTTCTTTGCAGTGAGGATGGTGAGACACTGGCACAGGTTGCCCAGGGAGGTTGTGGAGCACAGAATCAACCAATGTGATCACGTTGGGTGATTCTGTGCTCCACAACCTCCCTGGAGGTGTTCAAGGCCAGGCCTGATGAGGCCTTGAGTGACCTGTTCTAGTGGGAGGTGTCCCTGCCTATGGCAGGGAGTTGGAACTAGATGATCTTTGAGGTCCCTTCCAACCTTACCATTTTATGATTCTATGTTTTACCCCACAATTCCCTAATAGCACCAGGGCAAGCTCAGGTCAACAGGTCTGTTCCAGGCATTGCTGGAGAAATCAACCAGAATTTTTCGTGCACCTTCAGGATGAGACTTCACAACCCCTGCAGATGAATGGCTCCTCCACAAAATACATCTTACCCCTGAAAGGACTGGGCCCTGCTAAGCTGTCATCATTGCTCCTCTCAAACAGCACCTCTTGCCCTAAGAGCACTCTCCCTCCTCACACCAGCATCAAAGACTGCTGCAATCTCTAACTGTTTTCTCTTTCAGCACAGATTCATAGCATTTCACAGCAAACCTTCAATTATCACAGCACATGACTGTAAAACTTGCTCAACTGGAAGCATTCAGCTATTTCTAACCTTGCCTTCAGTTGTCTTCCTTCTTTTGCCCCCAAGGCCAACCAAAACAGTATTCTCCTGGAACCTCTGTACAGCCTGCCTAGCACAAAGTTAAACCATAAGTCAAAATGATTAAAATGATATGGAAATATATACATCTCCTTCACCACAGGACTGGGAACATGGCTCCTAGTGGGACATCATGACACATTACTCATAAGGCCAAGACATGTGGCATTTCCCAGAGAACCTGCACATTCTCCTTTCTATGCTGGATGACTTACAAGCAGCAATCAGTCTTTTCCTTTTGGGGATGTGCCTTCCATACACATAATTTGAGTCCTTAAAATGAACCCTCTAATCTGGATTCCACCTGCTTGGGAGAGGGGAAAAAAAATACCATAAAAATAATAATAAAAAAAAAAAGATCTTGGAAATATATAGCAACAAGAAACTGGCAGGACAAACTCACACTCCCACTGTGCCAAATTGCAAGTTTAGTAATTCTGTTTTCTTCCTGCTGAGTGGAAGGTGTCATTAGCTGCTGTATTTAGAGCCACAGAAAAGGTTCTTGGAGCAATCCCCAGCCTCTCTCTGAACCAGGTGGTTGATGACCACGGGAGGTCTCTGCAGCTGGGGACCTTCACCTTCATCTTCCTGTAGTCACCACTTCGGATTTTAATGGCAAGGAAAGAAACAGGGCAAGTGGCAGGATATGAAGAGAAACCCTCAGATTGTTCTCCTTCAGGCTGAAATACACCCCTGAATCAGGGCCACCCTAAAGTCCCTGTGCTGCATAAATCACTCTGGGGGGCTTTTAACTCAAGAATAGCTTTCCTTCAGGGAGAGGATTTCTCCTCTGGGCCAGTCTCTGTGGAGCA
Organism: Ramphastos sulfuratus; assembly: GCA_013399055.1. Taxonomy (NCBI): domain Eukaryota; kingdom Metazoa; phylum Chordata; class Aves; order Piciformes; family Ramphastidae; genus Ramphastos; species Ramphastos sulfuratus. The sequence continues at coordinate 24,260 of WBNM01006651.1, read as the reverse complement.
CCCATTGAACCAAATCCTCATTTCTGAAGATTAGTACAACAATCCAATGAGTCATCCTCCTGCTGTGAGCCTTGGAGGAGAGTGCAAAGGCCCCAGAAACATTCTGCAACCGTTCACATGTGTGCCTGGGCTTGACTCTTCTCTGCCAGCAGCAATCCTACACCAAGTGTAAGGTCCTGCACCTGGGTAGGCACAATCCCAAGCACAGCTCCAGGCTAGGTGGGGAATGGCTGAGAGCAGCCCTGAGGAAAAGGCCCTGGGGGTCTGGATTGATGAAAAGCTCAAGATGAGGCTGCAGTGTGAGTGCAGCCCAGACAGCAACTGTGTGCTGGGCTGCAGCAAGAGCAGTGTGGGCAGCAGGGCAAGGGAGGGGATTCTGCCCCTTTGCTCTGCTCTCCTCAGACCCCACGTGGAATCCTGTGTGCAGTTCTGGAGCCCCCAGCACAGGAAGGACATGGAACTGTTGGAGCCAGTCCAGAGGAGGCCATCAAGATGCTCAGAGGTCTGCAGCAGCTCTGCTGTGAGGACAGGCTGAGAGAGTTGGGGCTCTGCAGCCTGGAGAAGAGAAGGCTTCCAGGAGACCTTGGAGTGGCCTTCCAGTATCTGAAGGTTGCTACAGGAAGGCTGGGGAGGGACTATTGACAGTCTTGTAATGACAGGATGAGGAGGAATGGGTTTAAACTGGCAGAGGGGAGATTTAGGCTGGATGTTAGGAAAAAGTTCTTTACCGTGAGGGTGGTGAGACACTGGCACAGGTTGCCCAGGGAGGTTGTGGCTGCTCCCTCCCTGGAGGTGTTCAAGGCCAGGCTGGATGAGGCCTTGAGTGACCTGTGCTAGTGGGAGGTGTCCCTGCCTATGGTGGGGGTTTGGAACTAGATGATCTTTGAGGTCCCTTCCAACCTAAACCATTCTATGATACACACATCAGCCCCTCTGACCAGGAGGAGACTCCTGCTTATGCCACTGTGCCTGTCTGCTGTGAATGCCTGCCCTGGCTTTGCTGGCAGCCCTGTGTGACAGCCAGGAGGAATGGTGTGTCTGCTGGGTGGGATTTCCAACACATCATGATGCAATTCCACAACTATAGGTGGTCTTCATGATGCATGTGATGAGGAGTGGAGGAGGAATGTGAGGAATTGCCTCTTTCATGTGGCAACTGAGGATGGGAACAGCCTGCTGTTTCTAGGTTTGCTGGGATGGGTGAAGTGAAGACCACCTGTGCTGCCTGAGAATTGGGGAGATCTGTGCAAATGTTCATTATTTATAAGATAGCTGTCCAGAGGCAAATTGCCTGGGATCCATTAAAGGGAGAAATCCCAGCTCCCTCTGGCAGTTCCCTGGCACAAACCTTTTCCACCAACACAATGGGAGGGGATAAAAAAAAACAAAAAACAAATCACTTTAATTTCTAATTAATCTTCAGGTATATAATACTTTTAATTAGAAAAAAAAAAATGTTCTGCATGCTGTTTGAGAGAGGAAGGAAGGAGCCAAAAGCAAGGCAGAAAGCTCTGGCATCTTGGTTACAGTTCAGATCTTATCCTCTTTAAATCTGCAGGAGCAGGCAAACCTGCAGCCCACTGCTCTCCTCCATGCAACCAAAGCCCCTGCAATGCTTCAGGGGGCTGCTTTGGAGATGAGGACTGTGTCTCTACAGTCTTGGCAGGTGATGATAAGTGGTGGGGAAAAGTATTTGGAAGGTGCTTTAGACAGAAATTGAGTGGAGTCTTGGACAAAGCAGGGACAAGACAAGAAGGTCCAGGGGCAAGGAGATCCAGCCCACAAATCATCTCCTCATAATAATAACCCCCAAAAATTTCATTCCTCAACCCCAAATTTCATGTCCCTTCTTTCTCCTTCTAATGTCTCTCTTCCCTGCATTCATTATTAATGCCACTGGGGGTACAGATTTGCACTTTGGTTTCTGAAAAATTAATTCAATGATTAAAATTTCAGTCCCTTAGTGATGGAAGCGGCTCAGGCAAGCTGGAGATGCCCCTTTGCAGTTTGAAAGCCTTTGCTATGCTGCCTGCTTACCCCCTGCATGAGAAACTTCCCTGTAGACCTAGCCCAAGGGGGGAAATCCAGTAGGAAAATGAGTTTTTAATTTGATGAAGCTCTGCTTTTGTGGAGGAGCCATTTCAATTGAACACCCTATCAATACTCAGTTCAGTGGAGAGAGCAAACCCCAGGTTCTTCCAAGGCTGAGGTACTCCTGGCTTTTCACATGATCCCCTCCAAATGAACATAAACACTAATCAAAGCTGTACACCTATCACTTACTAGCAAGCTGACTGTTGGCTGAGAGACTTTTGGTGTGCCTAATGGAATTGTCTGTGACACTGTGCTGAAAATAAAAGAACAGCAGAGAAAAGCCCAGGGAGTAAGACACCTTCTCAACTCACCAACATGTCTCTTTTCTCATCTGTGCCCACTACCAGTGGAAAGAGCAAGATCCACAGGATCTGTGAACTGGATTAAAAAGAGTGTCCCAGGGGGCAATTCTGTCCCATTCCTGAAAGAAGAGACTCTCCACTGCAAATTCATTTGGCAGCTTAAGAAGGTCCTTTGCCAAGCTGCAGTGGAGCTACCCTTCCCATCAGCTCCACATCAAAGGAAAACACAGGCAGAAATCCTGTGCAATTCTCCACCCTCAATTCTTGGCATTGTTATTTTTAGTTATTTTAAAACAAATGTGAGAGGGGAGTCAGAGCTCTGAGCAGCACACAGTGCTGAGGAGCTCAGAATCCCTCTCTAGATTTAGATAAGAGGAGGAGGAGGAAGGGCTGGACTTAGACTTATAAATACCAACTTCATTACTAAGGTGCTAAAAAAAACAGCAAAACAGAACAAATACAGAAAAATAAGACTGCTTTCCTTGGCACTTCACTGAGGAGAAATCCAACACTGAAGCAGAATAAAGATGGCAAACTCATCCACCCTCAGGAAGCAGAAGGCAGAGAACATGGTGGGAACTCAGGGCAGCACCGGCAGGACATTCCCCATCAGCCAACACCATGTTGCTTGTGCAGCTGTTGTGGGCATAAGAAAGGGACAAAGAGGAATGGGAAGTGATGTGAGGAACTCTGCTGAAATCCTCTGCAGGCAGGAAAACAGCAAAGCTCTGACACAGAACCAATTTTCTTTGAAGCAACAGGATTAGTGACAGCCCATGCTGCACTTCATGGAGGTCCTGACTAAAGGAACACTCAATGCCCACTCAAAGCCAACTCCTGTCTTTCAGCCACTGAGTGTTTGCTCCTGAAATATTTTATCAAAGTTTCTAAAAACTCTACTAAGTTAAGATTTTGGGGGGAAATCCTCTTTGCCAGCTCCAGAAGACGTGCTGTGTGTATCACCACTACCATGCTACCAGGAACAAGAAAGCAAACCTACTTTTTAACTCATTTGCTGAAACTTTGCAGGGAGAATGTGCAGAACATTGGCTACTTGGAAAAACCTGCTGCTTTTCTTCTTCAAGATGTGGCTTTGTGGAGGTTTCAGAACACGAAAGCTTTTATGTGCTGTTCAACTCTTGAAGTTATTCTGAGCTGAGAGCCTTGAGCACAGTGCTCCTGTATCTCCAGGACAGAGCATCAGTATGTGCAGTGCTAGCTCCCTCACATGCTGTCATGTGCCAGCCTTCCCACCACGTTCATGCTGCTCTTACAGAATCCAGGTGGCTTTACTGAACCTGCAGCTATTAAATCTCCCCTTCTGAAAGGCTCAGAGCAGGACACATCCCACCTGACAGCAGTGTTGGCTCCAGCCTTGTGGCACCAACACGCTGGAGAGATGAGGCGCTGGGGTGCACAGCCCTGACGCTCTGTGCAGAGCAAAGAGGAAATGGAAATGCTGGAACAAGCACTTTGGCACAGCTTCTTGGCTGGGCTAAAGGTTTATTCCTGGGATGCTGCTTTCCTGCAGACTAAGGAAAATTAAATTTAGCACTTTGCAAATAAATAGGTTAAGGCTGAAAGGACACTATTTAGGAATTTACTGCTTACAGCAGCCTCAGAGATTATAGATCCATCACCATCTATTACCTTGCTAGTTACTGCTTCCACTCTGTCTATCTTCCCTACTTACAGAGTGGTCCTTTCATCAGGTCTTTTTCTATCCTAACTTGAAGCTGTCATCACTCTAATGGAATTATATGAAGAAAAACAACTTTGGGCTGCAGCCACTCTGCCAAAAAGCCAAGGACATCTCCTGTGCTTTCCCAGGACAACATGGTGGTGTGCATGTCTCTGGCAGAGACACACACAGCTGTCAGACAACCTCCTAGGAAACAAGCTGACAGACAGCTGTTTACACACAGCCAAAACTTCTGAACTGTCAGCTGGGCCCTTTTAACACCCAGAAACACAAGAGCTTTCCCAGGGACAGGCAAACCAACAGCTGAGTGGTAGCCCCTGCTGCAGATTCATCGTGGCTGCACTGCAGGTGGCATGAGAAGCAGTCCCCAGATGCATGGCACATTCACAGACCCTGCCTTGTGCTGCATGCACCTCTTCCACTACCTGCTTCCTGGAAAAACCATCTGCAGAGAGTCCCCTCTCCAGAGCTGGCTACATCCCAGAAATGCAAAGTGACAGCTAGCACATGAAACGCTCTCCAGAGCCTTCCACTAAGACAGAGAAACCCTTCAGTTTAAGGCTGAAATTTGTGTCAGCTCCCTGGAATACAGTTGAGAGAGATCCACTGTTACCACCTACCTGCTTTAGCTGAAACTGAATACAGGTTAGGAACAAATTAAAATTTGCAAGCCTCAGTTTGATAAGACATAGGCAGACAGGCTTGTCTTCCTCTAGAAGCTAAAGATGCCATCAAAAGATAATCTTGGGAGTTACCAAAGCTAGAGGTCAACCTCAGCTCTCAAATTTCCTCCTTCCCCCTTGGAGGAGAAGGCAGCAGTGTGATTTAGCTATGAATCCTTAGAAGCTAGATTTGACATAAAATACTTTTCCATACTTCTTCCTCAAAAGATGTTCTCATGCAATTGGCAAAAAAGAAAATACATTAAAAGCCAAATCCTAAAATAGTACTGAGCTACCTGCTCTTACAGCTAACTCACATGGGGCAGAAGGAAGGGGGTTTGTGTGTGGAGGTAGTTTGATCCATGTACTTGTTTGAGGCCAGCATGAGAACAGGGTAGTTTTTTCACCATTTCCAAGTATCTGAATAAAGACAGTTGCTACATTACAAAACCCCAACGTTAATCTCTATCCATGTTAAGTATTAATTCCTTAAGTATACAGAACGTGAAGAGCTGAGCTGCAAAAACTGCTGTTCTGTAACACAGGGCAGGACCCTACCAGAATCACAGCAGGCAGTCCCCATAATAAAGCTCTCCAGAAGGATTTTTGGTGTACTGCTGCATTCTGTCATTGCTCCAGAGATACAGCACTGTGGCAAGGACACCACCATTAACAGATTCACATTGCACTGCTGACATGTTAGGATGTGGAGAGCCTGCATGGCATGTTGTGCATAAGACTCCCTGATGCTGTTAAGTGCATCAAATCTTTAAGAAATGCCATGACTGAATGCTTGATGTGCTTCCAACTCTCTCCATCAACAACTGTCTCCAAACAGAGGTAGGATACCTCAGAGCAAAGCAGGAGCTACATTCACAGTGGTCATTATTTTTGCTTACCTACAAGCAGTTTCTCAACATGTAAGAGGCCTCTGCTTAGGCAAAGGTCTCAGAGAATGTCCAAACATGGCAGAGACTGAGATGCCATAAAGAAGAGCTGCCTAACAAGCTTTGAAATATGTGCTCTTATCTTAAGCTGGCAAGTCAGTTTGAGAGAAAGCACATTAACTGGCTTATGCTGTGCTGACTTCATGGTTAAGAGCTGTGTAGTGACTGAGTGCTCAGATGCTGAACCACACAAGCAATACAAAGATGACAGAGGAACACATCTCACCCTGGATGGTGACCCTTAGGCTGCCAAAGCAGACCTGTGACACCCAATTCTCTGCTCCTCATTACTTCCCCACTATGTCCCTTCCCACTCACGTGCCAACCCTTGTGGGAAAGAGTCAACCACTTCACTATCCAAACTCAGTCTAGGCTGAAACCATTTAACTCTGAAATCCTAGGTGAGGGCACCACACAGGCATTTCTGTCCACAACAAGTAAGGCAGAAGACCTTTAGATGAGCCCAGATCCACTCTTTAGATGGAGAAGACAGATGTCCCAAGACCATACCACCATCAGAATCTTTTGCTGTGTTTCCACATCTGTGAACAGTTCCTTACACACACCAAAGCACACTCCCTTCTTTCCCTGAAGATGATTTTGCCCCAGTCCAGCATGGGTAGTAGCTGCAACTCCCAAAGCAGGAGATAAGTCCTAATTATATTTGTATTTAAACAACATGCTGCTTACTCAAGAAAGAAGAGAGGCAGTGCCTGCTGCTCAGTCTCACTGGTGGCTTTGTGCAGGCTGAGCCATGATGTTACTCACGTGCCAACAGCTACTTTGCTGGATGACACCAGGTACATCTCACACAATTGTTTCAAGGAGCTAACTGCTTTTCCTAGAGGTCTTCTCATAAACCTGCTCCTGGAGCATACAGGGAAAAGGTGAAGGAGTGGCACAAAAGTCATCTTGAAGTCCCTCAATACTGCTCTTACTGCTTGCACTCTGCACCATCGAACACTCCTCACAGACAGCTAAGGAGGCTTCAGGGATGTCTATGTGGGATCACAAGTGGAGGAAAGGACCAGAGGGATTGCTAAAGTCTTTGACACCAGCTGTCACACAGGGATGGCATGGAAGGTGCCATCTTGCTGCAGCTGAACATGCTGGAGCAGACCAACACCAACTGACCTGAGGCTGGAGAGGTGGCTTGTGTCCTCCCCTCCATGTCCAAAGCCAGATGAACAAACGGCGCCTGTGGAGCAGCCAGGGAAGATGGGTGAGGTGCAAGGTACCCAGAAATCCTAGACTCTTCCCTGACTGAAGGATGAAAACTTCCAAGCAATTTCCACTCCTTTTCATGTACAGCTTTGAACATAGCCACATGCAAGCGAGCAGCAGGGCTGCAGTTTGCTGACACGGCTCTGCCTGTTCTGTAAAGTCACAACAGAGCAGCCAGGGAAGGCAACAAGGGAAAGCAAGAAGCATGCATCAAAAGCTGCTCTGCAAAACACCCATTTCATGTGCACCTTCGTATTCCCCCCTTGCCCGGACACACTCATCGCCTTTTCCTTCAGGAGTGCTGATCACACAGGCTCTAAGCACAACATCTTTTGATACTACCAGAGACTCAAATAAATAAATAACATAAATGAAAGAGATTTAGTGCCAGCTGAAGGCAGCTGGTATCTACAGAAAAGGAAAGGAGCAGCCATGCTACCAGAGGACCTCCAGGCCTCACCAGTTGCACCACATAATTTGCTGCATCTATTTGCGTACTGGCACTGCTACAGATCCAGCTCATTCATACACAGCTTCCCCACTAAAGAGCATTTTGAAAAGCTTCTCAAACCTCAGTGGAAGTCCATGAATGGTAATAACCTGCACCCAGGTGAGAGGGATAGAGAAAATTGAAGGTCAAGTGACCTAGAGCAAAGCCACACAACAATTTAGCAGCAGAGACAGGAACCAGAATCCAGGAGGGGTTTTGCTTTTGTTCCCCCTTGTTTTATCCCTTATTTAACACTGTCTTCTTCTCACAGTGTGTAAACACAGCCCTGTCAGCCCACACAGTCCTTTGTAAGCTGTTCAAATACAGCAGCGGGTGGACACAGACATCCTCCTCTCTCAAGACCTCCCATGGGGAGACTGTGCACAGCTAGCGACAAGAACAACTCTTCTTTAGCAAATGGCACTCATGTGGGTGCTGGGAGTGTGGCAGGGGGTGGGAAAGGAAGGAGAGGCTTTTATTGTAGCAGGTAAGTCAGCCAGGATCTGCTCTGTCTCCTGCTAACTTATGCTGACACAGCAGCAGCTTTGTGTTGTCTGGGGTTGTGCAGGGCTGCCCAGATCTGCCATGCAGCACTAGGATGGAGTCAGCAGCTGCCTGGTTTGGGGCAGGGGCACAGCTAGGACACAACCTGCTCCACATGCTGTCCTACAACATGCATCCCTCCAGGGCTGCACATGTTGCTATAGCAGCCTGGAAGCACTGTTTAATTAAATTCTCATCAGTAACCTGTGCTCCACATTGGTGCACCAGACTCTTCCTAGAAAGCATGGGCTGTCTTTTCCATATCATTACAGAAGAGGTATTTTAATGAAAGGAGAAGGGATTTGAAGAGAGGTGGATTGCAAACATGTTTAAAAAGGGTTATTCCAGTAATTTGGTTACTTACTATGGCACAGTCACAGAATCATTTAGGTTGGAAAAGATCTTTAACGTCATTGAGTCCAAGTCTAAATCTAGCACTGCCAAGTCTACCAGAGGCTGTGGAAACAGATGCTAAGGTCCTTCACAGCTGGGATGGCTTTTGTCTGTTGCATCCTGTTGCCTGGATGAAGGCATCAGCAGTACTGACAATGGAGCAATGGATGGAAGCTGCATCACAGGAGGTTCCAGTTCAACACAAGGGGGAACATCTTTACTGGAAGGGTCCCTGAGCACTGGAACAGGCTGCCCAGAGAGGTTGTGGAGTCTCCTTCTTCTGGAGGCTTTCCAGGCCTGTCTGGATGTGCTCCTGTGTGCCCTGAGCTAGATTGTCTGGTCCTGCTGTGGCAGGGGGGTTGGACTCGATCTCTTTGTGTCCCTTCCAACCCCTAACATCCTGTGATCCTGTGACAATGAAGATGGCTGAAGTCAGGTGCAGAATTTGTGGGAATAACTCCAAAGCTGTCTTTCTTCAGTGCAGTATTCCTCTGCAGAGAGAGGGGAAGTGCAGAAGGAGAGGCAGAGCTCATGACACCACAAACCGGGTACTGGGGATATAGCACCAGCACTGCCTTGCCCTTGGGACATGAGGAAACTGCAAAAGCAACGTGATGGCCAACAGGTGATTACAAAGCAAACAGGAAATTGCAGAGAGACAGCCTGAATCTCAGATGGCACCTGTGAGCCAGCCTCACATTTGCTGCCCAAAAGCAGGCCTGCTTTTCTGAAGTTAGAGGTTCTGTACCTGTCTCACAGCGAAGCACATTGCTCATTCCAACAGAGTTCCATCAGCAAGACAAACCTCTGACCTTTCAGGAAGCCTCACATGTACCATCCTCCTGCTAGTCAGGAAAGACTGAGCCACTGGAATAGTTCTCTATCATCAGAATTAATTACCTGCATGATGGGGTCTACCCTGGCAGACTTGCAAGCATGGCAGGGAAGGGAAGCAAGTGGTAGCAACATGATGGAAACAGGTATTGTGCCAGACTGACAGGTAACAGGGGAGTGTATGCCCCAGCCCAGAGCTGCTCTGTATTCCCTATCAGCACAGACTATTTATCCTCACAACAGTCCACTGTTGTGGCAGGAGCATCATCCACCCCATACAGATGGGAAACAGAGGCAGAAAAAGAGCATTAACTTTGCTCAGTTGGAACGAGGCTTCAGCCCAGCCTCCTGAAGTCTTGGAGCAACATCTCTCTGCTCAGAAATTCTGCAGTATAAAGAAAACTTTCTGTTAGATCTCTCCACTATCCTCGAGGTGACTGGTTTCATTTGATAAAAAAAGAAAGAAGAAAAACAATAGAAGAGGTAAAAAAACCCTACCCTGCCCTAGGGGATAGGCAATTGTTTAGGGAAGCAGATGAAGCAAGAGGGAAATTGTATTGGGAGGAAAAAAAAGCACATGAGTGAGCAGAATAAGATGAAGACGGCAGCAAGAATTAAAGTTGGGTCCTAACCTGAAACAGGCTGCTACAATATCTGAGAGAAAACAATGCGTAGGAAGATTAAATACAGGATTTGATGCTGGAACACCACAGATTGCTCAGAGCTCCTGGCTGATTAGTGCAACCCAAGAGCAGTCTTTGCTGACCCTCCCAGGAATCCCAGGGCAACCCTCTGGCAGGAAGGCATCCCGCTTGCGCAGCAATGGCAGGTGCTCCCAGAGGTGAGCAGAAATCAAGACTGCAACAACCACATGGGCAAACTGAAAACAAAATACAAAAATAAAATAACTTCTTATTAACAAGAATGAGGATTTAACAGAGGCCTACAATCTCTAATCAATCTCTTGCTGCCTGGCCTGCTCCACCGATGAACCCCATTGTTATTTTTGATTGTGTGTGCAAGAGCGCGAGACGGCTGCTGGAAGAATAACACTCCATCAAAATTGTGATTTCTTTCTCCCCTTGAGACTCATCAAGAGTGAGGAGGAGGAGAGGGGAGAAGACAGAGATGTAAAAAGAAACAAACAGCTAGAACATGCTTCTTAGAGATACTCTACTGAGTTCAAGGAGGAAATAACTGAAACGGCAGGTATGCCAGGCATGCAGACTGATTCAGAGCTCCCAATAGTGCTGTCAGCTTCAAGACAAGACAAGAGCACTCAGGCAAGTAAAAGTAATCCCTGTGTTAGCCATCCTGCTTCTTCCAAACCATACATTGTTCACTGGTGCACCCCAGACAAACTGATGTTAAGGCTGTGCTGGAATCTCTGCAGGCTGGACTCTCTCCACACATTTAACCACACGAGTTTTGTCTCCTCCTTTCCATCAGCATCACTCTGTGCCTGAAAAGCAGCCTCCAAGTTCTTTCTTAATTCAGTCCAGCCTCATTTCCCTCCTCAAGGAAAGAGAATTAAGCTATTCTTGTGCACATAGTTGCTCCACTGCATGCTGTACACATTGTCAGTGTAGAGGCAACAGGACGCGGCAAACCTTTGTCCTTTTCACCCCTTAATGCTCCACCTCTGCACCCATGGTGAACCACANCCTTCTTGTGTTGGGGGTTCCAGTGTTTACTTTCCAGTTTGCCCTGAAGTTTAATAGTGATAGCTCCTCTGATAGATCTGTAAATCAATTCTTTACGTAGCTCCTTAAAGAGGTGTGCATAGAACACAGTGTGTGCACACTGGCTGGTAATTTAACAGGTTGCAGAAGGGCTGTTGATTTTATTACCATGTTACTAATCCAACAGGACACCAATAAAGGTTTTATTTTACAGCAAGAAGTGCCAGCCCTGCAGCTGGCAACATTCTCAAGCTGTGTCAAGATGCTTCTGGTTCTGCTTGCTGTCTAATATCTTGGGTATTCTTTTTCAAGGCAACTTGGGGATGCTCTTCAATGAACAGCCACTGGTGTTTGGGTTTCCATTTGATTATTTTGACAGAAAATAACAACACGGGCAAGACCTGAGAGAATTCTGCACTCTGCAAGGCTGAGCTCTGAAGATATAGAAAATCTCTATCTAAAGGCAGCCTTTTGGTCAGGACTGTTTAAGAGATCAGACAGCTAACAGTGCTGAGATGCTGGGAAGAGTTTGTTTTAACTTCCTTACCGACCAGCTTAGACTCAAATAGTTAACATGTGAATTACTATGAAAACTGAGCACTTCTTTCTGAGAAACCAGAGGAATCCAAAAACATTTTACATGTATTACAAACACTGCCAGATTTGAGTTAGCTGCTACACAGGATCAGATCAATTGTTTTTGCATCCCAGATCCTATCAAGAGAGTAAGGAGCACCACACTCACGTCTGAACAGTGGAAGCTGTTTACCTGAAGCACAGTGAATAATCAAGTACAGACTGCTCTCTCTGAGCACTCTTCTTACTCTCTCTTGTTCACCTCAAGTCTTCATTCCCAAGATTTCCAGAGGATAGAGTTGAATGTTGCCAAGTACAGAAGCCACAAAACCATACGTAGACATAACCCGAAAACCAAGCAGCAAGCACAGGAATTTTCTTCCCAACCTCTGTTGTAAGAGGTTGCCTCTACACCTCAAAGCAGAGAGCTTTGGATGGCCTTGCTTAAGGTAAATGTAAATATTTAATGTAAAAATAGGTCTTATTATCTCTCCACAAAGACACCTCACCATTTTAGAAAGTACACTGAGCTCCTGCTCTCAGCAGTACCTTGGAGCCACACGATCTTATCTAAGAGGATTTCCACTCTTTCCATTTTAAAATCGATTTGCTTCAGATGCTTTGGCTGGGACTGTGTCTTTAGGCACACAAAAAGAAAAAGCCCTTGATTTAATTTCTCTGCACTGTTTGTTCATTTGTACAAGTGTCTCCAAATCATCTCCTCTTCAAATTTGACCAGCCCTTCTGTTTACCAAAAGACTTTCTTTTTCTGAAACAATTGTCACTGCCTTTCTAAAGGCCTCATTTCCTCACTCTCACTCAGGATCTAGCCAGAGACAAGGGTAAACAGCACGATGTACACATGGCCAAGCAATGACATCCTGATCTGCCACTGCTTAATTCCAGGCTGGCTAAGCTGATTTTGAGGCTCCCTGGCAATGTTTGTTTGTTTTAATAGATTTCTTTAATGGATTGTTACAAAGGGAGTCAATGCAGTTCTTGGATATCTCATGGGTGGGCTGACCTAGACACAGCAGTCAAGCAGAACGCAAAGTCTGTGCCACGGCCTGAAACATCCAATGTACCAGCAACAAGAATGGAACACAAACTGTCAAGTGTTCCAATAACTATAATTGCATTACATCTAAACTAAACTCCTGGTGAGGAATCTGTAACACTGCTTTCCACAGCATTTAATTAAAAGAATAATAATAATAAAAAAAAAGAGCAAAGAAGCGCGAGCGAGCTGTGAAGCCTGAGACGCTCCTCGCTGCCTACGCACCCACACACAGAGGGTCTGCAAATCACTGGAACATCCTTGATGAGCTCATCTGTTGCATGGATAGGGATCACCAATAAATACTGATAGGCTTTCATTGGAATTCAGTGCTTCTTTACAGGTGCAGTCATTTCTATTCGCAGCATGGCACTGTGATTAACCCTTTCACTGAGGCTGTAATTCCAATTAATGCAAATTGGCTGGACACATACAGCATGTAGATAATAAGCTCTATTACAGTAACAGCATACCTTGGTGGGGAAAACCAAGCACATATTTCATCTTCATTTAGCTTTTGAAGGGGTTACATTACAGTAGCTCCTACTGCATCCCTGCTATTGAAGCCTCATTGAAAATTAAATGCCACCAGCAGTGCTACTGAAATATGTTCTAAAGTTTACAGGCAAACTACAGAAGCTTGTAAAGTGCCAGGGGGACTTCTCTGGTGTAATTATATAGATCCTGTTTCATAAATTGCTTGAATGGAATAAATACAAACAGCATTCCCTGCTTTGTGGCTTCTTTGGGTTAATGAAATGCACACAAACACCCACAGTCTGCCACGGCTCAGAAATTCCACAGCATAAACACACAACCTCGCTGGAAGCTGTAGTCAGGATTCAAGCCTTGGTACATACATGAGAACCAGCTGCCTGGACTCAGTAAGCAAGTAATTTGCAGTTTATATTCTACTGCTACTATAAGCTGAAGACATTTACTGAACAGGGAGAAACAGTCTAGGATTTTTGTATTTCAGGCTCTAATTAGTGAATCTGCTTCCCCTGTCCAAAGAGGTGTGAGGTAAGAAAGGCTGAGGAATTCCATGAATCCATAAGAAACCCACCCTTGGCTTGGGGAAATGTGAGATCTGCTCTACCTGGTGACACTTACTTCCATCCTCTGGACACACTGGAGAATGAAGACTTGAGTGAAGAAGTGAAAGCAAGAAGAGTGCTGAGGGAGAGGCTTCTGCACCTTGTTATTCACTCTCCTGCATATAAATTATTTCTTTTGCCATAACATGAAGGAGAATTTGATCCTACTGGAGACAAACTCCTGAGATACCAGTCAGCTGCTGCTCATCTGGCCAGTATGCAATTCTGTCATGTTTCCTGAACTTTCTCTATACATGCCATCTCTCCCAAGACACAGAAAGACCTGCTGGTTCTGCTGCCTGGCCATGGCATACAACAGTTGTCTCCAAGAGTCTGCCACAGTTTCAGTTCCTAAACATTTAACAACACAGGCAGAGGCCTCTGGAGGTGTTAGAACTAACAGCATTGCACCATCTCAACAGAGAACTGTTTCCAGGATTCAAGGACCGGTACCTTACAACTTCCTAGTTATACTATGGATCCTAGGTGCTGTCTTATACTTAACCCCTCACTTACTTGTTTGATTTTTTTTTCCTGAGGCTCTAATTTGTAGAACAGGAAAATGTTTGTCCTGTTATGTAGAGAATGGACACAGCAGCAATCCACATGCTGCACATAGCTGCAGCTCTGCAGAAACAGAACTTCTCCAGTTTGTTTGCTGAGTTCCCTCCCATGCTGAACACTTCTAAACCTCTCACCCTTCGCATAAATCAGCTTCACTCCAGGGGCATCAGTGGGAGGCAGGTATGATTTAAGTGCCATCTGTGTTTGCCACCGAGAAGAAAGTTCTCCCACTGACCCATAAACTTGGGCTGTTGACACTTGAACCAATGTAAAGATGGCACTTAACAGCTTGGTGACTCTAAGGTCACACTTCAGCTCTCTAATGCACCAGCCCAACTGTGCTAGCTGGGAGGCAATGCAGAAGAAAAACAGCACCTATCAAGCCACAACCCAACCTCAGACCACCTAGCCAGACCAATAAAGGTATCAGACTGACAGAAGACAGACTGTTACTGCTGCGTCTGTGCCGCTCCCATAAATGGCACTTCACACACACAAGGATGAGTTGCTGCTCAAAAGCGGTTCCAATTTACATAAAGACAAGATGATGACAGGCAGACAAGCTGGAGGACAGCAAAGACAGCAAGGATATATATCTTGTAGTGAAGTAAGGATGAAACCTTGATGGTTACATAAGGTTTTATTGCCATGGCATATGTAACTGATAATATAAAAAGGTGAAGTGCAAGGCCACATGCCTTAGGTATTATGCATATGTAGTCTCTTCTCTTTACTCCTGACTTGGATGTGCAAGTGGAAGACCAAATGTTAAACCTCCTATGGAAATTTTTTTAAAGGCAAAAAGGATCTTTACTTCCCTCATAAGGAGCACCCTGTCACACAGCAGGGGGGGGGCAGTGATTTTCCAGTCTGACCACTGAGCAAGAGCAAATCCATTCTGGCATACTGCAAACCATGAGCCCCACGGGGCGGCGACGGGTGCACAGACCTACCTTAAAAAGCAGGCAGTCCCCTTGGTGCTCGGCATAGATGGAGGTGAGCCGGTACTGGTTCTCGGTGGTGATGTCGATCTGGTACCCCGTGAGTGAGTAGCACACCTTGCGAAACTCCTGGATCTTGGTCTGGAACACTTCTTTCAGACGCTGGTTTTTTAGTTCTGCACTTTCCACTTGCTTCTTCAGCTCTGTGTGGGGGAAGGAAACGGGGACTTTGTTACACGTCACGCAGTCCTCGCACTGTACTTACAGTGCAGCCAAACTAAGTGAATTGGAAAGGTTAATTAAATTTTTTTTTAAAAACAAATGAAGCAGGCAGGTAAAGAAACAGGCAAGCCAAATTCCGCTCTTTCTGGCCCCAGCAGACCAAAAAAAAAAAAGATAAACTGATGAATAACAAACCCAGATGTGTCTTGGTGGGATGGATTCTTCTTTTGCTCAGGCACTCTTTTACCAAGGTACCACATCAATGCAAAGCTGCAGCATCCACGTCCCCACATGCACACATTTTCTGCAGAGCCCAAGAGAAGGGTGCTATGGTACATGAAGCAACAAAGTGGAAAAATGATAAGAAATATGCCTCTGTAGGGTTGCATCAGGAGGAAGCTGCCTATAAGGGAAATTTCCTCCAATGTACTCTTGATTTGACTGTAAGTGCTCTGATCTCAAATTGACAGGCTGCTTAGGAATCCCTCAAGATTCAGGAAGGGGCTTTTATTGTGATGAAAAGCCTGATGAGCACCACTGCCTCTTTGCATTTGCTGCCTTAACTGGACCAGTCCCTAGAAGAGAGTTCCTGTGAGACTGCCTGCCAGTCGCCCTGTATTTTATTGCTACGAAGGGAGCTGCCAGTACTGTGAATCCTTCAAGAGGATACACAACAATTACCATGAATCTTTCACCCAAGGTGCCTTCTGAGTAATTAAACCTCGATTTATCCCCCCATTAATTACAGAGATTGGCTTTACTTTAATATACACTAGAGATGTCTCCCAAGTCAGCCTGTTTTATCAACACTGTAGCCCAGGGTAAGAGGAAAAACCTGACTCTTTCTAACAGCAAACAAACAGCCTTCCTCTCTCAGATACCTCTTTGTCATTCTGAGGTTTAAGGCTTTGTCTGTGCTATGATCAGAGATATATAACTGCAGCATATGTAGGCTATATGCCTTTCTTTTAGCTAGTTTGGGTTCTGTAGCAGGATAGCAAAGACTTCATTGCACGTTGATTGCATGAGTATGAAAGTAAGTTTTCAGCCCGTGCTAAAGTATGGGAGTTGGAAAAGTTTCTGAGTATTTGTGTTTCCATCAGCCTCCCAAGCACAGTGCATGGAGAATGCAGGATGGTAACTGCAAGGACTTGGACTCGCCTGTGATTCACCACTGAGCAGCTGCAGGTGCACCTGGAGAACCTGAGCCTGCTCTTATCTTCTGTACTGCTTTGGTTAGGAGCTCCAGGTGGGACAAAAGGATAATTCAGTGTTAAGTAAAAGTGCCTTAAATGCCACTGAGGATGCCCCTACTCAGAAGTACTTTGGCTTTAATCCAGTTCAGCTTAATCCCCAGGCAAGGACAGGAACTCTTTAATGGTTAAAGAGAATTATGTGTCCCTTTACTTCTGAATGAAAGCATCGACACAGGGAGAGTTAATGCTGACCAACTCCTTACCTGTGGTTAATTCAGCTCCATCTCAGTGGCTTGTGACCATGATGCATGTGCAAAGTATTTCCTTTACCATTGGCATTCTCCCATCTATATCTCACTTTATCAAGGGGAGCTAACCAGTCTTGGGGAACATGACCAGTTTGTTCACTAAAACACAGTTGCTGGGGGATGTGAGTGTCCAAACCCTGCTTATAAGCCAAAATGATCATGGTTTACACTCCCCCCCTTCTCATGAGCTTGCAAAGGCTGTGCCTTTCCTGACTATCCCACCTTCCCATTCATCCCAAACTCAGTACTCACTGATTAACACAACCCCTCTTTGAATTGTTACAACCTTTTCCCCATCCTCTCAGATGGTCTTTGATTAATCCAGTAACCAGCCTCTGAAATCAGGAGGTTAACAGGCAGCGTTCTGACCTCAATATTCTCATTGTCTTCACTCAGCTATGCAACCTTTAAGGGCAAAATCCTATATTTGAAAGTAAAAATTCAGTGACCACACTGCAGTGGTAAATAACATTTGCCACTGTCAGAGACAGCACCGCCTTTAATATATCGCACATGTCCAACAGCAATATTTTTTTCCCTAATAAATTCAGCCTAGCCTTGGAAAAGTAAATCTGCCTTTTACTGCATCTCAGAGGCTGCCTTTCCTGACTTTTATAACCTTGGAGGTGGATGGCACCCTAATTCATGAACTCCTTGAACAGTTTTCATTATTCATGCAGTTAGTGCCTTTCCCACTGCTTTTGTCTCTCAGACTTGGTACTGCTAATGGCCATCACCAGCATCCTCACATCAGCTGGGTTGCAGCCTTATTCACCCACCCAGCAGCACTGGCCTAGTTAGACTACCANCTGAGCATCTTCATGGCCCTCAACAGCAACCAACCAAGGGCAACTGCTTTCCTCCACTACCTTCAGGGTGAAAAAGGAAAAACTCTGATGACAATCAGTCTTGTATGCAAGAAATCCTGGAGGAGTAGCAAGCCTTCACTCTGGACAGCATGCCCTCACCTCCCCCAGCTGTTCCTCCTGGCCCTCTTTTCCAATGCCTGCAGCAGTTCTGGTGTGTAATCACGTCAGCCATCCTGGTTGAAGCAACTCATCTGCAAGAAAAAACTTTATCTCCTTGCTAGAGATGCCCTGTGTCAGCCATTGGCACAAGGTGCTGAACTCAGTAACTGCTAATGTGGCTGCAGTTGAAAGTGCCAGCGTCAGCCAGGGATGGGATAAAGCCTTGTCCTCCTCTCTGTGGCTCCATGAGCAATTCCCCAGCTTCGGGGTGGGGCATTAAAAACCAAGCAGGCACAGGGACACGGTAGGAATGCTTAAGTTTGCAGCTGCCCCCAGTGAAAGGTCCACTGAACCTTGACTGTAAAACAAAGACTGCTCTTCCTTTATGCCCAATTAAACTGCAGTCCTCAATAGTTCAGCCTCAGCAACTGCTGGTGCCTACCTCCGGCAGTGTTGATCCTGTGGAAACAACTCAGCTAGGGGCTATTCCCAGATTAACTCAGGACACAGACTGCTCCTCTGTTTTCCATTGAGGGCTCTGCTGATGCAACCAAGAAGCCATGTTCTGAGGAGAATTCACAGAATTTTATAGGAATTCACAGAACTTCATAGGAAGGTAACCTGAGACTTAAGAAACATAGGACGGGTTCCCAGTGCTGAAACAAAGCACCCTGAGATGCCCTAAGATACTTTTCACAGCTTGACTGTGCTTCTGCAGGAAAGAGAGCCTGCAGGTACTGTCTCATGCCAGCCAGCCCCAGACCAATGCCTCAGGTGCTTTGGGATGTCTAAAATGGCACAGGATTCTTCTTTGTAGACACTAGGTACCTATGCAGCCTCTCTGCACCATGGCTCTGCGTACATACGGGAGTGGCACTGCAGATTCTCTCCACCCCAAGAACAGCCCAAGCACCAGATGCAGTGATTTGGGGACAGTAATTAATCCTTCTAATATTTCCCCCACCAAGTGAAGATGTTAACTAAGAGGCAGCTCATTGTATGCTCTGCATCTGAATTCCCAGATGTGATGCTGCTGATTCTTAAGCCTCACCTAATACTTCTAATTCCCGCCCAATTTCCAGCGCAGTCAGGAAAAACTGATTTAAAAGTCATCATTGGCAGAGTGCAATTCAGCAGATTTCAGGGCAACATTTGAGGCACAGCTGCAGAGGCCACTGACAGAGGGAAATCCTGTCAGGATGGGTTGAGGAGCATTAACAGAGTAGGTTTCTGATGACAGCTTTACTATTTCCACCTATTTTATCTACCACCTATGAAACACTGAATGTCTTGATCCTTTAAGATCTCTCATAACAGCTGGAGGATTAGGTTTAATTATACCTTTAAAAGACAGTGTTTGAAAATGAGAGAGTCCCTGTATTTAGAGTACCTGCTCAAGCTCCTGTGTTCAACTCTGCTCCACTTGCACAGTACAGGTGAGAGATGTTGCAGGTGTGCTCTGCAGAAGCCATGGATGGGGAAAGTCACACCATAAATACAGAATCATAGAACGGTCTGGGTTGGAAGGGACCTCAGAAGGTCACCTAGTCCAACCACCCCCTGCAGCCAGCAGGGGCATCCTCAACTAGATCACGCTGCTCAGAGCCCTGCTGAGCCTCACATCCTTCATCTCAGAGAAGGGATGCCAAAGCATCCCTCACTGAAGCATTAATGGAACAAATAAGAACTGAGAAAATAAGCAGGAGATTTGGCAGGCTGTGCCTTGGTCTGGGATAATGACTGGATGTTTACTTTGCCTGGAAAAAAACAAATGGAGGAGGAGAACAGGAAAATATATGGAAATCATACTGCCCCACCTCCTTTGTATTCAGGCCAAGAATATGTACTGCCTGTCCTGAAGAGTTCAGTGGGGGGAAAAAAGTCCTCACTGAAAAAAATCATTCATCTGCTACAAGATTAATGTTGGCAAATGAGGAACTTCCCCCTAATGATGCTGCTTCTTGAACACCTTGGGTTTTTTTCACTCACTTAAATCAACTTTAAAGAGGAATTCAAACTAGTTTTGATAAATAAATAAAATATGAGTTTGCCTTTTTTGGTCTCACATATAGAAAATGTCACTGCTTTTTATTCCATTGCTATTACACTCCTCACATCTGAAAGTGTTCTCAGCTGCCTAGAAATACCACAGCTTTGGCTCTTGCTCCCGAGTTCAGCTGGGTCAATCAATAGCAATAGCGGTCTCTAACACCAAAGAAAACCAAATCCACACTTAACCTTTTCCCCAGGGAAAGGGGAGGAAACAATAAGGCTCTCAGCATGCCAAAACTGGCACGAAATTAAATGTATCACTTGTCTTTTCCACGAAAACACAGATTTGTTCTGCCCATCCTCAAAGACGCCACAAGCCATGTAGCTGCATTAATTCAGCTGTGATCCCAGCTAGCATCTCTAAGGCCTGAAGTCCTTTCTAACTGGCTATTAAAGGTTACTTTCTCTTAGTAACATGTTTGGGGGTCACTCACTCCAACACATACAGGACCAAGTATTTACACAGCAATTCCTACCCCTGCTGACCCTGCCAGAATGCCCAGCCAGATGCTACCTAACACTGCTATGGAGGATATTGTATTTTTAACAGCTCCACTCTATTTAAACAACAGATCGCTCAGATTTTGTTCCCAGCCTGCAGAAGAGATGTCAGTCCCATCTTGTTTCCACCCATGTGAAGAAGAAATGTAATATTCTCAATTTCCAGAAGCAAGGCCACCATTACCCTCATTTTCTCCCACCTACAGAAGCTTCTTCTGTTTCCATAATGTGTGCCTGCCATGCAGTGTCACCGTGCATCAATCACCCCTATTTGTGAATCACATTTTATTTAATTGCATCCTCTTATTACAGGTCTGTCCTTCCCAGCTGACTCTGCAGCTCTGACACTGCCCTTCTGCACCTAAAATGCTTCCAGCCATTCCCCTGTTCAAACCCTGAGCTGAAATTTTCTCTTCCAGTTTTAGTTTATGAGGACCTGTGTCTGAAAAGAGTTCTGTGATACTCTGTGAAGGACACAACATAAAAAGAAATTGTATCATATTAAATAAAGGCTAATAGAAGAAGAGCTGAACATTTTCTGATGCAGGCAAGTTTATGACCATTGCTTTTGAGAAATAAAATTTGCTTTGCTAGATTTTATAGTTGTGTTTTATGCCCTGGGGGAATGAGACCATGCAACATGACCAGCACAGAAGCCTCATGTCACCCTCGCTCGACCTCACAACCTGGCAAACTCTAACTGCTCTTTCAAACACTTGCAGTTTGTGCTGTTGCAATCATGAATTAAAACTTTTCTTGAAGGTAAAACCAGTTTTATATCCAACAGACTGAGGTGGCTGCTCAATTTCAAACCTAAGTGGTATTTATTTGATCAGTCAACATTGGTTTATTTTTAAACCGTGTATGTACCATATGGTTCAGTGCATCTCCCACCTCCCTCCTCCAGCCACCAGTTTGCCCTTCCAGCAGCTCAGGGAAGGGTTTTCAAAGGCAGCACATGACAAGCAAAAGTCTCCACCACCATGGCCAGCTACAGCTCTTGCACTGCCCAAGAACTCTCCACTAAGAAAATGTCCCATGTGGTTCTCGTCACTGCAGATGGCTCTCTCAAGCCTCCCTTTCAGCCAACCCATCTATCTTTACAAGGATACCATTTCTTGGAAAGAAGTCCATAATTAGCCTTTATGCTCAGATAATCTGCACTAAGTGGCAGAGGAGAGCAGAAGGCTTAGGGAGAAAGATGCAGGACATTGAAGACCAGAGAGAGGAAGCTATGAGAGAACTTCCAGACACATAATACACATTAGATTAAGTAAAGTTTTCATTTCTTTTCTGCCTCTGATAATGCTAATAACTGCAAACTCACAAGCATGCCTGAAGTTGGCCTGCACACAGCCATCAGCCCTGGCAGGTGAACCATCACCAAACAAAAGGCTTCTGCAAGGGATCTCAGCACACACTCTGCTTGGAATTTTCTCTGTCCTTCTTCTTGTTGGCAAAGTCATTTCAGAGTAGAGGAAGGCAGGAAAAAAGTGGGCTTTTGGAAGTCCAGCTCAGCTTCTCAGCCACCATCACAGAGTCTCCCAGTGAAGGCAGTGCAGTGCTGTGTGAAGAGACCCTGGGTAGCTTTAAAACCACTGGCTTAAATGATGCAAAGAGCCTGCTTGCAGCAATACACAACTCAGCAGGGATGGAAACATCCACCCCTGATGCAGTTTAAATAACCTCAGGAGAGGTATTTACAGCCCAAGGTGGACTTCACCAATTAGTATGATATGACACAAACAATTTGGAAGTTAGGATTGTCACACTGGTCATAAACTGTCAACCAACCAGGACAACACTTCTATCACCTAAATGATGATTAAAGTTTTCTAGCATCATTTCCCTTCCATATGGCAATTATAGACCAACAGCACTTCCCAGAACAAGGTGATGCCAGCTGGAGCTGGAACTCGTCATTAACCTGAGATGCAGAAAACAGCCCCACCTTAAAAACACAAATATTTGGTGGTACTTAAATACACAGCAAAGTAGTTACCTTCTGCTTCCAGAACAAGGCAGCAAATACTAAGCACAGGTCTTGCAATAAGCTTGTTTTCCAAATTATCTATTTTTGAGAGTTAGAAAACCAAAAATGTCACTGGCACTTTTCAAGGGCTGTAGTTGAGGGAAGTCTGGTAGCAAGCACAGAGGCAGAACTTGTATTGCTTGTCAGAGGACACTTCACTAGGCTGTTTCCAAGGAAAAGAGTGGTTTTGAAACCACTCAAGTGTCTAATATAAGAATTAATCCTAGGCACTATGTAATTAACACATATAATACACATTGTTAATTACATGGAGTGGTCTGCAGAAGCATCTAATAGACAAATTTATCCTGTCTGATCACCTCCCCTACACTCTGCCGATTATTTTGTTTCCACTGGCACATCATTACTATTACCACTAGCTCAAAACACTGGAAGCTATTTTAAACCTCTGAAACAGCATCCAACATCTGCTACTAAAACCAACACAGACAAAACTGCTCCAGAAACATTTGTTTGTTCCCTCTCAAAGTGAAGATATTTTGCAGGAGTTGTAGTCATTCGCAGTGCAGGGTGGACAATATTCAATCATGCATCGGAGAGTGCTTCACAGTTTATTAGCTAATGATGTTCACCCAGGCTACAAACAGGAGCTTTTCACCACCAGCAAGAGAGGATTTTAAGCCTTCCCAGGAGCAAAGCTGTTTTGCTCTTACTTCAGGAACTTTCAGTGCACAAATTCAGATACTGAGACTCATGGAAATGCTGTTTTGACTCAGTGATAGTGTCCAAGATTATGTTACTCTCTCTTCCTTGCACTGCAAATTCTGTGCACACAACAAATATATCATAGCTTTGCAGGCAGATGGATCTAAATATAGTATTAATAAAACACCCAAAGAATCACAGAATCATTTCAGCTGGAAAAGAACTTTAAAATCAAGTCCAGCCATTAACCAAACACCACCATGGCCATTAAACCTTGTCCCAAAGTGCTGTGTCTACATATATATTTTAAACCCCTCCAAGGATGGTGATTCTGCCACTTCCCTGGGCAGTCTGCACCAGTGCCTGATCACTCTTCTAATAAATATTTTTTTCCTAATATCCAATCTAAACCTCCACTGGCACAATTTGAGGCCACTTCCTCTTGTCCTATTCTCTAGTTACTTAGGAGAAGAGACCAGCCCCCACACCACTACAACCTCTTTTCAGGTGTTTGCAGAGAGCAAGAAGCTCTTCTCTTGAGAGATGCCTCCCATTTGTAAAGTAGCTTACCAAACAACTACATGGTGTCTGAGATGGGACAGGGCACCATACAGGCATCCTGTAGCTCTTATTTGGGATGCACAGATGGAACTCTAAACCCTGCAGACTTCCTGATTATTTGGATATGGCTGTAAACAGAATCACAGAATGGTCCAGACTGTAAGGGACCTCCAAAGGTCATCCAGTTCAATCCCCCCTGCACTCATCAGAGACATCCTCACTAGATCAGGTTGCCCAGAGCCCTGTTGAGCCTCACCTTGAACAACTCCAGGGATGGGGCCACGACTAACTCCCTGGGCAAACTATTCCAGTGTTCCACCACCCTCATAGTAAAGAAGTTGTTCCTAACATCCAATCTAAATCTGCTTGTCTCTAGTTTGAAACCAATGCCCATCATCCTGTCACTGCAGGCCTTTGTAAACAGTCTCCCTCCATCCCTCCATCTGGGGAGGGATTATTTACAAGGTCTTGAAATGACAGGACGAGGGGCAATGGGTTTAGACTGGCAGAGGGGAGATTGAAACTGGATGTTAGGAAGAAGTTCTTTCCAGTGAGGGTGGTGAGACACTGGCACAGGTTGCCCAGGGAGGTTGTGGCTGCTCCCTCCCTGGAGGGAGGCAGAATCAAGGCAGAATCCCCTCCCTTG
>WBNM01006650.1:0-58888 GCA_013399055.1 Ramphastos sulfuratus | reverse complement strand
AATGGAGTTAAATCCAGCTGGTGTCTNATCCAGCTGGTGTCTGTCACAAGTGGTGTTCCTCCTGGCTCAGTGTTGGGACCACTTCTGTTTAACATCTTTATTGATGACCTTGATGAAGACAGAGTGTGTCATCAGTAAGTTCGCAGATGATATCAAGTTGGGTGGCAGTGTTGATCTTCCTGAGAGTAGGAAGGGTCTACAGAGGGACTTGGATAGATTGGATCGATGAGCCAATGTTAATGGCACGAGATTCAGTAAGGCTAAATGCCAGGGCCTTGCACTTGCTCCACAACAACCCCAAGCAATGTTACAGGCTTGGGAAAATGTGGCTGGAAAGCTAGGTAGCAGAAAGGGCCCTGGCGGATATAATTGACAAGTAAGTCAACATAAGCAAGTAGTGTCCCCAGGTGGCAGAGAAAGCCAATGGCATCCTGGCTTGTATTAGAAATATTGTGTCCAGGAGGAGTAGGGAGATGATTGCTCCCTTGTACTCTGCTCTGGTGAGGCCACATCTTGAGTATTGCATTCAGTTTTGGACACAAGAAGGATGTGAAGGTGCTGGAGTACAGAGGAGGGCAACAAAGCTGGTGAAGGGCCTGGAGAATAAATCTTATGAGGAGTGACTGAGGGAGCTGGGGATAGTTAGTTTGAAAAAGAGGAGGCTGAGGGGAGTCTACAACCACCTGAAAGGATGTTGTGGAGAGGTTGGTGCTGGTTTCTTCTCACAGGTGAATAGTGATCGAACAAGAGGGAATGGCCTCAAGCTGCAATTGGGTAGATTTAGACTGGATATTAGGGAAAAAATAATCACAGGGAGAGTGGTCAGGCATTGGAATGGGCTGCCCAGGAAGGTGATTGAGTCACTGATCCTGGATGTGTTTGAAAGTCATTTGGATGTGGTGCTTGGGGACATGGTTCAGGGTGAACCTTGTAGAGTAAGGATATTGGCTGGACTTGGTGATCCAGAGAGTCTTTTCCAACTGGAATGTTTCTGTGATCCTGTGATTTCTTGCCCTCTGCTGCCCACAGGTACCTTTTGGCACTGCATGTCTACATGCTTTATATCCAGTCTCTATGTGGATTAGACTTGTCTCTTTGCAAGCTGGACAAAATGAAACTTTAATGTTTAGTTCAGCTGATTTGAACTGCTGCCAAGGCAAGGGCCACACTCTGTATTGCAGGAACTGTGTTTTAAAAATCTCATGGGCATAGATCTAGTAAAGAACAGAACACTCAATTGCCATTTGTTTCCAGGAGGTATATCTACATTTTTCTTGAGTTTTACAAAGACTCCATCAAATTCCAGCCCCAAGCTGTGGTTTGTTATTTTTAACATGCCTGTGAGGCAGTTTTCCTTTTACAAAAAAAAAAAAAAAACAAACCCAAAATTCCCCAAATCCTCAATGGTTTAAAGTCTAATATGATCAAATGATTGTGATAGCTGTGAAAAGGACCTGGAGTTTATCAGAGAAGTAGACAATCAATTGTTGGTTTGTTTGTTTGTTTTTTCTTCGCAGGATATTTCTTAGTAAGATGGAACTCTTTCTATAAAACAAAGACATTTGATCTCTAATTCATGTCCTCGAAAGATTGCCCTTTGAGAAATATTCTCATTCCTAACATGAAAAACACCTCTGGATTTTAGGCTTCTGTATCTATAGAATTAACAGATCAGTAAACTAATACAAATATTCAACCAGTTCCTCCAAGCAGTTGTCTAGAACACACTAAATACCACGAGAAGTAGTCCTGTTTGCTATGTTGTGGGCAGCCTTCAGTGACAAAGCAAGGTACCAGCTGGGGATGAAGAGTGACTGTCTTCCTCTCCCCATGGAGGCACTTTCACCAGGTCAGGATTAAGGAAAGTATCAGGTTGGAGTATCTTGCAGGACNCACCATTGTTTCCCTTCCACAGCCTATAATGTAATTTTCTCTATTAAAATATTCCAATTAGCCTTAAACCAGCACAGACTGTCAATCCAACATCTTCCAAACCAAATAGGTTCACGCCCATGAAACTATAAATAAGGAAAAAAGTGTGTTAACTGCAACATATAAGCAAAACATCTACTATGTGCCTTTAGGAAAAAAAAATCATCTGTTTATTTGGGGAAAATAAAAAGCATATGCTTGAAACTGTTATCATATAAACACATGCCTAGAATATCAACTTTTCCAGCATGCAAATAAATTGACCTGTCACTCAACATAGTTTCTATGTACTGAAATTTAAAGTAATTAGAGGATAGCTGCTGGGCTCCATTCAGGAATATTTGGTTTATTTTTATAACATTCGGGCTATTTTCTGCATTTTCAGAGGTACAAGATTTCAGTCTGCTGCAGTTAATGCAACAGAAAATTGTATAGTCACTATTGATGGCAATAGCCAGCATACAATTTGTGAATTAAAGTCCAGTGGAAAGCTGGTGATGGATATGGGAATGAGTTCATACTTATACTTCACCTTACAACCAATGGTTAGAAATGAGATTGGTTTTGAGAAGTTACAAGGGGATGCACAAATCTATTTCAGAGAAAACCAAATGTTCACAGACAATGGTCTGCAGTCGATGGCACAAGGAGGCTGGGTAGGTCTATGAGTTTAGGTCTTACAGGAACAGATAACTGGAATTTAAAGATTATGACAAGATTTGATAATACATGACAACGTTTAATATAACCTCCTGCACTTGTGTGACTACTCCTTTCTCATTAGGGACAGAATTTTCTCATTACTAAATCATCCTGTGCAATCCAAAAGTGCTTCTTCTTTCCCTGCAGGCTGAAATGAAACATTGCCTTGGGGAGGAGGAGTGCAAGGGTAACTAACTCCTTCCCCAAAAGGCTCTCTTTGCTTGAGGCACTTCAATGCTGTGCCAAGCACAGGCTTGTGAGATCTGAAGTGCAGCCCTCTTCCAGTGCTGTACAGGGGCTTGGCCTTTCCCTGCAAAATGGCTCTCTTTGCAGCTATACATCCATACCCCTTCCCTTCCCTTCCCTTCCCTTCCCTTCCCTTCCCTTCCCTTCCCTTCCCTTCCCTTCCCTTCCCTTCCCTTCCCTTCCCTTCCCTTCCCTTCCCTTCCCTTCCCTTCCCTTCCCTTCCCTTCCCTTCCCTTCCCTTCCCTGGCTTAGGCCTACAACAGAAATTGTAGGGGACTCTAAAGGAATCTTGTTGTGAGAAGAACCTGTTTCTGCCTGTCAGAGATGGCATCACCTGGTTATAGGGTCACGAATGTTTGTTTCCAGTGACACTGTGCCTGCCTACATGTTATCTGAAATTGTAACTGGAGAAACATTTAACTTTTACTTGCCGAGATGGTGGGGGCAGTGTGTGGTTGTTGTCCTTCTGGTAGCCAAAGATCAGTACCTTCTTGATGTGTTCCACAGGGATCTTTTGGGCGTTGTAGTCTGAATATCTCCTAACTAGCAGTATATAATGGATAGTCCTTGTCTGGCAGGATCCCATTGCACTGATTCTACAGAAATCACTGTGCTGTGACTGCTAGTGGAAAAAATTGTGAGGCTTTGGAGGCAGGGTCAGGGTCCTCAAGCATGCTGTGTCATTAGCCTGTTTTGCTGTGTGGGGTTTCCCCTGGGAACTGTCAAGCACTTGTACTGGAGAGTTGCTTGGTTATCTCTCAGGAATATGGGTGGCCATTGACTTAAAAACTGGAGACTACCTGTAGTGAAACCATACAGTCCTTCTCCTCTGACAACAGTAGATAATCCCTATGAAGCCACTGGACCCATGGAGTTGGGTTAAAACTCCCCATTTCAAAGCAGTTAACCTCGAAGTTATCAGTTCTCTGGGAATCTATTAGAACATTTTTGTCTTCCAACATTTAAAATGATTTCCAGTATTTCCCTTCTGACACCTTAAATTCGACTCTAATTTTCTCTAAACTAAGCAAAATTCATCTTAATTTATTTAAAAAAAAAAAAAATCTATGAAATGCTACCATGACACAGAACTAGCTCTAGTTACACTTTGGGATACGAGCAGAAAGTAAAAGTAGCAGTCAGGCATGCCTTCCTTTCTGCACTTTTAAGGGCTAAGCACTACGGATGATCCTGATGCCCAGTTTGTACAGAACAACATGAAATTATCAGTCCTTGACAGAACTGACCAATAATTTAATCCATCTGATTTATGTGCAGTGAGGTCTTCTCAATTTGCTGCTTTGAGGTTGAAGGATAGACCCCAATATGGAGCCTGGGGCCTCGTGGCTGTACGGTACCTTGCATAGGAGATGGGATGCATGAACATAGAGCAGCTTACCCTGCTTTATTGAAGCAATATTTCAGTTTTAAGTCCTGTATTTCACTGGTTTTTGAGAGCATTGATGAGAAAACACACACTGCTGTGAATTGCAAGGCAATGTACACATAACCTGTCTTCTGCCTAAAATCCGACACATATTGTGTATATGTAGCTTGTTCATGTGCAGTTTATACAGTAAACACAGCAGCAAATGATTACTGGTGTCTATTATGCTTAAGGTTGCCAAATATTTTCAATCATCTTCTTTCCCGTTTTCGTGTGATCAATTTTTATTAAAAAAAAAAAAAAAAATTCCATGGCTTTAAATTTCCTCTCTGTGGTTTTTGCCCCTAAATGATTTTCCACAGTCTCTTTTTACAATGTTCTTTCATCCACTCTTGAAGTGGTGATGGTTAAAAAAAAAAGAAAAAAAAAAAAAGAACAAAATAGAAAAAAAACTTTTTTTCCACATAGACTAAAACTCCCAAACTCTGGAGCAAAGCTAACATGGACACAG
The DNA here is from genome assembly GCA_013399055.1 of Ramphastos sulfuratus. Classification (NCBI taxonomy): domain Eukaryota; kingdom Metazoa; phylum Chordata; class Aves; order Piciformes; family Ramphastidae; genus Ramphastos; species Ramphastos sulfuratus. Next base: position 54,110 of record WBNM01006650.1, on the reverse strand, counting down.
CCTGCATCGAAGGCCAGTGCCCGCCAGTCATATTTTGATAGGTTTGCGCTAATTTTGACTGTTTTGTAGCATGAATCTTTCATTTTGGGAAAGAAACTTAAGATCTGACTGGAAAGGCAGATACTTAGCATAGGCTGTCCTCTGTCTGAAGCCTCCAGATATACTATGCTCATTAAGTGTCCCATTGCTCTGTCTGCATTTTTATTTCTAGGAAGGAGAGCCCGTACCCTCTTTAGGATGAATAACTTGGAAAGAAGGAATTTACAAGCTCCACAGTTTATTGGTTCCAGATTTCTTTCTTCTTTTTTTTTTTTTTCTTTCTCCTCCACACACAATTTGAGATGCCTTTTCCTTACAAGTTTAGATAAATATGTTGAAAATATAAATGCATCATGGAGGTCAAAAGATGAAGCATACAGAAGATAAATATGTTGAAAATATAAATGCATCATGGAGGTCAAAAGATGAAGCATACAGAAATCAGCCAACTTCAAGAACTATTATAGAGGAATTTGCATGATCTACATCCATCTCAAGAGACAGAGCAGCAAGGGCAGCTACAAACTTGCTCCAGCATTTCAGTGTGTTTTCACAACTGCCAAAACAGTTTGTATCATGTGTAATTCTTTGCTCAGACATAAACTAGAGAAAAAAGTTTTTACCATGTTACCAAAAATTAACATGAAACTACCCTGATCTTGGTGGACATTAATAAAATGGAATTAACAGAGCTCTGCTGCTGTAACCCTGACATTTCTGGGTATGTTTTCAGCCATCTAGAGAGTTGGTTTGGACAAAAAAAAAAAAAAAAATCTATTACTTGTCACAGTGGCATAAATATTTCTAGGAGAATAAGTAGAATGACAGCAAACTAGACGAATTATGAATCAGGCAAAAGACCTGAACCAGTCAGTGGAGTTACCTTGTAACAATGGTTACTAGACATATATTTCCATTTAAGCTTGTCTGCGTAGATCAGTTCTGCTAAGCTGGTATGATGCATCAGTTATGCAGACCAGGCTGGGCTGGCAGGGACTTTGCCAGCTCTTTCAAATTAGAAGGGTGGGTACCCTTCCCTCTTCTTAGTTTAGGGACCTTCAGACCTTAGTTTAGGGACCTTCAGACCATAGTTTAGGGGCCTTCAGAACAGCAAAGCTGGGCCAATTGTGAGGAATTAATCAATAATCCCTATTGCACTGGAACTGAGTCACTGGGCTGCATTTTAGCTGTTTTAAAGGGGTGACTAAGCTCAATTTTCTCTCTAACCCTTACTTCCAAAGAAAGTGATGCTCAGGACGGATGTGGTAAAAACCTAACCTAACGTAACCTAACCTAATGTAGCCTAACGTAATTTAACCTAACCATACCATTGTCTTCTTACCCTTAAACAAGGCTAAATTCTGACTCCTAACACACTTGTGACAGCTCTTATGGAGAGCAGCAACAGCAGCGAGAGTGAGAAGCAGACCAGCTGCTAAAATCAGGAAGGGTGAAGAGTATTTTTTTCCACAGAATCATAGAATCATAGAATGGTAAGGTTGGAAGGAGACCTCAAGGATCATTTAGTTCCAACCCCCTGCCATAGGCAGGGACACCTCCCACTAGCACGGCTTACTTAAGGCCTCGTCCAACCTGGCCTTGAACACCTCCAGGGAGGGAGAATCCACAACCTCCCTGGGAAACCCGTTCCAGTGCCTCACCACCCTCACTGCAAAGAACTTCCTCCTAACATCCAGTCTAAATCTCCCCTCTGCCAGTTTAAACCCATTGCCCCTAGTCCTGTCATTGCAGACACAACCTGACAGTTATTATGAGCAGTAACATGAGAGAGAGATACTGGGATGAAGTGGTAAAAATCTTCCTTTCTCTAAAGAAATAGTCTGAACCATCAATTTACAACTAAGGAAAAAGCTGTGGTCGGAACTACTATTTTCAAACACACCATGGAGGTTGACATGACTGGACAAATTTGCCTCAAATTATCTGTAGGCATATCTGCCTAGGAAGTTTGCTTTAATCAACTCTTATAAAATCACAGAATGGTAAGGTTGGAAAGAACCTCAAAGATCATCTGGTTCCAACCCCCTGCCATAGGCAGGGACACCTCCCACTAGTACAGGTTACTCAAGACCTCATCCAACCTGGTCTTGAACACCTCCAAGGAGGGAGTAGCCACAATCTCCCTGGGCAACCTGTTCCAGTGCCTCATCACCCTCACTGGAAAGAACTTCTTCCAAGCATCCAGTTTAAATCTCCCCTCTTCAAGTTTAAACCCATTGCCCCTAGTCCTGTCATTGCAAGACCTTATAAATAGTCCCTCCCCAGCCTTCCTGCAGGCCCCCTTCAGATATTGGAAGGCTACTATAAGGTCTCCTTGAAGCCTTCTCTTCTCCAGGCTGAAGAGCCCCAACTCTCTCAGCCTGTCCTTGTAGCAGAGTTGCTCCAGCCCTCCTCTGGACCCTCTCCAACACTTCAATGTGCTGGGGGCTGCAGAACTGTACACAGTACTCCAGATGGGGTCTGATATATGAAACGTAATATTTTGTCTTCTGTAGAGCCTTTTGCTAAGCCTCACTGTCTTGAACAAAAAGAAGCCAGTGTATGTTTTCCACATGGATTTTCATATTTGCCCACTCCACAGCTGCAGTACTAGGATTTTATTTAACTGTAGTTTTTCACTGTGTCTAGTATCATCATTCAGATCTTTCAAGAAATGCCCAATGCTTTTTCCATATCTATTAGAAAAGCAACTGCAGGATGGAGAATATCGCAGCATTCAGATCGTTTGCATTACCTGTGGATAAAGACTGAGAAATTGGCACTTGTTTATTCCTCACCTTTCTTCATACCTGAATGAAATTACATTTCTAGCTTCACTGCATGTTTTATTTTTCTAATCACTTTCCCTCCTTCTCTATAATTAGTAAAGGATAAAGGAAAAGGCAAAACTACTTATGTGAAGCAGAAACAATGTAGTCTTTGTAGGAAAAAGACTCCTCTATGCATTGCAGATTTTCAAGAAAACTTAATCAAATAATTTACAAAATAAGAAATTAAATACAGTGCATCTTGAACTATATTATTAATATAGAGATTGACTATTCTCCCTCACAGTTTTTGTCATGATAGCTTACAAATGTTGAAATGCTTACATTGCATCTACAAAGTCTGCTACAAGGTGTAGCAAGGGAGGAAAAAAAAAAAGAGGAGGCTATTAAAGAAAATCCACCCCTTGGGGAATCTTCTAAGGAGGCAGGATCTCCTCTCCTTCCAAGAACCATTGTCCTTGGGGATTATACAGTACTTGGCAGCCACCTGGCAATGGGTTTTGGACTGCATCATTGGCAGTGAGAGCAGGGCGAGCTGGCTGCTAGCAATGTTTCTGAAAGCAGCACAGTCCTAACAACCCTGGTGGGATTCAGAAAGGTGTCTTATTGCTTCCTGAGTAGGTTTCACAGGCAGATTAGGTGCTTAGCAACATAAGGTGTTCCCAAAAAAGTGGAGTGAAAAGCTTAAAATTAAATGTTAAAATTCAAAAGACAACCTATTAGATCCCAAATATTGGTCAGCACAGCTGGTCAGAAGTGTCATGATTCAGCCCTCAGCTCTTGTTAGGGTTTCAGCAGCCTGATTTGCTCTGAATTGAAAATGTGAATTTTATTTTCCAAGACAGTGTGAGTGATAAGGGAGAAATTTTAAGTGAGGTGGGCTGAGAGCTGTTGTAGGGTGAAAAACTACAGCATGACTGTCCTGGGCAGCCTTGTAAGTGAAAAGTGGCTGAACTGGGGCCACATCCTCTACCCCTGGGTTGCGGCAGAGCCAGGAATGCAAGAGTTATGAGGCTAGAAGGAAGGCAGGAAAGAACAAACATCAAATAAAAGCCTAGGGGGTAGGGCAGTCAGCCAGAAGAGGGAAGACACCTAGCCAAATACATAAATAATCCTGGGAAAGCCAGAGCAGAAATCAGTAACTTCCCAGTGACTGCAAGCCTATGGTTGAGCTAAGACTGGTTCTTTCAAGGCAAAGGACACCACTTTGATTATGTTTTTGTGTGGCACTACATGCTCTTGTGTGTAATAAAGGCATCCAGGGGTCATCTAGGATATTGGTGACATCAGGAGAACCATACAATATTTTTGCAGTTACTATGCTTTTTCACATGAAGGTTTATTAATCACAGCTAAATCCTGTGCTGAAGTGTTTTTCTGGATCTCACCTGGATACATCTACGTTTGTGCTCTGTACATATGTGCATGTGCACAGCTGTTTATATATATATATTATACACACACACATACACTCTCACATATATTTGAAGGTATGCTTGGAGACATAACGAGTCAGGAGCCTGCCTTGGACAAGAGGTTGTAAGCTCCTGTATGACATCTATTTCCCATTTCACCCCTTAAAGATGATGTTGCAGTTTGGGTGTTACTCCAGGCCATGATCTTCTATCTTCAGATTATGGTAACTTCTCCAACTAGATAGGGATTACAGTGAAGAAGAGAAGAGAAGGCTTTGAGGAGACCTTAGAGTAGCCTTCCAATATCTGAAGGAGGCCTTACAGGAAGGCTGGGGAGGGACTATTTATAAGGTCTTGCAATGACAGGACTAGGGGCAATGGACTTAAACTGGCAGAGGGAAGATTTAGACTGGATGTTAGGAGGAAGTTCTTTGCAGTGAGGGTGGTGAGGCACTGGAACAGGTTGCCCAGGGAGGTTGTGGATGCTCCCTCCCTGGAGGTGTTCAAGGCCAGGTTGGATGAGGTCTTGAGTGACCTGTGCTAGTGGGAGGTGTCCCTGCCTATGGCAGGGGGCTGGAACTAGATGATCCTTGAGGTCTCCTTCCAACCTTACCATTCTATGATTCTATGATTCTAAGAGTCAGATCTTAGCAGAGACTAAGACAGGTAAGTATGCAAAATGCTGCAAAGCAGGTTTTTAAATGAGTGCCTACTGAACAGTAACAAGCTGTCAAGGTCCGGAGAACAGAGATGAACAGTATCTCTGTCCAGAGGAGCAAGATTTGTTCTTTTAGATTTCCGTGTTCTGAAATTAAGGTGCAAACGAGACCTGATAGCACCACAGAACTATTTATTAAAGGATAAAGTTGAACAAAACAGAGGGAGGGAGGGAAGAGGGGAGAGAGGGAGAGGGAACAACAGAAAGAGAAGTGCAGGGATTATATTACCATCAGCCGCAGATGGCAGGGAGAGAGAGAGAGACCAGTGCCCAGCCCAGGGTTGTTCTTCTATGGATTTGCTCTGCGGGAGCTGTTCCTCAGGTTCTTCTGGTGGAAGTGCACCCGTGGAGGAGCTCTGGTGGAGGTACACACTTTTGCAGGCATCATTTATGTCTTTTTATACAGTTTTTTAGGCCATTGTCCGGGTGCATCTCCCCAGGAAATCTTCGGGGTAGCTGGTGTGAAGTATCACATCCTGGGCATTCAAGCCAGGCTGGAGCCCCAGAATTCCATAAAGACACTCTATCTCTGTTGATTAGCATTCCTGAGTTCTCGGGCAGATATCTGGGCCAAGTCCCATAAGTCCATAAAGGTGCTGTTTCCATCCCTGAGCTTTGCCAGGAATCCGGGCCATCTTTAACAAAGACAATCTTCATCTTTGTTGATTTGAACGAAGGAGAGACAATCAGACTCTCACACATGCTAGACAATATCATGATCTAGTCCTGTCAGATCATAGAATCATGGAATCAACTAGGTTGGAAGAGACCTCCAAGCTCATCCAGCCCAACCTATCACCCAGCCCTATCCATCAACTAGACCATGGCACTAAGTGCCTGATCTAGTCTTTTCTTGAACTCCTTCAGGGACGGTGACTCCACCACCTCCCTGGGCAGCCCATTCCAATGGCAAAAAATGCTACAATCAGATGTGACACTTCTCTTGCTTTCCATGTGAATAGGTGGTCAGAGTGCTCAGTGTTTTGAAGAAGCACTCTAAGCACCCTTGAGTATGCGCTCTACTGAAGAGCAGGTAACACAGCACTGCCTCACAGCTCTATGGGGATCCTCAGGAGACAGGGCCATTCTCCACACAAGTGGGATCTGTGGCAACCTGCTCTTTCTCAGCTCAGGTAAAGAACAACAATTCACTCTTCAGCACAAGGTACAATTGTCAAGGTTTGGCAGGTCAGCCAAATCTCAGCTGACCTGTGAGTATCACTCAAAGATACTTCTCAATGAAAAGCTATCCTGTCGAACGTTTTTCTCTCAACTCTTAGTCCTTTTGTCCATAGGACAGGTGAAAAACAGCTTGAAATTTTTGTTAAAAAAAAAAAAAAAAGTATTTTTCACTGTCTTGAGGCTCAAAGATTGCTGCATTACCTTGATCAAAAATCCAATAAAAACTGCCTTTGAGCTGACTGTAACAGCATATTTTTGAATCAAATAGGCCAGGAAGTTGTGTAGACTAAAAGATGAGTTATAGCTCTACATCAGCTGCAATAACTCATTATTAACAGTTGGTCTTTGAAAACATATTTTCTTGCCTGCTGAAGGCTAAAAGTGTGGACATAGAAACAATGTTTAATGATGTCTGGAGATATGTTACTATTCCTTAAGTAATGTAAGTAAGAACGGCTGATGAAATAAAATATCCAGGTTTAGAGGAGAGTGCAGTGATTTTAATATTCTTAAAAAAAAAAATTGTCAGTCAATTTCTCAGATAGACACTCTTGAGCCTTCAGAATGTGTGCAAAATTTAAGATTTAGGAACTGAAGCTATGAGGAGTGAGATCTTCAGCCCTTGTGTGAGTGTTTGGTTCCTACATTATGAGCATTGTGGTCTCAGAGATAATGATATGTGGATATCACACCATTAGGTGAAGTTTGAAGAACAGAGTGGGAAAAAAAGCAGAAAAAAACCCCAGACATCCACAGACACTGCAATTCCATAGAGTAGAAAACTACCTGGACACCAGAAACTCTCTCTATAGTCATGTCTGTGAACATAATCATGATGGTGAAAAGGATAAATTGGGCATTTTTTCCCAAACTCCCTATCAGAAGATACAGTGTCCAGTCCACACGGAAAAATGTGCTTGGTTATGTTCAGGTGAGACTGATGCCTGCTATCCCCACTCCTTGTTTACCACTGTTGTGAAGAGCAGGTGTTTTGGGGGATGCAGTAGGAGCAAGGCTGGCACACAAGAAGACCAGGGAGTGGGTGCTGCAGGACTCCCAGGTCTGGCTGTGACTCCTGATGGGTGCTGTTCCAGGGGCACTTAAAAGCTGCTGACACTTTTGGGAAGCAGTGAGCCCAGGAGACAGAATTCTGCTGTGCTTGGTCCAACCCTGGTTGTAAAGAGTGCAGAGATGGGGCTGGGATGAGGCATGTTTGCACCAAAACATGGTCCAGTGTTCTGGGTGGGGGGTGATGTGCACAGATCTTCCTGAGAAGCCCATTCAGGACAGTAGAGCTTGAAGGGACCTGACACAGAAGTCACAAGTCAAACCAGCAACATCAGTGTGCTCAGGAATCCAAAACATTTTGGGTAAAGGCACAATTTTTTTTGGCAGTTAAGGAGAAATGTGCCATGTTGTCATCTTCTCTCCTCAAGCACTTGCTAGCACAGTCCAGAAGAGGTGCAGAATGGGCAGCTGTAGGTGGCTGAGAGCAAGAAAACTGCTTGTCGTCCTTTGATTTCTCCTGTGATTTAAGAACCAGCATTTCTTACATCGTCTCTAAATAATGAATGCACCATGGCATCACCCAGATAATGGAGGCTGATATTCCTCACCAGCACAGTAATGCTGGCAAGCTACAGTTTTTGGCTGGTTGCTGCAATTCCCAGTCAGGGGACACAGTCCACTGCAGCTGCGCAACCCAACACCCAATTCTGTGTGCGGGTCTCCACTTTTGAAAACTCAGTCCAGATTTCCTTTTACTCTGGGGCTTCATGAGTTGTGGCCATGTTTTCAAATACCAAACACATTGACTGCATTTTAGAAGGGCCTTGCTGTAAACACTCAATGAGTTTTTCTTGCAAACTTCATTGGTACAAAATTACAAATGACGTGGAAATGAAAACAGGTCAAACCCAATTACAAACATGCAGTTTCTCTTAAGAATCCATTTCTCGTCTTATGAACTCATGTTTTTTGGAAGTATGCCAAAATATTGTTTTGCATTTATGTCCATCTCTACCAATGTGGGATTACAAATATGAAAAAGATGCCAGAGCTTATTGAAGGCAAAAGAATGTAGAAATAAGGATCAACTTCAGCTTAAATCTCCTGTACCGTATTTGGTATCTGTGTCTGTTACTGGTTGTATGGCATATTCTGGGCATTTTTAATTCAGATCCCTAAAGGGGTGTGATAAAATGGCTGGTTTTAAAAGATGCCAACAATGCAAGTAATTTAAATTTGTAGAAGCAGGACTCTGGGACATGGCTTAGTGGTCATGGTTGTGTTAGGTTAATGGTTGGACTCAATGATATTAAAGGTATTTTCCAACCTTAATGATTCTCTGATTTTGTAAAAGAAGCAATAATAAAAGAATCAAGTATGTGCAATGGGTAAAGAAAATACCATTTAATGCCACAGCCATTATCAAAAGTCTTAATTACCTTCACTAAAGGCTGTACTGCCCTATTCCTTGCAGGCTGAGATTCTTCACAGAATCATAGAATTGTCAGGGCAGGAAGGGACCTCAAAGATCATTAAGTTCCAACCCCCCTGTCATGGTCAGGACACTTTTGACTAGATCAGGTTGCCCAGAGCCACATCCAGCCCAGCCTTAAAAGTCTCCAGGGATGGAGCCTCCATCACCTCCCCGGGCAACTTGTTCCCATGTCTCACTACCCTTATAGTGAAGAACTTCTTCCTAACATGTAATCTAAATCTACCCTCCTCTAGCTTGGATCTACTTCCCATGGTCCTATCACTACCCAGCATCCTAAAAAGTCCCTCACCAGCTTTCTTTGTACCCCCCCTTCAGATACTGAAAGGCCACAATAAGGTCTCCTCAGAACCTTCCCTTCTCTCAACTGAACAGCCCCAACTGTCTCAGCCTGTCCTCATAAGCGAAGTGCTCCAGCCCTCTGATCATCCTTGTGGCCCTTCTCTGGACACCTTCCAACATGTCCATATCCTCCTTGTAATAAGGGCTCCAGAACTGGACACAGTACTCCAGGTGGGGTCTCATGAGACTAGTGTAGAGGGGTGTTGTCTGTTGTACTACATGAATGTAGAGACCACTGTCTGACCATTTCACTTTCCTTCCTAGACTAACATTTAGCACTGTTGCATTGTCCAAAACAGATACTTAATATTTCTCAATGGAACAGAAACCTTCCAGTGACATGGGTCTGCTCCTCCTCTCTTGTTATGTATATGCACTCATTTGTTCTGAAGTGTTCCTAATTCCTAAAAAATATAGAATCATAGAATCATAGAATGGTAAGGTTGGAAGGAGACCTCAAGGATCATCTAGTTCCAACCCCCTGCCATAGGCAGGGACACCTCCCACTAGCACAGGTCATTCAAGGCCTCATCCAACCTGGCCTTGAACACCTCCAGGGAGGGAGCAGCCACAACCTCCCTGGGCAACCTGTGCCAGTGCCTCACCACCCTCACTGGAAAGAACTTCTTCCAAACATCCAGTCTAAATCTCCCCTCTGCCAGTTTAAACCCATTGCCCCTTGTCCTGTCATTGCAAGACCTTGTAAATAATCCCTCCCCAGCCTTCCTGTAGGCCTCCTTCAAATATCGGAAGGCTACTATAAGGTCTCCTCGAAGCCTTCTCTTCTCCAGGCTGAAGAGCCCCAACTTTCTCAGTCTGTCCTCATATGTTATCTAAGCATTATAGGTTGCCAGTAAAAACGTTAACATACTAAAACATCTTCACTTCCAGAAAGGGAAAGCTGCAAAAATACCTGTTAACACATCTTTCCTGTGGGTGCACTCGAGTGCAAATTTAATTAGGATACTGTAAACTGAAATAACTCTGGTGATAACAGCTGAGTTCTTACATTGGTGTTATTGGTATAAAAATGTTTTGCTACCTTCCAAATATTTTTTTTGAAGATAAACTACTAGAGGTATAACAACTCATGGCAGAAGCAGGGGAGGAGGTGGAGTAATCGGGCAGCTTGGAGTAGTCAGACAGTTTCTACTATGTGTTTATAAACTCTTGTGTGACAGGGTTATTTGCAGAAGGTGGCTGTTGACAACATAACACTAAGCACACCTGTAGTCTTCTTCAAGGTTTAATGTAAAAAGTCTCATTTTTCTTGAGAAATGCTTCTGTAAGAGTGACATGACAGAGTGCCTTGGGAACAACATCACAGTCTCAGTAGCGCTTTTCTTGGATAAAAAAAAATCTCTTTCTGTTCTTCGGGAAACTATTATGATTTTCCCAACAGCAAATATGTTTAAGCAATGAAACTGGTGCCGTGGTTTGAGATGTAAAAGGGCTGCAAAACACACATCTGCCTCTTCTCACAATTATAAAAGGACTCCAGGCTGAAGAGGAATCTTTCAGAGGGCACTGGACAGAGGGATTTGAGCCAGGGGCTTCTGCTGTGGGATGAAGGGATGGAGTAGTTGAGGCTGTTGTTGGGCCACCATGACATAGAGCTGGATCCGCTTCCAGATACACTCCAAGGAACTTTGTGCTGTCACCTGTATCTGAACTATTCCTGCAGTTTCCTTGTCACTCAAGTCTCTGAGGTGCGTGGGATCCATCCCGTGGCCCTCACTAAGCCCCATGCAAGCCTGGGTGTGGGACTCATAGGATCACAGCAGTTGGTCCTCTGAGAGGGCACCAAGAAATGAGGTGTTCTCTTGTGTTTATCAATATATTAGACCACAGCACTTATTCCACAGCTGCATAGACTATATAAACCAAAATAATAAAACAACTGTTTTATGTAATACATCTTAAGTAGCAATTTGGTATTTCCTATAGTCTTTCTTGTTAAAACCTTTAACTGATTTCTACTTTATTCTCTCCATCCACAAAATAAAGCTATAGTATTGACCTGAGTTGTTTCTTGTAAGGATTAAACAGTTAGCATTTATATAATATTTTAAAATGTTACATGCTGTTTTGGTTAATAACTCATGATCTGTATTAGCGAGGGCATGATGAAAACCAGCCAAACCTCTACTGCACAAAAGTAGTGTAGTGCACACCTGCGCAGCAAGCATCAAAACATGTTTTATGCACTTCACAAAACAGTAATATTTTGCTTTTATAAGCTGCATTTGCTTTGGCCACAGCAAGCTTTGGTTTATTATCCTGCTGGTATTTTGAAATTCATAAACAAGTCTCAAACCAGATTTAAAACTTGCTTTAAAGGAGCAGTTCAGCAGCAGAAAACAACAGAGCCTCTGTCTCCACGTATCTTCCGCAGCATTCAGGCTCTTCCCTGAGGTGTTGGACTTCAGACACGTTTTATTAACATTCTGGAGTTGTACCCTCCTGACTAACCAGCCATTAGCTGGCTCACTGATCCTTAACTGCAGATCACTCCCTCTCTTATATAGGCTGCATTTCCCTTAGGTTCCAAAATAATTAGTCTCCTGGCTATGGATGTGATTTCCGTTTAAAGGAATGTAGAAGCACCTCAGCCTCTGCTGGCGAGCATCCTTATTCACGCTAGGCTCTTCTGGTTGATATTCATAGAGCACCAGATTCCAATTCTACTTAATAATTAGGCTAATACTACACATACTTACATTTGCCTTCCAGCGCAATTTTCGACACAGTAAGCAGGGAGTTGCACGCACAGAGCTCCCATAGCAACATGTTATTGTTAACCAAAGTTGTGTGCACAGCTCCCTGTGCTAAAAATTCACTGAGGACCAATTCAGCTGTCAGATGCACAGGGGCAACTCCCACGGGATGCCAGCGGAAGGTTCAGAGGGCAGAATAATCTTATCAAAATATAACAGCGTTTTATGGTAATAGTCACACACAGCTCTGCTAGGTCAGTACTGTGAGCTGGCCTGTTTGGGACCACAGAGATAAAACCTCTTTTGCCAGAGCTGAATATAAGGGTGTCATCAATACAAAACATCTGAGTATTATTCCTGAAAACATGCTGTACTGAAAGGTGTGATACCTCTACACTAAGGAAGTGACAGTGCAATTTGATGAGCTACGTGTCTGCAAACATCACTTTGGAGAACTGAAAGGGGAGAACCTTTTTAATATTTCAGAATATTAAAAATTATGTCAGGAGGAGACAAGATAAGCTCAATGCAACCACTCGCCAAATAATAAAAATATATTATTTATATAAAATAAATATAAAATAAAGAATATATTTTATTGCACAGCATATACTGCCAACCTCTTCATTTAGGAGAAAAAAACTCAAAAGAAACCAACCAAAAACCAAACGCCAGCAATATAAATGCTGTGCCTGAAAAGTCACTTAATGCAGAGAGCCACAAAGACCCAGTGAACTTTCTGTGAATGTTTAAGAGTCTAAAATGTCACTAATTCTTTTGATTACCTTTTAATGATATTATGTCTTTCCCTTAGCAGCTGTCCTGGACGATACATGTCCTGGCTTGCCCAGGCATGGCTCCATGGTCCCCTTCCCTCTGCTGGGCGGGGGAGGAAGCAGAGAGCAGGGAGAAGACAAAAGGCTTGGAGACATCCACTTTGAGGGTCCAAGACTTGCCCAGACTTGTTCCTCTCAAATAAGGNTGTAAACTGAAATAACTCTGGTGATAACAGCTGAGTTCTTACATTGGTGTTATTGGTATAAAAATGTTTTGCTACCTTCCAAATATTTTTTTTGAAGATAAACTACTAGAGGTATAACAACTCATGGCAGAAGCAGGGGAGGAGGTGGAGTAATCGGGCAGCTTGGAGTAGTCAGACAGTTTCTACTATGTGTTTATAAACTCTTGTGTGACAGGGTTATTTGCAGAAGGTGGCTGTTGACAACATAACACTAAGCACACCTGTAGTCTTCTTCAAGGTTTAATGTAAAAAGTCTCATTTTTCTTGAGAAATGCTTCTGTAAGAGTGACATGACAGAGTGCCTTGGGAACAACATCACAGTCTCAGTAGCGCTTTTCTTGGATAAAAAAAAATCTCTTTCTGTTCTTCGGGAAACTATTATGATTTTCCCAACAGCAAATATGTTTAAGCAATGAAACTGGTGCCGTGGTTTGAGATGTAAAAGGGCTGCAAAACACACATCTGCCTCTTCTCACAATTATAAAAGGACTCCAGGCTGAAGAGGAATCTTTCAGAGGGCACTGGACAGAGGGATTTGAGCCAGGGGCTTCTGCTGTGGGATGAAGGGATGGAGTAGTTGAGGCTGTTGTTGGGCCACCATGACATAGAGCTGGATCCGCTTCCAGATACACTCCAAGGAACTTTGTGCTGTCACCTGTATCTGAACTATTCCTGCAGTTTCCTTGTCACTCAAGTCTCTGAGGTGCGTGGGATCCATCCCGTGGCCCTCACTAAGCCCCATGCAAGCCTGGGTGTGGGACTCATAGGATCACAGCAGTTGGTCCTCTGAGAGGGCACCAAGAAATGAGGTGTTCTCTTGTGTTTATCAATATATTAGACCACAGCACTTATTCCACAGCTGCATAGACTATATAAACCAAAATAATAAAACAACTGTTTTATGTAATACATCTTAAGTAGCAATTTGGTATTTCCTATAGTCTTTCTTGTTAAAACCTTTAACTGATTTCTACTTTATTCTCTCCATCCACAAAATAAAGCTATAGTATTGACCTGAGTTGTTTCTTGTAAGGATTAAACAGTTAGCATTTATATAATATTTTAAAATGTTACATGCTGTTTTGGTTAATAACTCATGATCTGTATTAGCGAGGGCATGATGAAAACCAGCCAAACCTCTACTGCACAAAAGTAGTGTAGTGCACACCTGCGCAGCAAGCATCAAAACATGTTTTATGCACTTCACAAAACAGTAATATTTTGCTTTTATAAGCTGCATTTGCTTTGGCCACAGCAAGCTTTGGTTTATTATCCTGCTGGTATTTTGAAATTCATAAACAAGTCTCAAACCAGATTTAAAACTTGCTTTAAAGGAGCAGTTCAGCAGCAGAAAACAACAGAGCCTCTGTCTCCACGTATCTTCCGCAGCATTCAGGCTCTTCCCTGAGGTGTTGGACTTCAGACACGTTTTATTAACATTCTGGAGTTGTACCCTCCTGACTAACCAGCCATTAGCTGGCTCACTGATCCTTAACTGCAGATCACTCCCTCTCTTATATAGGCTGCATTTCCCTTAGGTTCCAAAATAATTAGTCTCCTGGCTATGGATGTGATTTCCGTTTAAAGGAATGTAGAAGCACCTCAGCCTCTGCTGGCGAGCATCCTTATTCACGCTAGGCTCTTCTGGTTGATATTCATAGAGCACCAGATTCCAATTCTACTTAATAATTAGGCTAATACTACACATACTTACATTTGCCTTCCAGCGCAATTTTCGACACAGTAAGCAGGGAGTTGCACGCACAGAGCTCCCATAGCAACATGTTATTGTTAACCAAAGTTGTGTGCACAGCTCCCTGTGCTAAAAATTCACTGAGGACCAATTCAGCTGTCAGATGCACAGGGGCAACTCCCACGGGATGCCAGCGGAAGGTTCAGAGGGCAGAATAATCTTATCAAAATATAACAGCGTTTTATGGTAATAGTCACACACAGCTCTGCTAGGTCAGTACTGTGAGCTGGCCTGTTTGGGACCACAGAGATAAAACCTCTTTTGCCAGAGCTGAATATAAGGGTGTCATCAATACAAAACATCTGAGTATTATTCCTGAAAACATGCTGTACTGAAAGGTGTGATACCTCTACACTAAGGAAGTGACAGTGCAATTTGATGAGCTACGTGTCTGCAAACATCACTTTGGAGAACTGAAAGGGGAGAACCTTTTTAATATTTCAGAATACTAAAAATTATGTCAGGAGGAGACAAGATAAGCTCAATGCAACCACTCGCCAAATAATAAAAATATATTATTTATATAAAATAAATATAAAATAAAGAATATATTTTATTGCACAGCATATACTGCCAACCTCTTCATTTAGGAGAAAAAAACTCAAAAGAAACCAACCAAAAACCAAACGCCAGCAATATAAATGCTGTGCCTGAAAAGTCACTTAATGCAGAGAGCCACAAAGACCCAGTGAACTTTCTGTGAATGTTTAAGAGTCTAAAATGTCACTAATTCTTTTGATTACCTTTTAATGATATTATGTCTTTCCCTTAGCAGCTGTCCTGGACGATACATGTCCTGGCTTGCCCAGGCATGGCTCCATGGTCCCCTTCCCTCTGCTGGGCGGGGGAGGAAGCAGAGAGCAGGGAGAAGACAAAAGGCTTGGAGACATCCACTTTGAGGGTCCAAGACTTGCCCAGACTTGTTCCTCTCAAATAAGGGAAAGCAAGCTCCTGACTTCACCTAATATGGTCAGGTTTGACAAGGTGCCATTCTGATTGGTGAATCTCTGTGGCCGAGGGGGCCATTGCATTCGGGCAAACAAATAAATAAGCTCTTGCTACATGCCTGCTTTTGCTTTTGTTTTCCTTTTAGCTTTGCCTGCTCTGCCCTGCCACATTATGTTCTGCTTTGACTGCAATGACTTTTCAAGACACCAAACTCCCTTCAAGTATTTGGGTACTGTCTGATACTATTTTGTGAGTAAATATTCAAAGCCTCTTTGTAAGAAAATCTGTAACTAGATTATAAACTGAGAACCTCTTTCCAGTTTTAAGTTTAATGTTTGTATTTGCTCGTTGTTTCTTAAGTGTTCTAGGTTGCCCATTCCCTGTGTGAATAAATATCTAAACTGTTTTGAAGATTGTAAATAAGTTTTCTGGGGAGATTTAATATTAATAATCAATTTTCATAGTTATTAACAACCTTCACCAGGATATAAAAATTAATATAGATGATTAATTTTGCATAATTTGTAACGGCAGCCTTCAATTTATTGAATGTAATAAAAACAATCACAGTAGTAATAGACCAAATGAATTTTCTTACAAAAAGAGAACTTTTTGGTGACTTTTGCATCTCATGTTGCACTCTATTTTTAGAGTCTCTAGGAATTTGTTTTAACCCAAGTTGGTAATGCCACAAGCAAATGAGAACACAGTATGAATAAGAAAACAGTGACAGGTCCTCATAGAAAGTACTGAGCTATTTCAGCTCCCTCTGCAGCCACAAGCAGAGGTGTGAGGGTGTGTTTGTAGGGTAGGCATGACTATGCACAACCTGCCCCCCCCCGCCCAGATGCCTGTAAATCAGTGTGGTTCTGCACTGTTGAAAGTCCAATTAGCTCTGCCATTTTGGTGCCTCTTTGTATATCAGCCAAACACGGCTGTAAATGTCATAATTCAGACACCTTACGTTACTTACAAATGTAGCAGTGTAACTTGAATGTGCAAATACCAGCTTTACTTTTGCAAAAGTAAGCTAGAAAATAACAATTTATTTCAGAGATGGAAGAAATTCTCTGTCTTTTTCTATACATATGCATATACCAGGTCTGCCATATCTGTTTCTTGCAAGTGTGACTGACTTTCCAGTCAAACACATGAAGCCAAGGAGGGAGTCTTCTCAACTCCCTGGGAGGAGAGTACTTGGGCAATATGCATTTCTACTTTCTTTCCCTATTTAGTTTATTAAATTTCATCTTCCTTGATAAGGAATTTTAAAATGTCCATTTCAAGCATTTGCTTTGATCTGCCTTCCTGGTAATTAAATTGCCTGCCTTTAAATTGCCATCATTTAAAGTAATCCTAATTAAGACAATTTCCCCAAACTTCAAATACTGGTTTTGAATTCTAGTGTGAAGAGAATGAATAATGATTCTGTGTGCATTCACTTTAACACTGTCTACTTTTCCCATACAAGGAAATCGATTTTCTCACCTGTCATGTTAACTAAGGGCACAATCCAGCATATTCTTACTTCTGCAAGTAGGTCTTAGTCACACAGCAATTCACTGGAACTAATTACAGGCAGATTTGCTTATGTGAATAAGGATGGTCTGGATCATTTGAGTAAATGTGCAAATGTCCATATGCATTGAGTAAGTGTAAGCCAGTGCAATAAGTATTTCATACTACTTTCACACAGAGGATGTCCTGTGTGAAAGAGTAACTGCAGTTGACAAGGAAAGCAGAAATTCATGTTTTTACAGGTTGAAACAAAAATAATGATCATGGATACACATATATCTGCAGTGTATAGCTTTTGATGTGTATTCGAGTGATTTATGACCTGATGATCTGGCTGTTACTATTTCAGCTCTTGAGAGAACACAGCAGTGCTGGTAAATACAAAAGCATCAGACAATGCTTGTATCTCATAAAATATGTCTAAAAAAAATCCAGAACTTTATTTTAACCTAATACAGACACAATTGCATGTTGTGTTTTTATGACACACATAGAGTATTGTGATGGTTTGGGAGTTACCTGCCCCCCCCCCCCACCCCCAGATGAAATCACCTCAAACTAGCACAAGTACTAAGACAGAAGAAGTTTATGAGCAACTGTGACAGTCAGGAGAATATGAAAAATACATAACCTGGAATGCTCAGCTAGTAATAGTCAATGGAAGCTGTGAAACAAATTACACATTTCTGTGTTTACCTTGGCCTTTCATATTCATGCATCAAAATGTATGTTGGAGGGTTTAATTGTGAGGTTGTCAAAAGTAAAATTCCTTTTGGAAAATCAAACCATGTGATCTATCGTATTTGAAAGGTCATGGCAGACTGGTGGGGTTCCTGCTGACTGGAAAAGGGCAAACATAATGCCCATCTTCAAGAAGGGAAAAAAGGATGACCCCAGGATGTCAGTCTCACCCCTGTGCCTGGCAAGATCATGGAGCAGATCCTCCTGAAGGCTCTGCTAAGGCAAATGGAAAACAAAGCAGAGGTGATTGGTGGTAACCAGCAATGGCTTCACCAAGGGCAGATCTTGCCTGACAGATTTGGTGGCTTCTTATGATGAAGTCACAGCAACAGTGGACAAGGGAAGGGCAACTGATGTCATCTGCCTGGACCTGAGTAAGGCATTTGACTCTGTCCCACATGACATCCTGGTCACCAAGCTGGAAAAACATGGACTTGATGGGTGGAGCACTGCTGGATAAGGAATTGGCTGGATGGTGGCACGCAGAGAGTGGTGATCAAGGGCACAATGTCCACCTGGAGACCAGTGAAAAATGGCATCCCTCAGGGGTCAGTGCTGGGACCAGTGCTGTTTAACATCTTTGTCAGTGACATGGACAGAGGAATCAGTGCACCCTCAGCAAGTTTGCAGATGACACCAAGCTGTGTGGCACAGTCGACTTGCTAGAGGGCAGGGATCCATCCAGAGGGACCTGGACAGGCTGGAGAGGTGGGCCCAGGCCAACCTCATGAAATTCAACAAGGCCAAGTGTAAGGTCCTGCACCTGGGTAGGCACAATCCCAAGCACAAATCCAGGCTGGGTGGTGAATGGCTGGAGAGCAGCCCTGAGGAAAAGGACCTGGGGGTCTGGGTTGATGAAAAGCTCAACATGAGCCTGCAGTGTGCGCATGCAGCCCAGACAGCAACCGAGTCCTGGGCTGCATCAAGAGCAGTGTGGCCAGCAGGGCAAGGGAGGGGATTCTGCCCCTTTACTCTGCTCTCGTCAGACCCCATCTGGAGTACTGTGTGCAGTTCTGGAGCCCCCAGCACAGGAAGGACATGGAAGTGTTGGAGCGGGTCCAGAGGAGGGCCACAAAGATGATCAGAGGGCTGGAGCAGCTCTGCTATGAGGACAGGCTGAGAGAGTTGGGGCTCTTCAGCCTGGAGAAGAGAAGGCTTTGAGGAGACCTTATAGTAGCCTTCCAGTATCTGAAGAGGGCCTACAGGAGGGCTGGAGAGTTACTATTTACAAGGTCTTGTAATGACAGAATGAGGAGTAATGGATTTAAACTGGCAGAGGGGAGATTGAAACTGGATGTTAGGAGGAAGTTCTTTGCAGTGAGGGTGGTGAGGCACTGGCACAGGTTGCCCAGGGAGGTTGTGGCTGCTCCCTCCCTGGAGGTGTTCAAGGCCAGGTTGGATGAAGCCTTGAGTGACCTGTTCTAACGGAAGGTGCCCCTGCTTATGGCAGGGGATTGGACCTAGATAATTGTTCAGGTCCCTTCCAACCTAAACCATTCTATGATATTAGATAGGGAGAAAAAAAAATCTTTTGTTCAAATAAAAATACAGAAAACACCATGTTGTTTAAGCAGGATTTTATTTTCTTCTACTCAAGTGATGAAGAGGCTTTTGTAAAGCAAGGCTTTCATCTTATACATGCAGTACTCCATCACAACATAATTACCCTAATTTGTATTCCACTGTAGAAATAGGCTTTTTCAGCTTAAGCAAATTAAGTAACAATCACTAAGCATACATGACCAGCATTCTTTCAAGTAACCTGTTATCAGCTCTGACTATAGCTTTATCTTGATAAAATGGAAATCCTGTTTTATTTTGCTACTTTTCCCCCCAGGATTATGCCAGTCAGATTGTCTAGAGATGTTCTGTGATTCATTGAATGGAGCAGGGGACAGAGTGTCCAGAGATTATTTCCTACAGCCTCACTAAATCATTATGTGATCTGGGTCAAATCCTGACTGCCTTTGGGCCTCTGTGTAGGAAAAAGCCCAAATGCTCACTTAATTCTGAACATGTGAATAACCTGGCCACACTCTGAAGGTCTTTTAAACAGCAGCATATGCTCTCTGCTGAATAGGGCTCTTCTGCTGCTCTTTTCCCCAGGCTGTGGTTGATACTATGCATCCTCAGGGATGACAGGACAAGCTCTACCCCAATCTGTATTTACATTATTTGTCCTTTAGCTGTGTAACTACGAATATCCCTGCTATTTGTAAACATTCTCCTGATTATTAATCAAACTCTGATCTGGTGGATTACTACTAATGAGGCTTTGCCTTCATCACCTTCTCCTCGGTCCCTGCAAGTACAATCCTACGAGGACTGTAATGGACATTCCAAAATACTGTAAAAGAGCTGAGGTCAGGGCAGCAACTAGTTCTGTCCCAGCAGCAAGAGGACGGCTTCTGTCTCCACTGTAGCACCACAGCTGGACAGAGAATGGCCAGAAGCAGTGGGAGGAACTGCTCTGGAAGGGCTTTGAAAGACCAGTGGTGTCACAGCAAAAACAGGGTTCGTTTATGCCCATTGCTGGAGCTGGATGAGATGAAGTGTCACTATCACTCACTCTCCAAGGTGCAGCTGCTAAAATAGTGTCTGACTCCACATGGACTTGCTAAGAGAAAACCCCACCATAACAACCAAAGATAGGGAGAGTTAATAAAGTAATCTTGTAGCTATGGTAAGGGGAGGAAATGAGGTAACTTGTCTGCTCAGAAAGAAGTACTGACCAGAATCTGGATGTTTTCCCAGAGGATAAAAAAGATGCTGCCTTCAGATCTTTCTTCAGCCCTACACCACGCAGAAATCTTTCCGAAGCAGGTAGTTCCCAGCATGAATGAGGTGAATGGGAAGAGAACATATGTACCTTCAAAAATATTGGAAACCATTGCTGCTCCTCCTGAAGTGCTGGAGAAACAATATTCACTAGGCAGGCATTTTTGCTGGGTAGCATTTTATCAGCACGTTTGTTGTGATTTCCCCTGGCACAGCTGAGATCAGATATCAGAAACACAGAAATTAGCAAAGGTGGCTGGGGAATGGCACCTTCCCCAGACCTCTCTCATCCCTTTTCCCCAGACATACCTTTTAGGACTTTCCTTTCTCTTACAGTTCCCACAGCCTGTCAGAAAGGAGTAACCAGAAGGTGGGTCCATGATGGGTGGTGAGCTGAAGGTGACCACAGCACTTACTAGGGCACAGTCCCACCATGACTGAGAAATGTAAACAAAGCAAGGATTATGATAGCAACAGGTCCCATCAGCAGTTCAGCAATCTTCAGACCAAAACAACATCACACATCAGATTTTTTGCTGATCTAGGAAATCTAAACCATTCAAGAGCAGCAGGGAATAGGACTGGGTGTGGGAACATCTATGATGCAGCTCAGGTTGCCAAATGGGCTAAAAGGAGGCTCTGTAGTGTGTGGGCTGAGGTCCCAGGTGAGTCTAGTTAGGGCAGTTAGGGCACTCAAGGTGTGACCTTGCACCTCACAACACCCTGGGTTTTGTGAGGTGTTGCTGTAAGAAGCTCTGACTTTGGCCAGTCCAGCTGGTTCCCTGAAGTACTCTTCAGATAGCCTGGCCAGCTAGAGAGGTAATGGAATCTATGCCAAATTGGTTTAAACTCTGCCCAAAAGTTATTTGGTACTTGTTTTCCCCTGCATCATGAATGCTGGAGGAGCAATCTGTTGACAATGGATGGGTTTTGGATGACAAGGCTTTGGGAAGGGACACATGAAAAATGGGGTGAATTTTCAGGGATAATGTGATCCAGGAGCCAAATGTGGCCTCAATCCAGGTAAGGGAGTGTTCTGGATTTGGCTAGGTTAGGGTTAACTTTTTCACAAGAAGCTGTGAGGGGCCATAGCCAAGATAATCAGATGAACCAGCAAGTGGGGTATTCAATATCACACTGACATTATGCTTGCTATATAAGGGGAGGGCTGGCCAAGGCAAGCCAGGGTGTTTTGAGTAAGCAGGATCAGGTGATCTGGTCAGGCCATCACAGTCAACATAGAATTTTGCATCACTTGCTTTATGTACTATTTAATCAGTAGTATTGTTGCTACTGATCTTTCTTCTACCTTTGTGCCATTCTGTTAAACTCTCCTATTTCAAGACATGGGGTTTCTCCTTTTTCTCCTGATTTTCTTCTCATCCCATCAGTAGGTGGGGTGGCCATATGTGAATGACCGTGTGGAGCCACACTAGGTATAAACCACGCTAGGCAGTCACACAGCAGCCCAGTGGGGTGGTGACAACAACAGGTCCCATTGACAGGAGAGCCACCATCAAACAGAGACAATGTTGTGAGTCGGGTCGAGGTAAATTCAGAAAATCTGAACAAAAATTCAGGAATAGGCAGCTCAGATCAGGCCTGATAATCCAGATCTGAGATGAAATGGGGCCCACAGACTGATGATATGGGTACAAGGAGGCTGACCCCAACCACAGCCTTCCTCTGTCACCTATCTGAATTATGGATTGAATGGATATCCCTCAGAGACAGACAAGAGAAAACACAAGCAGTAGTGGTAGTGCTCTTATCTCAGTGTTTAACATCTTATTTGTCCTCAGAAGCTCTGAAATCCATGCCTCAAAAGCTGGCCTTTGTTAACTCCACTACTTTTTGAACTACCAAAATCCAGCACTTTCTAGCACCATATGGCAAATGTGTTGTCCTCGCTTGTCATCACTGGATCCAAGGAAGAATATGAAACCATGGACATTGAGAAACTGATACCAGAACAAAGCTGCAAAGACTTAGGGGGCTTAAATAGCCTTCACAGGCAAGTGAAGACCAGCCAGGAGTATCCTCCTGGTTGATATGAGGATTAACACATACAGAAGATACTTATCGTTCTCAGGAAACTGGGATGGAATAATCCACATAACTGAGACCCCTTTGTACCAGACAGCTGTGACTAAATGAATGTGCTGCTTGACCCTGAGATTCAGCCTTCTTAGAACTCCTTTTGTTAAGTTTGAAATTCCCAGTGCTTCCAGCATAAACCAGGAAATAGGTAAGAATATAAATCTTTGCTGCTACAACAAGACAAGATGTGACCCGCTAGAGACTGTTTCTATTGCCAGTTCTGGGTGTCATCATCAGGAATAGATTTGAGTAAATGCTTTCTCTTGGGCTTGTTCCCTTTTCTTTGCTCAGTGTTTCATTTCCATCTCTGTACTCAGGGTGATGCTTGGTCTGTGAAGAAGAAAGCTTCTTTTTCTCTTGATCAAACCAACTTGCCTCTCTTCTGCTCCAAGCTTTCCTGCCATGAATGGAATCCAAATGATTTAGCCCTGCTGAACTCATCAACACTTTTAAGGAACTCCATCATCTCCTTCAGCCTGTCCATGTCCAGGAGCAGCAAATTCTAAATTCAATCCTGCATTCAAATGTACCATTCTGTTTACTAAGCAGTGAACCTTCAGGCAATATATACTACAGCAGGAATTCACCAAGGCTTGACATTCCAGACAGCCATTGCGCAAATCTTTGTTAGTCCTGACAACATGTGGGGTTTTTTAATCAAAGGAATTACAAATTTGTTTTTAATCTTTAGGGTTACTCTTAATGCCTTAGAAAGGATCCAAAGCTATTTAATGTTGTATTCACATTACAAGCAGGCTGTAAATTTCAAACTACTAGGCAAGCCCATTGTCACTCTATGTGAGCAACCCCACAGAGAAGAGGTTCAGCAAAATTTTTGTCTCTGTACAGGAGTTCTTTAATGCATTTCAGACACAGAAAGTGCTCTAGACCTCCCTGATTTTAGAATTTACATCCCTGGTTCCTGGACAGATGATCTGCCAGTTAACTATACAGAACCTCTGGAGGCATCATAGAGGTGCTGAGCAGCAGTCCTAGAGACTGTGCAATCGTATTCACTCCTCCTTGGTCCTGCAAATGTGATAACTCCTGGAGTTCATCAACAAGGCTTCAAGCCAAAGTTAATTTCTGTGCATTGGGGTGAACAAGAGTGCAAGTTTATATTTGCTCAGACTTGTGGAGTCATCATGCTTACCCAGTTCTGTCACATTCTTGTCCCCAAGGTTCTTGGGGAGGAATGAAGACCTTTACATCAGTGTAGTATTTCTCCTCAGACCATGAGTCTCTTTCACTGTTTCTTTATGGTTGTAGTTACCTCCAGGCTCCACTGGAATGCATTTTTTTGGGTTCTTTTTGCACTCTCTCTGTGAATTTCACATTCTCACCCTTTTCCTCTCTGAAGAATTGTCTCCAGTTGTCTGGGTCTCTGCCACTTTGATGTAGTCCTGCAGAACCTTTTAGTCCATGAACTCACAGGAAAAACACAATTCCCACAGAAACATCACTTCATGGTGTCAAAGCAGTTGTGATTCCTGTGCTAATCTTGTAAGAAATTTCATTAAGCAGTATCACTTCATCACATCCAAGTGTGATACCTTCCTGAAATGTGCACATGCCCTCCTTGGTAACTACTGCCATTTAAGGCTGTGTCTCAGGAGCTGTTTCAAGAGCTCTGCAAGTTGCTATGTTTTCAAGCCTTCATCTACTCTCCCTACCACAGATTTTGTGCAGACTCCAGCTAGGCAGCCGGTGCTTAACTCCTAGTTTTTACATCACACTTCTGTCAACAGGCTTTTAACAACCTGAGGATGTGAAAAGTCAGACTAGAGGAAACCAGATGTGGTCCTCATGATGAAGGGACTCTCATTCTGCTAATATGAAGCTCCTATGTGTTTCCCAAGTCAGACTTGCATCACTCCGAGCAACTTGGTATGGGGGCATCAAGTACATCAATGAGTTTTAATGGTCCTGAGTAGCCTCATCTGGGGCCTCCACCCACATCTTCTTCCCATGGCTTGGAAAGTACCATTTAAGCTCAAGCTCAAGGCCTTCAGCCTTGCTTTAAGCTGTATTGTGGGAGGTGTAATTGTCTCCAGTCCTGACTCTGTTCCTATCTCCTGGCATGACCTTGGACTACTGTCACACTATTGTCTCCAGCCCTGCCTCTTGATGCTCCCCCCTACAGATGTCCTAGGACAGACTTACACCTTTCTTCAACATTCTAAGAGTGTCAGAGGACCTTGATTCCAGCAGCCAGGTCTACTCACTTAGTTCACATTCTGCAATATGGTGCTCTGGTGGTAAGGGCACCCTGATCACCAGGCAGGGGCCTCGGCTCTGAAGCTCCTCTGTGGAAGTTCAGGATGGTTCAGGCTGCCCTGAAGAGTCCTATGAACTGGATAGCTGATGAAGGTGTGGGGGGATTGGGCTGACCAAAACCAGGAAGCTGGGATGAGGCTGAAGCTGTCAGTGAGGCAAGGGACAACCAAGCCATCCCTGAACTGGGAGCCATCCTTGTCTGGGAGCAGGGCTGAAGGAATGAAAACAGGGATTCCTAGAGCAGCCTTTGAGGATGGAAAAGGAACTAAATCACCTCTGAGGCCATATTGTGGTGGGTGAAGGTGCAGACCTTCTCTGAGGAGATTCCAAAGGCCACAGGGGTGTGAAGCCACCCTGGAGATCAGATGGGGAAGGAAATCCAGCCTCCCTGGCAGACTCTGCATGGTTGGGCAGGAGTGAAAACAAGGTACTTCAGACTAGGCATCCTGAGGAAAGGAATGCAAGAACCCATGAGCCAGAGGTTCAGGATGTCCCTGAGCAGCATAGGAAGATGGGGAGGGGAACTGCTCAACACTGGGGTGCACTGAAGGCTGGTTGTCTGAAGTGGCATCCATGGCAAGCAAACAGGGGCATGGGGATTTCAAGCCCCCACTGAGCAGCCCCAAGAGTTGGGGTGATCCAGGCTGTTCCAAAGCAGCCTCAAAGGCTATGTGATTGTTCCTTGGAGCCAAGGGAATCAGTGTTCCAGGGCAAGCCAACCTGGCATGGGGATTCCTGGGGAAGCCAGGTAGAGGATGAGGTTAAGCACCTCTAAGACTAGGCCAGGGTTGCTTGGGTTGCCCCTGAGGTGCTCTTGAGGCCAGGGAGATACAGGACTTTTCTGAGGAAACCTGATGGTTAGTGAAGTTGAAACATGCTGACTGGGGGGCTCATGCTCCTGGAGAGGCTATATAGTATGCATGGGTTTAATACATGTGTGTGTGTGTACACGCTAGAGTCACCCTGTGACGGTTTGGGAGTTCCCCGCCCCCACACACTTGTAAAATGACCCAGACTAGAAACTCAGCCAGCTGGAAGTTAAGAGATGAAGCTCTATTTTACAGCTTAGCACAATATACAAGCAGATATATACACAATATACAGGAATATTTACAGAAATATACAAGTTAAAGGGAATACAGAAACACAACACCCCTCCCAGAAATCAGAGACCCCAGGAGGGGCTCCCAACCACCCCTCCCCACCCCTATACCTTACTCCAAGGTCTGCCCCACACGAAGGTGAATTTTGGAGGATCGGCCGGGGGGTTAGAAGAAAAAAAAAGTTGTTAGTGAAATTAATCGGCTGGGAGGAGAAGCCAGAAGCTGCTAGGCAGCCCGAGACGCTGTGCCCAAGAGACTGCTCCAAGCCCAAGTGGCTTATCTTTGTTTTGAGTTCTTATTCCTAAACATCTCAGCAAGCCTATGACTGAAGTAGACATCATCATTGTTTCCTTTTCACAGCCTATAATATAATTTTCTCTATTAAAATATTCCAATTAACTCAAACCAGCACACACCTCTGAGGAGCGTTAGTGGGAGAAGGGTGTTCCTGCCAACCTTAAGGATCCCAACAAGCTCCAAAGCCTGGGTAGCTACATGTGGGGTTGAAATCAAAGTAATCCCAGAGGAGTAGGGGGCTGGTAGCTTGGATCCCATTTGACTTCCCAGTGTCTGTGGTGGGGCTTTAGGGCTTCCCTGGGGTGCCTGACAATCCACTGGCCTTCAGCTCTTTACTCTCTTAGGTGAATCTGGTATGAAGGATCTCTCCTCACAGCCAAATTTATTTTCTGTAGGTACTTAGCAGAGACGTGTGGAGATACTGTCTTGGCAGACTCTAAGGCTGAATTTGTGTTTCTCACACAGCAGAATGTTGAGCAGAATGCTGATAGAAGCAAAGGCTGTTTACAGAATATATAACAGATACTTCAAAGAGTTTTCCTAGCTTTGAGTTCTCCAGTCACAGGCTTTTGTGCATAATGCATTCCATAGTCTATAAACCTGATATAATACATTCTTTCTTAGATAAAGGTAGAAGGATTACAGTTCATCCCATTTTCATATGATTCCTGTCTAAATTTGGAGTTACATTAGAAGAAGAAGATACATTTCTGCTGTAAAGCGTTTGAGGAAAGAGTCAATACTGAAAGCTACAGTTCCCCAGTATCCCTTCAAAATAATGAGAGAATAAGTATTCCAGTCTTTTATGAAATTTCTGCATGTTAATAGCCTTGGTAACCGAGACAGGAGTGTATGTTGAGGGTTCTGGCATTACAAATGTGGAACTAGGGCCTTTGTTTTAATCCAAAGCTCCTATGTCCTTCAATGTCCTCCAGACTTTATTTTTGAAATGTTGTTTTTGTGTATCTGCACTTTCTTTAGCAACGGTGACATGTTATCCTCTCTTTGTTTTTAGAAATGTTAATATGTTCAATAGCAATTGTCTATAACCTTGATCCATTAGATACTTTCCTTTTCTTACAGAAACAAAATTGTGTGCTGAAATCAAATCACAGTAACACCAGAAAACTTCATGTGCAAACGGAAAAATATTAGTGTTCTAAAGGCTTTTTTTCCCAGTCGCTTCCGTATGTGAGGAGCCTTAGCTTCACTTAGAAATGGACTTGCGTTAGGCCGCTTCTTACTGTATCAAGCTTTTTATGCATCCAGCTGGCTGCGAAGTTTCTCTT
Organism: Ramphastos sulfuratus; assembly: GCA_013399055.1. NCBI lineage: Eukaryota > Metazoa > Chordata > Aves > Piciformes > Ramphastidae > Ramphastos > Ramphastos sulfuratus. The sequence goes on along the minus strand of WBNM01006650.1, from coordinate 26,583 downwards.
TGCTGCAGTGTCTCTGTGTAATCCCAGTCAGTTTCCCTTTGCAGCTGTGGGGGGCCTCCTTTGATGTGCCTCTGTAGGTGGCAGCCGATCCCTCAACCAGCGCCTGCAAACAGAATCTCTTCTATAGAGGTAAAGAAAACACCCTGGTGATGCCATGTGACTGTTTGTTTTATGCATGCAGGAGGAACTGACGTCAAGTGCCTCAGGATATTGTTTTAATGCAACAACATGATGTTGTGGTGTGTGTCTCTGTGCATCTAACGCAGAGCCTGCGGAGAAGGACCATGCGCTCTGTACCTCCTTTCTGCTCCTGGTCTCTTTTACTTTCAAGACTCTCCACATGTACAGAAAAAAAAAAAAAAATCTGTGGTGTCTGCTTGTGACTATCAATTACAAACACAGTGACCTCCTGTAGGCATATTAAGAACATTTTTTTGCACTGTTCCCACATACATAATTGTAGGCACTGATAATATACCACAGCAAATGCATAAACATGAAACAGAGGTGACCCATTTGTCATTTTATTTTTGCTACTCACTTGGGAGGAAAGAAAGAGAAGTAATTTCATGTACCTTCAGCATACAGCAGAGACGATCCCAGAGTTCTCCTTTCTGTCACATTTCACCTATTTTTTTACTTTGAACGTAAGTAGTGATACAAGAAGTTAAAAAAGTGATGTCTAAACCAGTAAAGCTGGACCAAAAATTCCAATATTGTGTGTGAATGCAAATAGGAATTTGTGTTCCACTGAAGGGACCACGCTGCTAGAGTCCCATGAAAATGCCCATATTTGGATGGAACCCAGTTGCCTAGAAGGTTTTTTCCTCTTCCTGTGCCTCCCTGAAGCATGGGAATATGTTAGTTGTTCTAGGACATCCTGCATCTCACTATAGAATATGAATCTCCAAAAACTTAGAAAGATGGAAAGCTTTGGTTTGGAAGGGATCTTTAAAGGCCATCTAGTCCAATACTCCTGCAATGGGCAGGGACATCTTTGACTAGATTGGTGTCCCAACCAACCTGACCTTGACTGTTTCCAGAAATGGGGCATCTATCACCTTTCTGTGCAACACGTTCCAGTGTTCCACTGCTCTTATGATAAAAATGTCTCCCTTACACCTAGCTTAAATCTACCTTCTCTTCTCCTGGGTGAACAACTCCCAACTCACTCAGCCCCTTTTCATAAGAGAGGTGTTGCATTCTTCTGACTATTTTTGTGACCCTCCTCTGGGCCCACTCCAACAGGTTCAGGTATTTCTTGTGATGAGGACTTCAGAGCTAGACACAGTAGCCCAGGGAGGTCTCACCAGAGTGGAGCAGAACAGCAGAATCACCTCTCTTGACCTGCTGGCCATGGTTCCTCAGAGGCAGCCTAGGATATGGTTGTCCTTCTGGGCTGAGACCATACATTCCTACCTCACATCCAGCTTTTTATCCATGAGCACCCCCCTCTCTTGACCTGCTGGCCATGGTTCCTCAGAGGCAGCCTAGGATATGGTTGTCCTTCTGGGCTGAGACCATACATTCCTACCTCACATCCAGCTTTTTATCCATGAGCACCCCCCAAGTCCTTCTTTGGAGGGCTGCTGTCAATCATCCCATCCCCCAGTTTGTATTGGTGCTAGGGATTGCCCCAAACCAGGTGTCGTGATTTTCCACAGATTATAGAATCATGTAACAGTTGGGGTAGGAAGGGACCTTTCAACACCACCTAGACCAAGCCTCCACAATGAGCATGGCCTTTTTTAACTAGATCTTGTTGCTCAGAGCCATCTCTAACTTGACCTTGAATGTTTTCAGGGATGGGGTACCTAGTACCTCTCTGGGCAACATGTTGCAGTTGGAGCTGGTCCAGAGGAAGGCTGCAAAAGTGATCAGAAGACTAGAACATATCTCCTGTGAAGAAAGGCTGAGAGAGTTGGGATTGTTCATCCTGGAGAAGGCTCTAGGGAGACCTTATTGTGGCCTTTCAATATATAATGGGGGCCTATAAGAAAGAATGGAGGTTGCCTTATTAGATGGGTCTGTTGCAACGGGACACGGGTAGCGGTTTTAAACTAAAAGAGGGTAGACTTAGACTAGATGTACAGAAGAAATTTCAATAATAAGGGTGCTGAAACAGTGGCACAGGTTGCTTGGAAAGCAATACCTCTGCTGTGAAAAGAGGCTGAGAGAATTTGGGTTGTTCATCCAAGAGAAGGTTCTGGAGAGGCATTGCAGCCCTTCAGTACTTAAAGAGGAATTTATATGACAGATGGGGACAGATGTAGGGCCTGTAATAAGAGGGCAAGGAGTAAAGGTTTTAAACTAAAAGAAGGTAAAGTCAAGCTAGGTATGAGGAAGACTTCTATCATGAGAGCAATGAAACATTGGAAAGCATTGCAGAGAGGTGGTAGATGCCCCATTTCTGGAAACGTTCAAGGTCAGGTTGGTTGGGGCACTGATCTAATCAAAGATGTCCCTGCTTATCTCAGGCGTATTGGACTAGATAGCCTTTAAATGTCCTTTCCAACTCAAATCATTCTATAATTCCTTAAGACCTATAGAAGCATGCAACCCCAGAAACAGGNATAGGTTGGACTGGACGATCTTGGAGGTCCCTTCCAATCTGGTTGATTCTATGATTCTATGTACCTGTGCAAGCCCAAAGGCATACATCTGGAGGTGCACACAAATGCAGCTGGCCACCGGGGCACATCTCCAGAAGCACGCATAACTTAGCCGCAGGCGACCAGAGGCAAGCCTCAACGCTAGCCCCGGGGCACACTTCTAGCGACGTGCAGAGCCGCTCCCCTGCGCCCAGGAGCGCGTAACCTGCAGCGCACAGCCGGAAGGAGGCACCGAGGTGCGGCCTGCGGCCAGGCAGCCCCCAAGGGCTAGCAGCTGCCGGGTGACGCGGACGCGAACTTCCAACACCCGCACAACCTTCCTCGCCCGCCGCCGCGCGACCACGCTTGCTCTCTCGCGCCCGCGGCGGCTGCTCGGATTGGCTGCGGGCGGCCCGGCCCTCTGCCGCCGCGGGTGAAAGGGCGGCTGGGGCCGCAGCGGCAGACATGGCGGCGACGCTGAGTTGGGGGGCTACGGGAGGCCGGCGGGGGCTCTGGGCACTACTGAAGGTGGGAGTCGTGTTGAGTGGCGGGCAGACCGACCGACCGGCCAAGAACGGCTGGGAGCCTGGTTTCCTGTTTCATCTCTTTTCCTTGCGCGGTGCCTGGGGGGGCCGCTCTCCGGGGCGATTGAGGGTGGCACTGTGCAAAAAGCTGGGGCGGGTCCCCCACCTCCGTGAGGGGCTGCGGATGAAGTCGCTGGGTGGGTGCTGTCTCCTGTGCATGGGGCCGGGAAGGGTGTCGTCCCTTCTGGGGAGAGCCGCGGAGGGGGGCGTCCCTCTTCCAGTGGCTGGGACTGTCGTGGGGTGTCCGTGTCGTCGATCCCGCCTTCCACCGCCCCCCATCCCCTCCTGCTGGGTGAGAGGCCGCAGGGGAGCCTGTGCGTGTTCGTGTGGCCGTTTGGGGGGTGGAACGGGAGGGAGTGCTGCTCTGAGGCTCTTAGGGGTCGGTGCTGGTGTAGTCGCCCTGTGTCGGTGCCTGGGATAGGCGGCGGGGAGCCGGCAGTCAACCCACCACCGTTCACCCACCCGATGGGCAACGCGGCTGGCGGCCTCTAGCCGGGCGGTGCCTGCGGATGCGGTCTGGAAGGCGGTGATTGTGGTAAACTCTGAAATCTGTGTTTCGCTTTGATTGCTGGGGTCTGGCAGTATCCAATACTCTGTTCCTTGGTGTATCCTATCCGTGTGTTGCTTACTGTCTTGTTCTTTGTGTTTTCTTTTTAACTTAACCTTCACTATCAGTAGAAAACTGTGCTGGTCTCTTTTTGCTTCCATGTTCTCCCCCTGCTAAGTAGAAGCCTATCAAAACTCAGGAGTGGAGTGCAGTTTTGTACTATTTTTAGTAGTAAAATCTTGTCTCATTATCTCTTTCCAACTCCCTCTTTTGTCCCATTTTACCTATGGGTCTTTCAGCTGTCACTTAAAACTTTACTGTATCTTTATCCTTCGTTTCATGAGAATACAATGAACTTGTTGCAAAACTACGCCAATGTTTTTGGTGAAGGCTTTAAACTACAGATTGTGTTAAGAGAAGGAAGAGGCAGTATTAGCATGTCGTGTTCTGTAACAGTTGAATGACACTACGACTATTTGTATATGGGGGGAAAGTGCTTACAGTAGAAAGAATTGCCATTAGAGAGTTAAAATAGTACCCAATCTGTGGAGTTGAATGTAGCCCTAAACTTCTGGAATAAAGTGATTGTAGTATGTAAACTACAGGTTTTGGCACTGACAAGCACTCCTAAAGCGTATCACAGGTAAGAGATTTCTGGTGGTTGTCTTGCTTTGAGGAGTGCTCTTACAGGAGCTGTTTAGGCTGCTGCCCTGAGAAACTTCCAACTTTTTGCAGCTGCTAGGTCTTGATCACAGGCTTTTTTTTTTTTTTTGTAATGAGATCCTGTCTCACTCCAGCTTAGGCAAGCACTGCTGCTTGAATAAGTAGATAAGCTGGACTCAAATTTGTCGGAGGACACTTTTTTCTACTCCTTGTGAGTATCTTTTCAGCTGGATGTATTCCCTGGTCTGGTTCGCTATATGATTATACAAGCTTTTGGGATTGGCACAAAGGAGAAAATACATGGGTGTATGAATGATGCAGTTCAAAAAATTTAGCCTTAGGTGGATGAGTATTTTCTTACTTGTAGTTTCTGTGCTGTGTTGGCAAATTTGTGAAGTGAATTTTTCTCTTCTTCCTCTTAGAATTACCAGAAATTCTCTAACTTGCTAAGAGTGAAGGAACTATGTGCAGTGTGCCTTATGGAACCTCATTTTACGTCTTTGCAGTTGGCTTCAGGAGGAGCTGCTTACAGTTACAAGTGCTTGCCTGCTCAGCATTCTTCAAGAATACAAAGCAAGGCAAATGTTTCATTAGAGATAAAATAATACAGCAAATGGTATTTGCTTTCCAGTGCACAAGATTTGTACAGTCTTGTATTGTTAGACTTTAAGCCTTTTAGATTGAGTCTCGCGGACACCTGAAGTTGTTTGCTTGCATGTGCTTTATACATGCTCAGTCAGTAGAGGCCCACAAACAGGGGGTTAATATGTCAAGTGAATTGAAATAAAGATTTGTGTTGCTGTGTCATCAGAATATAGAAAGAAGTTTACGTTGTGCTTATAATTACTCAGGAATATTTATGGCTAATGGGAAATATGCTGCAAATATAAAGAGATTATTCTCGTGGTGCCTCAAAGTGTAGGGGCAAAATTCTTAGCAGGTTTGCTATCAGAAGACAGAAGAATGAGATAGAATTTATGGGTAGTGTAAGTAGATGAGCTACTCCTAGCTGTTACTAGTGGATATTACTGCATCTTCTTGTAATATACATTTCTTGAAGCAACTATTGATACATGATACTTCTCCTGTTTGAAATCTGGAACCCAGCATCTCTTTTTCAACACAGACCTTTTGCTCCCCATAAAGCTGTGCCAGTGAGTTATTTTTGCCATGACCAGTATGGCAGGAAAGTGTCCATCCTTGTTGAGTGATGTGTAAACCTTACAGACATGTAAGGAGTCTATAAAGTTAATTTCCTACTTTTGTGTTTTTAAACTACCCAAGATGTTCCATAGGGCCGCACTGGGAGGCAGGTTCTCTCTTATGTCTCAAAGCATCAATGTGTGATGAATGTACCATTCTACAAATTACTGTGTAGGTTGATTTATATGAATTTATTTTATAACCGAAAGCTAATGTTAACTAATTTTTGCATTATAGCCCTTCCTTCCTATCTCTGTGGCTTTTCTGGCTTCTCATATGTATTTAAAAACTAGTGTCGTATAAAAGATGTTTACAAGAAATTTCGGAGCTTTTCCTCCCCTGCCCCCCTTTCCCCTTCAGCTAACTAAGTATTTACATCAGCCCCACTGACCTTAACAAACACTTCCTTCATCAAAGGATTTTTTTTGGGTGTCCTGTATGACCTCCTTCAGACTGTTTGTGGTCCCATAAGCACTTCTGTTGATTGAGTCTTCCTCTTAAGTGCTATCTAGTCAACTGTGTGTGCTCTGGAGCCGGAAGGTATACTGTGCTGCTTCTACTATAGCTATCCTTGCTGTTCTCTGACAGGATCTTGATCACAGTACAGTCACTGAAGATGCAAAACTCCTTCTGTAACCCTGGGTTACCAGCTGGTAGGCGTGGTTTCAGTTGTCAGAGTTCTAGTCTTAACTATATCTTCCCTCTGTAGTGCCTGAAACAGCTTGTACTGTCACATCCTCAGATGAATAATAGTATACCCCTACTAAAAAGTCTAGTGGTTTTGATTCTAGTATAGCAAGCTATCTCCATTTCAGGTTTTATTTTGTATTTGGAGGATGGGGTGGAAAAAAAATCCAAGTAGGGAGATGCTGTGCCAAACCAAAAAACTGTGAATGTGAGAGAACCCAGCATATGTGTCAAAGGTTAGGGCTTGGTAGGCTACTAAGAAAGTGACAAATGCTCTCTAATTAACCCCTCTCTCCCTAAAGGGGAAAAGAATAAGGGAGAAAGATTTATGAATTGGAAAAGAAATCTAAATAATAAAATATATACAAATAAACACAAACCAAATATTGAACTCAGACCCCTGTTGACAAATAGTAAGGCTGTGTTTCTACCACTGGGGCAGTCAGTGGGCCTATTTAAGAGAAGAACAGACTCTGTGCTCCCTCCTGTCTAGTTTTTCAAGTGATTTAGCCATTTCCTTAGTCATGGCAGATAAGCATGCCTGTAAGGGACCAGAGATAACTGTCTCCATACTGTTGTACTGTGTGATTTAATGCAACCCATTTGGTCTATGTAGGATTGATGGCATGATGAGTGGAAGGAACCTTATCCTTAACATCCAATCTAGTACTGGTAATTGTGCCAAGAGGAACTGTGCTTCAGTATTAATCACTTCTGAAGCATCTCTGACTCCTTCATATGCTGCTAATGGTTCTTTTTTGTTAGGAATATTTAGCTGTCCTCAAAACCTTGACTCCAAAATCCTAAAGGTGAACTGCAAGTCTTCCCTGGTTCTATTAATTATCCCCAGCTGTGTTGCAGCCTAGCCCCAGACAGGACTCAGCAGCTGACAGTAGCTGGATTCAGGGACTCATAGATTGGGATTGAAGGCAGAATGTATAGAGTCCTCCTTGGATACTGGCCATTGAAGAGGAAGAAAAAAAACCTTGACCCTCATGATCCATTTGCTTAATATAGAGTATGACACACTCAGTATGGAATACCTTGTTGATCAGTTTATGGTTACCTGAACTCCTTATTCCCCCCTGCAAGTGCGGCCTTTTACTCTGCACCCCCAATGTAGTACACAAGATTTAGCACTGACCTTGATCTGCACACCAATCCTTGGTGCTAACTATAAACAGTGTTATCACTGTTAGAAGCAAACACCATTTGCAAAAACATGCTGTTAATTTCAGGCAGTGCAGTTAGAGATTGATCTGAAAAGTAAAATCACTGTACAGGATTAGTTCTTTTCTAACTCAAACCAGGACTTGAGACAGAGTAGAACAGTTGCTGTCCACTGACTTTGTGGTTCCAGAATAATTGTCTAGATTACCTATGGTATGTCTGTTGCTAGTGATTGGTGTCTAAATGGTTTGTGAAGCTGTAGAAGTTTTCTACGCATGAAGCTTTGTTTGAGCTGGCATGAGGTAGTGTGCTCTAAGGATTCTTTTAGTTCTGTATTACAGGACTTGTATTGAAACATTGTTTTTTCCCCTTTTAAAACATTATCAGCTGTGTTACAAATGTGATGCCCTTCTCAGTCATGATCTGGTTTCTGCTTTCTGTGATGCAACATGGGAAGTATCTGCAATTTAGATCAGGTCAGAGGGATGCATGGGGAGTGTTGTCATTTTTGTTATTGCTGTCCACTGGTGCTGCAGAGCCAGTATGAGTTAACAGAAAAGTTAAGATAAATTTAAAATTCTGTATTCACTTCTGTTGTGCAAGGGACAGCTGAATTATCTAATTAACTCTTTATATGAACTTCCTTATTTTTTGTTCTCCTTCCCAGTGTAATCAATCTTTTCTTCTAGTCTTCTCACAGGAGAGCTTTTACTTTCTACAGCTCAGACTTGTGACACTTCCAAAAACAGTTACTTGAGACAGAATTGACAGATTTTGAGCTTGGGTGCTTACCAATCATTGCTGCTTTGTACTTCTTACTAGACAATATTCAGTACTAACACTTTTTACAGTGTTTTAGATTCCCGCTGGGTGAGCAAGTGTACTAGTACAACTTTGATGTGAGATCACTCATCTGTCTGATTATTTTTGTTTATGGCTAACTGTAACTGCTGTTGTGTTTGTAAATTGACTTACTTGAAGCACCTGTCTTAATTTCCTTGATACACTTCCTAGTCAGTTGTATCATTGGTTGTGTTCTCTTTGAGTTGGCATCTGTATGCTGCTTTTTCCTGACACATACAAAATTATTATAGGAGCAGTTGTTGTAGAAGTTGGTTCAAGAGCACAATTCAGAAAGACCTGTCTTTTCCTCAGACCATTGTCTGAGGTTGTGGTAGGGAAGACTGGGAGATGAATTAGCATCTGAAGTCTATCTCTTCTCTGTATGGACCCAGTCCACTGCCTGCTGTATTCCCAACAGATCCCTCACAATGAAAGCCTCTCCCCTGGTGTGTTACACATGCTTACATGTGTGCTTTTTTGGAGAACTTGGTAGATACCTCAGAACAAGAAGGAACGAATGTGATATGGTGGAGAGTTTTTTATTAAACTTATGACTTCATATCTAGAGCTTCTGAATTGGTTTTGGTTACTGTTTTTTGGATGTGTGCCTGAGGCAGGGCAGATCTTCTATAACTCTTCATCCACATGGTGGGAGAATGGGAAGATATGGAAATGTTTCCTCAAGATGTCAGTATATGAACTGTTTTTGTCTTACCAGAATACTATAGCAGGAGAAAAACGTTTAACTCCCTCTTTCTTCTGTAGTGTGAAACACTGTGTTCAAGATGGTGCCTTATAACATCACACAAACTGTATTCATCTATGTATGATCCAAATGAAAAGGTAAGTGGTGTGATGCTTGTCCTCTTTTTAACATTTTACTGTCACTGAAATTTAACTTTTAAAGCTAACCTCTCCTATGGTGCTGCTAACAACTGTGGTTCTATTGGTATAAGCAGGGTACAGTCACTTGTTTAATAGCATGCTTTTCTTTTTCTTAAACCAAAAAAGAACTCTATTTTGCAGTATACTCAGTGTACTTGTCAAGATTGTGCACTACTAGAAGTGCACGCCTTAAAAGGTTGGATTGAGTGATTGTTAGCTTTGGAGAATTAAGTACTGGCCTGAACATGTTATAATTATGAAACAACTATATGGTGTGGGAGGAATAAGCCTATTTTAAAACCTCTGGAAATTAGACTAGCCAAAAGCTTTTTGTAGAAACGTATGCAATAGTGGCAGCAGGATTGCTTAACTCCTGTGTCAGATAATCTAGAACTTGAAATGGTCCTTTTAAGACCTGCAGAGAATAGTAAAGCCTCATCCTGGGACTTGTGCAGTAGCAATCTCAATTTATAGTTACAAGCCAAGAAAAACATTCCTTGTGGAAGATTTTCTTGGCATGGACTCTGAAGTAACACACTAGAAAAATAATGTGGCTGAAGGTATGCTAGTGTTGAAGGGCAAGAATACTGACAATTCGTGACGGATAGGCTTGCCTTTATACATGTGTAGAAGCAATTAACCAGGAGAGAAGCAGTATTAGAAAATGGGAAAAAACAGTATGTGCCTATAACTGACTTGAAGTCCCCTGAAGAAATCTGCCTGTGCTTAGAGGTTCTCTTCCTTTCCTAAAGGCATAGTTATGTTTAGACAGTGTAATTGAGTATTTGGTTTCTTATGTAGGAGCTATGTCATGCCAACCAGTGGCTACTACAAAGTTCAAGTTCTCTTCTGCTTTTTCTCTTCACTGGCCCTTCCACTGTCTTTGTAATGACAAGACTTTCATATGAGACATATTCAAGCTGATTAGTGGCGAAGTGCTGCACTGTTACTTCAGCAGCATGTTTATTTTTTCTAAAGTGCTGGACTTGAGAATTGCCTTGAACAGCAGTAAGGGTCCTGTTAGTGTCTTTATTGCAGAATTAGTCAGAAGAATGTCAAGTATTCTTAACACCTGGATACTGAAAGTCTTACCTGATGCTGTGATCATACTTTAGTAAAGCAACTCTTGTATACCAAGAGCTGAGTCAGTGATGGCTTTTATTTTAATTCCCCTTCAAGTCTGCATGCTTTGGGTACCTAGACTGCTGCAATTCAGATTCAAGGAAGTTTGTGTGAGCATGTTTGGAACCTTTTAACTTTTTAACTGGGTTTTAGACCAGGTCTACAGCTAAAAATGCTCCTCAAACTGCTATCTCCTGTGGTGATCTTACAGTATTTGTACCTCTGATAACTGAGCTTTCTTAAGGATGTTTAAGATTGGTCTTTTGAGTGGGTTATGAGTATGCCTGCATGCTAGGCAGTGTTACACATTTCTCACCAGATCTGGCTGAACTTACCATGTAAGCTTGCTGTGGCTCTTACCTGGAGGGTTTTACTAGTTTAGTTTTGTGTTATCACATGGTAGTGTTTTTAAACTGGTCATGTGATGCCAGCTCAGCCTTGACTTTGAAGTGTATTTGGTACACTTGAGTACATCTGTTTTAAAGCAGGGAAGCAAACAATATATACCCTAGTCTGTCAGCAGATGTTTGATGGGATTTTTGCAGTGTTCCTTCCTCTCATCTTGCACCTATCTTGCCTTTCCCAAGTTAAATGAAGACTATGGGAATAATAAAGTTTCATTGTTGCAGTGGGAATATTTTCTCTGGCCCTAGCAGTTATGAAAGACAGCTGTTTGTTGTAGGGGAGGGAGAATATCTACCAAATGTCTGAATGTAGTTTGATAAACCTCATCTGGTGTGGCTGAAGGCTGCCACTGAAGGGGGGAGTCCTGCTGGTTCCCTGTCTTGTTTCTTGATTTGGAGTGTGGAAGATAGAGTATGGCTGTTTAGTTACTGTGGACTGTGTCCTGGAGCTGCATCCTTGCTTGGTGTGGTATTTGGAAAGTGCTGGTGTGTGTAAACTAGGATTGTCCTTTTTGGTGGCAGTCTAAATGTATCCTTAAGCAGATGCAGTATCAAAGTGCACCTGTATATTTAGTAGCAAGGCCAGTGACAGCAATAACCCTTAGTTTCAGCAATGAGATTATCTTGAGCAACTCTTCCATTACTCTGTTAATGGAAAGTGTTTTTTGTCAAGGGTACAAAGTTTATTGGCTCAACAGTGTGTTATCCCCTTCTTACAGGCATGTTTGGTATATTGAAAATACATTTACAGCATTAAGTGTACCTCAGTGTGAAAGGAGACTGTGAATTTCAGGGGCGTATTAAACTTGATTTGCTCCTCTGTGCATTTTGGTGCTATACACTCAATACGAAGTAGGAAGTGTTGTGATGGCAGGGCAAGATTTTGCCGCTTCCCTCACATGAGGCTCAGTTGCAAGTAGGGGCAAGGCTGGTCCAACTCAGCAAACATGCTCTAGTGCAGGGTGAAACACTTTTCTCACTGCTGTGCTCTAGGCAGAGAGCCATCTCTCCTCCTTATGACTGGAATGTCTTACAAAGATCTCCCATAACAGGTATTCCAGGTCATCTATGCTGGTTAGAGGCACTGACCACTATGCCTGCCAGTGTGTCTCTTCCCTGTCTTGACTGGCTCCTAAAGCCTCTGCAAAGTTCTAATTTCTGCTCAGTGTGTGGCAAGGAGATCCAGGGAATGCTGGTGTGAATAGTTAGCATCTTTTTCTTCAGAATCTGTGTATGTGCTAGGTGGATTTAGTACAGCATACTATTTATGCTGTTTTGTCATTGTTAAATCAACAGAACTCAAAGTGAGTGATCTCATAGTTACAAGCTCATGGATAAACCATGCTTTTAGTTGAAACGGAGGAGAAGATGTGTTTCCGGAGGGATAAAAACTTGTTGATCTCTCAATTTTCTTTTTCCCTTTAGACTTTTGAAAAACTCCTTATTGCCAATAGAGGAGAGATTGCATGTCGGGTAAGTATGTAATCTTTTAATTTTTCCTTTTTGTGCTTGGTTCCTAAACTATTGATATTTTAAATATTTGTCACTTTTTATGTGGTAGGTCATCAAAACATGTAAGAAGATGGGGATTAAAACAGTTGCCATACACAGTGACGTTGATGCCAATGCTGTAAGTACTACTTGAATTCAAATGGTACATGAGATACTTGGTAATTCAGGACTTGCAACTGTTATGTGGATTGTCAGTTACTTGTCAATTACTGTGGTGATCATGTTGGTAATTCTGAACTATCTTTGTGTATGTCCTCTTCTATGTGTTCAGTGGTGGGGAGATACTTAGCCTGCCCTTTAAATGTTGTTATTCAGTATGTTTCTCTTATACAAGTGAAACACAGAAGAGTTAACATACAAGTGTTATCTTACCTTTTTTTCTGAGTAAAGCTAGGTGGTAACACCTGGTAGATACACTTACCAAGTGCAAGAGTGGCGGCAAAACCTAAATTTTGCTGCCCACAAAAAAGGGAATGAGAAGTGGACCTTGAGAGATCTAGAACTTGGTGTATATTGTTCCTGTCTGGTAAATGCAACTCATTGCTTCCCACTTCTCTGAGGAATATCATACTGGATGTGCTAAGTAGACCTACTGGACCTGTTCCATTGGAGTCTATTGAGGTGTCTTGAATATTCAGCAGCATCCAGAAAGGTGGTAAAATGGCTATCTAGACAAGTACAGTACTTGTCTAGCTGCCGGCCTGTTTTCAGGTCTTGTAGTCTTTTTCTGTGTTAATATTTTAAGTCACTCCTAGCAAGAATAGGAAGGCAATGTCCTCTGTGATACAACAGTGTAGTTGTGCTTACATATGAGTAGAGAGAATATTGTATTCCTTGCCTTCAAGAACAGCTACAGGAAAAGGGATACTCCTGTGCCCTAGGATAGTTTGTTGAGGTCTAGAAAGGAGTTAGAGCTTTGTGTTGTGATTTGTTAAGTTGTCTGAGGGACCTCTCCTACCAGGAACTAAAGATGTATATTTTATGCCAGACAGGACTTAGGAATGTGGGTGGCAGGTTGCTCAACATTAAAATTTCACCAATCACACCTCAGATTTTCAAAGTAGTTAAACTTGGGTGTTTTCAGAGTTAAGTAAAAGGTGATAACTGCTAGGAAATTTTGATGTTTGATTTTACTTTTGCCTGAGTCGGTTTGCCTAGCTCTGGTCATATAAAAAGACTGTAGATATACGAAGGGATCAAAACTGGATTGTCTGAGACAGGACAAATGTCCTGCTATGCCAAGTACTCTTCCTTCACCTCAAAATTATACTTTGCCTGGATTTTAACTGGTAGCTGTAACTGGGACAGTATTACAGCTTGTGCTTACTCAATGGACTGTGAAACTACATCATGATAAATTGTAATTCTTATGGAAGCTAAGGATGAAGTTGATAAGAATACCAACTGCTCTGTATGGTAGCTCTAGTAAAACTGAAACATGCTGATGAGTACTTGTATTCCATCTTATCTACATGGTATCTGCTGTTAGGATAAATGAATTTGCTGTTGACCAGCACCACACAGCCTCGTTCACTGTCATGAATTCATTCTGAAAATAGACAAAAAGCTGTTTAAAAAGAAAACATGTTCTTTCACCAGTTCGTAATAGAGTTGAGAAAACGAATTAGTCTCCCCTCCAGTGTGTCTGGATGGCTTTGTTTATTGTGTGGAGTCTACTGTGAGCTGGAGATGATGAAAAAATCTGAAAATAGTAAGTAGCGAAATTGAGGAACGTAATGAGAGAATGACAGGAAAAAGTACAACTTACTACCTTAGGGAAGGAAGTACAAGTGCCTTACAAAGAAAACTCAAAATGTCTTTGCAATCTACAGTGCTGTCTTAGCTTCAAAATACAAATAGGGTCTTTAATTTGTAATAGGAAATCCAATCTAGTATCTCAAATGGCTTCTGAAATGCATTAATATTCTTGTGACAGTTCATAAAGATAGCATTGTGTTGAGATACTGACACTTTGAGTTCATGAAATAGAGATGAGGCTCTAACAAATGCAGTAAGGGTGAAATAGTGTCTGCTTAGCTCTTTAGATCCTTACTTAGAGACCAGTCGAACTTCTTTGTAGAAGGTTAAGCATTAGCTGTGTGCATTGGAGAATCACTGCTGTGAGTGCGTGAACTAGGAAATAGTTTAATGACGTCTGTCTTAACGACTTGGTTACCTCCAGCTATTCATGGTTTGTGGTAATGACCTGGGCTTTGCAGTGATGTATGTGATTGCCAGTTTGGATGATCTGGATAGATGAGTCTAGAGGCCAAAACATTTGACTATATTACTTAATACAAAGTAAGTATGTTTGTCCGTTTGTGTTCAGATTCCATCAACAGCTGCCTTCTTGATTATACCAGTGGTAGGAAAATCTCAAACACTCTGAAATCAAACTTGAGAGCTGAAGCAAACTGTCAAAGGAAGCTCTATCTTCATGTAACTAGAAGAGACCTGCTTGCTCAGTGGTGGGGTGCTATCCTTTTGATTTGGTGCTTGATGGGATTAAGACATTCCTCACTCCTCATAGTCATTGAACCGAAGGCAAAAATAAATGTAAGCTAGTTGCCCATTCTAAAGCTGTTTCTTTACTATAAATAGTGGAGTTTTAAGTGACTGGAGTTGGTAGGGATGGTTTGCAAAAATACTGTTATTAAAGTGCTTAGAAATAACATTAATTGGAGTAGGTAAGTTCTCAGTTTATAACTCAGAGCAACCTGTAAGATGCAGTAATAGTCCCTCATTATATTGCCTAAGTAGCTATGTGCTGAAATATGGGTGAATAACTGATTTGCTTTTACAAGTAACTTTAAAAAGAGGACAAACCAGACAGTGTGTTGCATCTCTGGCTTTCTGCCATACTGATTGAAAACAGAAGTGAAAGTGAATTCCTTGTGATTATTTTAACCCTCATTAAATACAAGATGACTGGCTTATTCCTCATCCAGTGTCCTATGTGTAAGTGACCTGAGCAGGAATTTTCAACAGTGTTTGGATGGGCATGGTATGCATCATCTTAAAAAAATCATTGGTCTTTGAATAAATATTATCCACTAATGAGTCCTACAGTATATCTTACCTTAAATTAATTTTGGGTGTCTCTTTTTTTTTTTTTTGTCAAATGTTAATCTTATGCTTTTTTAACAATGTCAAAATCCTCTGAAATTCTTGTGGAATTTACAGGGCTGAGCGAATGTGGTGGAAGTAACTGAAATACATGCAGACCTTCAATAGAAGTATTTGTTTTTCCTTGTTCTTCAGACTTTGTGGAACACAAATGTCTAGAGTATGCTGTTAAAGCAACATTAATATGTAAAGTTAGTATGTCAAAATGAAAGGTAGCAACTGCAACAGTACAAAGACTTTTTCATTTAAAGAAATTAACTTCACTGTTACAAGCAGGCAGTACTTAAATTGATAATGTGGTGAAAATTGAACAACCTACTGAGAGCCAAATGAAACTTACCTGAAGAAGGAAAATGCAAAGAACAAAAATACTGTTTCTGCACTTGAATGGATGAAGATCTGAATTGTTTCTCTAGGTTAAAGTTGTTAAGGTGACAGGGACAGAACCAAAGCTTCAAAGGAGGTGAATTACTTCAGAAACTCTTGTATATTAATGCGAAAGTTACAGGTAGCTGGGAATGGGATTGGATTGCATTTTACCTTTGCAGACATGAAGGGAAGTGAATTTGGGAGGGAAAATATAATCCTCAAAGTTATGCAGTAGAAAAGTTACTGTTTAACAACTGTCCTGAAATAAAATTATTGTGGTCATGGGTGAAAACAGCGTGGGAGAATTGAGACTCCACATAGAGTGTACAGTTGCTCATGTGGTACTATGTTGAGAAGCAGATCATAATGGATGCTTTTTTGGGGTTTTAAATCCTGGCTAATACTCGTTATTACATTTATTTTAGGGGAAGTGGAGGAAAGGAATTGTATACTATTCAAAATGCTGGATTTCAATTATTTTTCAGCTTGCAAGGCACTTAGTCTTTACACTTGGGTTGGTAAAGTGGGAAAGGACCAATAGAATTAAGTTAAAACAAGTGATGGAATTATTTTTTGGGATGAGAAAATGAGCAAAGAAGTTTTGGCTGAACAAGAGTAATTGTATGTACTTTTCCCCCTGAACTGGTTGGAATAGAGGGTTAAGATGAAAGAACCTCCTCAACCATAAATGTAACACTGATGGTGCAAACATTGTCAAGGAAAGCTAGAGAACTATTGTAATGCCTAATGTAATCAGCTAAAAGTATGATAAATGAAGAACAAGCTTTCGCTAATTGGTTCTGAACAAAGGAAGGTATAGCATAAAGCAGTGAATGAGATATAATTTTATTTGGCATTTTTTAACACAGCAGGGATTCTATAGCCATATGAAGCAATGAACTATAAGTGACTGAAAAAATCCCATGGGAAAGTAATGTAAACTGCAAAAACTTTAAAGTAGTGGTCAATTTGGTTTTAATTCTTTAATATGGGTTGTAGTTTGTGGTGTTTTTCTTTTTTTAATGAAGATTTCAGGTGCTGTGTTAAATTGCCTGATGCACAGACACCTCCAGTTTTCAGCTTTTGCAGATCATCAACTTGTTCTTCTAGGTAATATAAACCCAAAAAACTATGCAAATGCTGTTTTTGATGCAATATAATTGCACAGTATTCAGCTGTTCTCACAAAACTGTAGTCTTCTGAGTGAAGGAAAATCTAGAAATGGAAGATATATCTTCCTTTCCTAGTTTTTTCCTAAACTTCAAGTCCGAGGCCATATTAGAAGGAATTTGGGGGAGAACATGATTTAGGTAAACTGCAAAGTTTGATTAAGCTTGTAAATTTCTACACAGAGTCTGTATTGAGTTGAATCACAATGTCAGGGACTGGAAGGGACCTTGAAAAACCATCTAGTCCAACCCCACTGCCAGAGTAGGATCATCTATACCAGATCACACAGGAACGTGTCCAGGTGTGTTTTGAGTATCTCCAGAGAGGAATGAGTTTGGATGAGCAAGTTGAGCTTGTTTTACTGAAGATTTTCCTATGGGATGCTGCCAGGTTTGTTTGTTCTTCTTAAATCTGGCTACTAAACATAAATAGTAGGGCAACTTGGCATTTAAGTTTTAATCTAAATTTGATTTTTAAAATGGAAGTTTATCTGAAACAGTTTTCTTTACTTCTAACTAACATAGATGCAGAGGTCTTAAGGTTTGTCTGTCTGAACCCTCATTTACTTTTTTGTCATTTATTGCTTTGAAATATGCAAAGCTGTCTTCCATCTGCTGCAAAACTAGAAATGCAGTCATTTTGACAGATGGTTGCCTTCCAATGGCACTTGAGGAGTGTGTGCTTAGGTAACCTGAGAGATCTGTTTAAGTACTTACATGAAAAGGTAACTAATTTTGCACCTTGTTTAAATACATGGTTCTCAGTTTGTCTGGAGTGTATAGAGTAGGCTCTACCTCAATGTACTTTCCGGAGAAACTTAGAATAAGTGTTTTTCCGGAATGTTCACAGTAGGAATGTACCAGACCATAGCAAAGAAACATTAGGATCAGGGTTGCAGTTGGCTATCTTCCTTTCAGTGTATTTACTTTTTTGTTTCAAAATCAAGACAGCGTGTTGCTTATTTCTTCAAAAGAGATGTTGTTCCTGTCTCCTTGCCTGAACTACTGTATAGTTATGTAAAGCATGAGAGTTGAGTGGTGGTCATCCTGTGATGACCTGGATACCTTTGTGGAAGGACTGTGCTGCTGTTTAAAGGTTCATCTTACCTGCAAAGTGTAGCCTACCTTTTCCTTTTTAACAATGTCATTGCTTTGAAGCTGAGTGGGTTGGTTGGGGGTACAGTTAATGAGTAAATTTTTTTTTTTATTGGCTGTGAGAAGCAGTGAAAGCTTGATCTGCAGTTGTTAGAAATTAGGGGGCTCTTCACATCTCTAGAGTTAGTCTATTCTCCAAAGACTGGCTGTACATTTTGAGTGATAGGATGTGAAATACATAAGTGACCTTTGGAATGGGTTAGACTAGTGTTGTATATTTTCACAACTAAGATGAAACGCCACTTGTGTTGGATTCTGGTTGAAACACTAACACTGAGTAGGAGAGGAAGCATGTAGAATGGAACACTAAGTGCCCTGCTGCAGCCCTTTTGGGGAGATAGGAAGTACACATCAGAGGGAGTTAAATCTAGGTATTTTGGCATTTGTGGGGAAGGTTGTTTAATTACCATGCTGATTTGATGTATTGCATGAATTTAATTTCTTGGTATAAATCTTAATTTGGGAAAGTGTCTGTTTTCAGAAGTTGTATAGAATTATCCTTGGGGCAGGAAAACATGGAAGCCCAGTCAGAAGTTGCTACTTAAATGTGTAGGTGGACAGTGCTGTGAAGCAGTGGTTCTGTGGGTGCTGATGACTGCCTATGCCAGAGTAACAGGAGTGGATCTGTAGACTGAAATAGATCATGCTGAAGACACGGTGTCCTTGATAACTGCATATTTATAATCTCTAATTGTTTCATCTGCTGCTGTGGACTCAGTGCCTGTTAGTGGTTGTTTGATGTGCTTGCTGGACTACATGTTTTTGAGTTTTACCTGGAGAATCATAGAATGGTAGGGTTGGAAGGGACCTCAAGGATCATCTAGTTCCAACCCCCTGCCACAGGCAGGGACACCTCCCACTAGTACAGGTCACTCAAGGCCTCATCCAGCCTGGCCTTCAACACCTCCAAGGAGGGAGCATCCACAACCGCCCTGGGCAACCTGTGCCAGTGCCTCACCACCCTCCCTGGAAAGACCTTCCTCCTAACATCAGTCTAAATCCCCCCTCTGCCAGTTTAAACCCATAACTGGAGATTATAAGCCTGTATTAAATCAGATAAATAATTCTATGAAAAAAAAATCTTTTTATATAAGTAATCACTTAAATTATTTTTTACTTTCATTTTTGTTAGACAAGATGCTCTAGATAATTGAACAGTAACTACTGATTTTCTCCTAGTAGGGAAATTCCGTATTTTTTTCCTTGAATTAGCATACCAGTATACATGAATAATCAATGACTGAAAAATCAGATTAATAGGAGTTAATCGGAATTTGTATTTCTTGCTGGTAGCAGTCCTTAAAATATGAAATATGATAAAACAGTTAAACTTCATGTCTGTGCCAACATGAGCGATAAATATTCTGATGCTTAGTACTTTCAGTGCCTGGCTAAAGCTTAGCCTCTTAGGTCAGTATAGTCAACTTTGAAGCCTTATTTCAGGTCTTCATTGGAAGCTAATAAAATAATTCTTGTAAATGACAATGTCAATTAAGTTTTTGAAATTGCCTCTGAAAAGGAATTTTCTGAAACAACTTACATCCCTGGCACTTTCTAGATTATTTTTTGGGGCTACATCCTGAAATGTTTTAAACAAAAAGTAGCACTGGATGATTTGACTTATTTTGATTTTTTTTTAAAATTTTTTTTTTCAACCTAATATAAACAACCAAGCCTGCAAACCAACCTCTCTGAAAGTCTCTGAAAAGAAACACCCCTTGCCTCAATCTCATATTTAAGAATTATCACTTGAAATGCACACTCATCACATCAATCACAGAATCCTCACGAACTTCACTTACCTCAGCAAAGAATTCCTCACACTAAATCAAAACATTATTATGCCACCAATGCAAGTGGACAGCTGACACACCATCGACCATCCCTGCCACAATTACAGCAGTAGTTCCCCACAACTTACTGCTTTCTCCTTCTAAGTCCATGTTTTGTCCTCCACCTCTACCAATTACTATCCTCATCTGGACTTCCTCATACTCCCCTGTGTTCAGTGCCAGAGGACTGTCATGGGTTTACTCTTGTTGAATGCCAGGTGCCCACCAAAGCTGCTCTATCCCTCGCCCTTCTCAACTGAGTGGGGGAGAGAAATACAGTGAAAGGCTTGTGCATTGAAATAAGGACAGGGAAGTTACTTGCCAGTTCAGTCATGGGTAAAACACACTTGACTTGGGGAAATTGATTTTTATTTATTACCAAACTAATCAGAATGTGATACTGGGAACTAAAGTAGGATCTTAAAAATGCCCTTTCTCCTACCTCTCCTTTACTCTGGTTTGTCTTCCAGTATCTGAAGGGGGCCTACAGGAAGGCTGGGGAGGGACTATTTACAAGGTCTTGTAATGACAGGACAAGGGGCAATGGGTTTAAACTGGGAGAGAGGAGATTTAGACTGGATGTTAGGAGGAAGTTCTTTGCCGTGAGGGTGGTGAGGCACTGGCACAGGGTGCCCAGGGAGGTTGTGGCTGCTCCCGTCCTGGAGGTGTTGAAGGCCAGGTTGGATGAGGCCTTGAGTGAGCTGTGCTAGTGGGAGGTGTCCCTGCCTATGGCAGGGGGTTGGAACTAGATGATCCTTGAGGGCTCCTTCCAACCTTACCATTCTATGATTCACTCACAATTTCCTTTTACCTCTCCCCTGAGCAGTGCAGGCAGAGAGGGAATGGGGGCTGTGGTCAGTTTATCACATGCAATTTGCTGCTGTTTTCTTCCTCGGGAGAAGGACTCCTTTCATTTTCACCTGTATTTGAATAGCTGATACAAGGTAATAGCTATACTTAGTGGTGAGCTGGATTAGTGTAGATGCTTGTATTTTGTTTAGGTATTGTATCTGTTTCTTGCCTGTGTCTTGCTGTGCTAATTGGGCAATGCTCTGAGTTTCATTTTGGAATATTAATTTGATGTATAGCATCCTTGCAGTCCCTTTGTAGCTAGTATTTCATATCTGCTCACCTGTTGAACTGTAATGTTGCAGACCTTGTAATGTAGGATGCTAGCAGTTCTTAAAGCAAAACCATTTTTAATGGGGGCTTAGCTGTTGACTAACTTGTGATACTCTTACTTCTGAAAGCACATCATCTCCCTTGTCTGATTTCTGTAGTAATAGAACATCACTGTCTATGTCTCCAAGACTGACCTTTAAATAATTTTGTTCTTCTCCTTTTTATTTTATTTTAGTTTCCTAAAACATTGTGAATGAGTCTGAGAAGCAACCATAGATTGTGTGGCACTGATAGTAATATTGGGGTACAGTGAGTGATAGTGCTTTGGAAGTGGAGAGTGGGAAAGAGAAAAAGCTGCAGTTCTTCATTTCTTCCATGTGAGCAGTCTGAGCTGCCTGATTAAAGCTGGTTTGTACTCTTCCTTTTTCATCCTCAAATACCTTTTTAACATTAATACAAAAATCTGTCTACACTAATACCAGTCCTAAAATGTTTGCTAGGACATCATACATTTGTTTTGTATTTACTTTTCTTTATAATCTTAGATTATAATTAGGTACTACAGCTCTCTTTAAATCAGTGCCACAAACATGCATTGAACTTGNTAAACATCTCAGCAAACCTATGAGTGAAGTAGACATCACCATTGTTTTTCCTTTCACAGCCTACAGTATAGTTTTCTTCATTAAAATATTCCAATTAGCCTTAAACCAGACAGGTCCCATGGTAACATAACTGTTGGAGAACCCTGTGTGAGAGAATCATAGTAATTTAGGTTGGAAAAGACCTTTAAGATTCAGTCAACCCATGAAGGAGCAAGGAGTGCATAGAAATATGATCCCAGTTAGCAATGTGGGATGTTGGTGCTGTGACCAGTGATGCATAGAAACAGGTGTGACCAAGTGACCTTTTTGTTCTTGTTACTTGGCACTTTTGGGCAGGTTTTTAGGGAGTTTTGCTGCAGGCACTTTCTCAAGCATCAAGTGACCTGCCTTAGTATGGACATTTTGGTGATACTACTTTACTTGCCTTGGCAGTGGCTATTTCCTTGAGAACCAAACCCCAAATAACATCTCTTAAAAAAAAACAAACCCAAACAAAAAAAAAAACCCACAAAAAAACCCAAACCCAAAACAAGAACCACCCAACAAACCCAACACAAAGAAAAAAACCCAAACAAAAAAACCCACAAAAAAGAAAAAAAAAAACCCAACAAAAAAACCCTCACAAACAAAACAAACAAACAAAAAAAAAAATAAAAAAAAAAAAATCCCCCACAACCAAAGCACCAAATAAAAGACCCCAAACCCAACAGGTTTAAGTTTTACCTGTTGAGTGGTCCTGCATAGTTATTATTTTTCCACATCTGTTAAACTCAGTGCTTGGTATTTGAGCTACTCCTTTTTAATGCTGTTGTGATGCTGAATAGTGGAGATCCTGAGGATGTTGTTGAAAGGCTTGTATTAAGGTCTGTTCACATGAATGTCTAACAGCTAGTTAAGGAAATTCTGTCTTGGTGCTGCCTTAACTAAAATACTGAAATTCTTTCCAACAGTGTAGGTGCCTCTGTCCTATTCCTATTAGAAATTAATTTTCACCACTGATTTAAGACTGTAGTGGAGTAACAAAGGTACCTTGAATGAAGTTTCCTTTCTGGTCTTCTGCAGAATGTATCTAGCCCCTAGGGAAAGTTTTTATTTTTTTCACTTGTTTATCACTAATATGGATACACAAACATCTGTGATTAGCTCTAATCCTGTTTCTCAGCATGTATACTTAAAAGGGGGGCAGGCACACATGGTGAAGATGCCAGTTTGGTGAATATGAGAGAGCTCTTCTCAGTTGTAACCAGATAATATTTGGGGCTGTGTTCATCACATTTGATTTCTAAGTTCTTCTGATTGCTTGTTGAATGTATAGAACTTGCTTGTGTAGTGCAGTTTCTTTGAAAAAACTTGATACTTGTCTAGTCCTTGGGAAAGTAGTATTAATACCACCTAAGAATACCTTGACAGTAATATTGTTTAAATATTGGGGGACTGGTTTTGTATGATAGTGCCTGCAAAAATTGTCCCATGGCCTCATTTTTTTCCCCCCCTTATTATGGCTTATTGTAAACATGAAAAGTGGTGAGAAAATGAGCATGTGTTAATCACAGATCTTGTCAGCAGTCATGAATTACTATTTAAAGTACACAGAAAGAGCAAGGCTGTGGTCTTACATATCTTGAGCTCTAAAAGGTGGCTGTATCTTCCTGGGGCTAGGGGCTGATAGCCCTCATAACAGTGAACTCCGATCCAGGCACTGAGTTGCAGGTGGAGGAGATGAGTGGATTGCAGGGTGAGGAAGAACAGACACTGTTAAGTTCTTTGCAGAGAATCTGTGAAGCCAAGAGCTTTGCAGGAGGGTATATTTGAGTAAGTGGAGAATAGGAATCCTCAATTTAGGAAAGGCTGTGACTTCTGTCTCTAGGCTGTGTTGGGGTAGATGCTTACAACAGACATAATCACAGATAAGGAGATCTGGAAAACTGGAGGAGGCCTAGTACTATGCAAGGTTTTCATTGTCCTGATACTTAGTAGAAAGACTGAAAGCATTTGAGACTTTGGAAATGTGTGGAGTTTGTCTTGAGGAGCTAACAGAACAAATGCACTGTGTGGGGTCACTGCCGGGGACTGCATCTCTGCTGTTTCAGATTTGGGTTTGTATTTTTGTTCTTAAGTGTTTTGTCTAAATGTAACAAAGGTGGTTGTATTGCCTGGCTAATGTTTGTTCTCTCTGCAGGTAAGAGTGGTACTTTAAAAGTTGAAAACTGGATTTATGTTAGGGTCAAACAGACTTAAAGAAGGAGGGGGAAAAAAAAACCTGCTAACAAGTTTTAAGCACTGTGACATTGATCTGGCAGCTCTGCTACCTGGTGCAATGAAGGCTTGGGGCTGGAAGCTTCTAAGCCACTCTTCATTTTTGAAAGATCATGGAGAAGAGAGGTGCCTGAGAACTGGAAGAAAGCAAATGTCACTAAGTCTTCAAAATGGGCAAGGAGAAGGACCCAGGAAACTATCAGCTAGTCAGCCTCACCTCCCATCTGCGGAAAGGTGATGGAATCAGCTCATTTTTGAGGTCATCTCTAAGCATATGGAGGACAAGATGATGATCAGGAATAGTCGGCATGGATTCACAAAGAGGAAGTCATGCTCGTCCAATCTGATAACCTTCTGCGATGATGTGACCAACTGGATAGATGAATGGAGAGCAGTGGATATTGTTTACCTTGATTTCAGCAAGGCTTTTGACACTGTCTCCTGTAACATCCTTTGAGCATGGGTTAAATGAGTTGTGCTGGTTTGAGACTTATTGGAATATTTTACTGAGAGAAATGAAATCCTTAGCTGTGAGAAGAATGAGAAATGCAACTAATCAAAGTATAGATAAGACACTTCTCACATACTTCTCAGATCTTGCTTTTGGTTCTCCTTTTCTCTGGCAGTCTGTGTGGTTGCATCTGCCTTTAATCTGACCTAAGCCTTTTTTCCCCTTAACTTTCTTGTCTTTTTGACATCTAACCTCAAATCTCTCCAGGTATATGCAGTGAGATATATATGGGGATTGATCTGGTTATTTCTGGAGGGAAAGAGGGGGACGGAGGTTTGGGTCAAGACCCTCCTTCCTGGCAGTCTGTTTTGGGAGGGATTTTGTGTTTCTGTATTACTTTTAATTTGTATATAACTGTAAATGTTTATGTATGTTGTGTATATATATGCTTGTAAACTGTGCTAAGCTGTAAATATAGCTTCATTCCTTTCAGCTGGCTGAGTCTAGTTTGGGTAATTTCATTGTGTGTGTGGGGTGGGTAACTCTCAAACAATCACGTCTTATTTTGACACTTCAAGGGGGGGCTAATTCAACTTGATTGTTTGCTGATTAGGCTTGAAAGTTAAAAATGAAGCTTATCTGGTTGGTCTGGATAATTTTATCTATTGGGACAATGGTACTTGCTCTGTTGGATTGTTGCCAAGCTTAGTTCCTTTCTGTTTGATTTAATGTGGAGAAGGATTCAAACAATGTTGTTGGATTTAGGAGATTTTTTTTCTTGGTTGGATTGGTTTTAATATTACTGAAACTGTAACTAACTCTTTTTAATAAGTTAGGAAATACTACAACTGCTGCAACTTAATCAACATCCCTGATGAGAGTAATTCTGTGCAAAACTGAACTTCCAGACCCCTGTAGCAAGTTCTACAGATGTAATACAATGGTATATTTATTGTGTGATCTTAGCCCTAATAATCCTGGTTTTATGTCTAATCATTGTATTGTGTCAAGAATTCGGCTGTCACCTCCTTTAAAAAATAGCTCGGGAGAGGTAGGAGGCAGTGTTCAAAGAGCTTGCAAGTTGGGGAAGAGGAGTTAGGAAAACTTGGTCAGAGTCCCAGAGCTGATAGTGAGCAACTTTCTCAAAACAATTTTTGTTTGGGGGAGAGCAAGTGTCTGCCATGTCCACTGCTATACCTCCCCCCACAGGTTTTGGGACAACTGCCAAAGTCTCTGTGGTTGACAATAACATGGCAGGCAGCCAAAGACCAGGTCCAGCTGTTCAAGTTTCTGCTGTTTCTTCACCTAGTTGAAATCCCCAAGCAGCAGTTTCTAACCCTAAACCAAATTCAAACTCACAGGCAGCAGTTCAGACCCTCAGTGATTCAGACCCGCTAGAAGGAACATCTGCTGCCTTTCTTGCTCCTGCAAAAACTCAAGCCAAGACTAAACATTTGACAGAGTGATTCAAGAGAGGATTCAGGGGAGTGGACCTCTGGTACCTTCCAAGAAAAAGGAAAATACAGTTTAAGAGATTTGACCAATATACTCAATATACTTAGATTGCAATACAGTGATGAAAAGAGCTATGTGAGATTGGCTGCCAAGTAGGAGAATGGCTCTGAGGAACTTAAGAGTGCTCTTAGAAAAGTTCTGTTTCTAGGCCAAGGATGACCAGGACAACCAGAGGAAGAAAAGGATGATATCCATGATTCCAGTGATCCCCTCAAATAGATCAGGGAAGTTAGAAAGGAATATGCAAGGGAATCAGGAGAGCCAATCCTAAGCTGGCTGGTGAGATGCTGTGCTATTGGTGCAAATACCCTACGTGTAGGAGACAAGTCTGCAAAACAGCTAGGGCCACTCACAAAAGAGTGGAATGGACAAATACCCATCAAGCCCTCTCAGTAAGATTAGCTTGTGGACACGCCTCCTGTTGGCTGTGGCTATGAGATCCTTCCTGAGATGATTTGCCATGGGCACCTAGGAAGCGTAACACAATTGAGCAGGGAATTAAGCTTCTGAAGTAGTTTGCTGTGAAGGAAGTGCTTTATGGAGATCATGGTACACNTATGGAGATCATGGTACACATGAGCCTGATGATATTCCTCTTGGAACAGGTCTCACAAAGAAGCTTATTAAACTAGCTCCTTCATCCTATGCTAACATCTTGGCTAGTAGGTTTCTATCAAGGAATGATAATGGCAGGCCTTTCACTGTTGGTGAATTCACTGACCAGCTGAGACAGAGGACAGCATGTTGCTTTCTGCCCTAGTCTCTGCCATGA